>JASEVX010000131.1:0-547107 GCA_031761405.1 Serripes groenlandicus | reverse complement strand
ATGGCTGTTTTTATCACAGTGTTTTCGATAGTTCATTTATATGGAGTGTATGCATGTGGGAACGGGGTTATGGGAAAATCGTTCACTGTACCGCCGAAAGGGATTTGGCCTGCAGAGGTGCGAAGACCCGTGAACAGATACTAACCCTTTCCCACATGCAGCTATTTTATGCCACAGCAACAACTCGCTTCCAAGATCAAAACCCATACAATGCAAACAAAACGACATTTTAGAGCATGGCGGGCAATTGCTTCTCTTGCCACAATGTGTTCAGGTCTATTGCATAGCTGGGTTGATTCACCCAGGGATCACGAGTGTGTGAACTGACGGGGTGGTATGACTTGAATGATGTGGAAATCGGCCTAAAACACCCAACAATACAAACAAAACGACCTCTGAAAGCAGGGCGGGCAATTGCTCCCTTTGTCACAGTGTGTTCAGTACGATTGAGTAGCTGGGTTGAATCACCCAGGACGCATGAATATGTGAACAGTGCGTGTGATTTGACATATATGATGTTGAAAACGGCGTAAAACACCCAACAATACAAACAAAGCGACCTTTGAAATTATGATTAGCAATGGCTCCTCTTTCCACACTGTTTTCAGTCCTAACGCATAGCTGGGTTGAATCACCCAGGACGCATGGGTATGTGAACAGGTGCGTGCGATTTGACATATATGATGTAGAAAACGGCGTAAAACACTCAACAACGCAATCAAAACGACCTTTGAAGACATGATGAGCAGTGGCTCCTCCTCTTACCACACTGTTTTCAGTCCTATTGCCTAGCTGGGTAGAATCACTCAGAAAACATGAGTATGTGCAAACAAAACGACATTTTAAAGCATGGCGGGCAATTGCTTCTCTTGCCACACTGTGTTCATGTCTATTGCATAGCTGGGTTGATTCACCCAGGGATCACGAGTGTGTGAACTGACGGGGTGGTATGACGAGAATGATGTGGAAAACGGCCTAAAACACCCAACAATACAAACAAAACGACCCCTGAAAGCAGGGCGGGCAATTGCTCCCTTTGTCACAGTGTGTCAGTACTATTGAGTAGCTGGATTGAATTACCCAGGACGCATGAGTATGTGAACAGTGCGGGTGATTTGACATATATGATGTTGAAACCGGCGTAAAACACCCAACAATACAAACAAAACGAACTTTGAAATCATGATTAGCAATGGCTCAGCTTTCTACACTGTCTTCAGTCCTAACGCATAGCTGGGTTGATTCTCCCAGGTCCCATGAGTTTGTGAACTGTGAGAGTGATTGGACATAAATGCTGTTGAAAACGGCCTAAAACTCCGTACAGTGCACTCAAAACGACCGTTGAAAACATGATGAGCAATTGCTCCTTATACCACACTGTTTTCAGTCTTATCGCGTAGATTGGTTGATTCACCCAGGAAGCATGTGTGTGTGAGCAGTGAGGGGTATTTAACATAAATGCTGTTGAAAACGGCCTAAAACAACCAACAACGCTTTCAAGACGACCTTTGAAAACATGATAAGCAATGGGTCCTCTTACCACACTGATTTCAGTCCTATTGCCTAGCTGTGTAGAATCACCCAAAAAACACGAGTATGTGCACTGTGATGGCGATTGGGCATACATGCTGTTGAAAACGGCCTAAAACCCCAACAATGCAAGCAAAACGACCTTTGAAAACATGATGAGCAATGGCTGTTTTTATCACAGTGTTTTCGATAGTTCATTTATATGGAGTGTATGCATGTGGGAACGGGGTTATGGGAAAATCGTTCACTGTACCGCCGAAAGGGATTTGGCCTGCAGAGGTGCGAAGACCCGTGAACAGATACTAACCCTTTCCCACATGCAGCTATTTTATGCCACAGCAACAACTCGCTTCCAAGATCAAAACCCATACAATGCAAACAAAACGACATTTTAGAGCATGGCGGGCAATTGCTTC
This sequence comes from Serripes groenlandicus, assembly GCA_031761405.1. Lineage (NCBI taxonomy): Eukaryota > Metazoa > Mollusca > Bivalvia > Cardiida > Cardiidae > Serripes > Serripes groenlandicus. The sequence continues at coordinate 545,161 of JASEVX010000131.1, read as the reverse complement.
TCTTGCCACAATGTGTTCAGGTCTATTGCATAGCTGGGTTGATTCACCCAGGGATCACGAGTGTGTGAACTGACGGGGTGGTATGACTTGAATGATGTGGAAATCGGCCCAAAACACCCAACAATACAAACAAAACGACCTCTGAAAGCAGGGCGGGCAATTGCTCCCTTTGTCACAGTGTGTTCAGTACGATTGAGTAGCTGGGTTGAATCACCCAGGACGCATGAATATGTGAACAGTGCGTGTGATTTGACATATATGATGTTGAAAACGGCGTAAAACACCCAACAATACAAACAAAGCGACCTTTGAAATCATGATTAGCAATGGCTCCTCTTTCCACACTGTTTTCAGTCCTAACGCATAGCTGGGTTGAATCACCCAGGACGCATGGGTATGTGAACAGTGCGTGCGATTTGACATATATGATGTAGAAAACGGCGTAAAACACTCAACAACGCAATCAAAACGACCTTTGAAGACATGATGAGCAGTGGCTCCTCCTCTTACCACACTGTTTTCAGTCCTATTGCCTAGCTGGGTAGAATCACTCAGAAAACATGAGTATGTGCAAACAAAACGACATTTTAAAGCATGGCGGGCAATTGCTTCTCTTGCCACACTGTGTTCATGTCTATTGCATAGCTGGGTTGATTCACCCAGGGATCACGAGTGTGTGAACTGACGGGGTGGTATGACGAGAATGATGTGGAAAACGGCCTAAAACACCCAACAATACAAACAAAACGACCCCTGAAAGCAGGGCGGGCAATTGCTCCCTTTGTCACAGTGTGTCAGTAATATTGAGTAGCTGGATTGAATTACCCAGGACGCATGAGTATGTGAACAGTGCGGGTGATTTGACATATATGATGTTGAAACCGGCGTAAAACACCCAACAATACAAACAAAACGAACTTTGAAATCATGATTAGCAATGGCTCAGCTTTCTACACTGTCTTCAGTCCTAACGCATAGCTGGGTTGATTCTCCCAGGGCCCATGAGTTTGTGAACTGTGAGAGTGATTGGACATAAATGCTGTTGAAAACGGCCTAAAACTCCGTACAGTGCACTCAAAACGACCGTTGAAAACATGATGAGCAATTGCTCCTTATACCACACTGTTTTCAGTCTTATCGCGTAGATTGGTTGATTCACCCAGGAAGCATGTGTGTGTGAGCAGTGAGGGGTATTTAACATAAATGCTGTTGAAAACGGCCTAAAACAACCAACAACGCTTTCAAGACGACCTTTGAAAACATGATAAGCAATGGGTCCTCTTACCACACTGATTTCAGTCCTATTGCCTAGCTGTGTAGAATCACCCAAAAAACACGAGTATGTGCACTGTGATGGCGATTGGGCATACATGCTGTTGAAAACGGCCTAAAACCCCAACAATGCAAGCAAAACGACCTTTGACAACATGATGAGCAATGGCTGTTTTTATCACAGTGTTTTCGATAGTTCATTTATATGGAGTGTATGCATGTGGGAACGGGGTTATGGGAAAATCGTTCACTGTACCGCCGAAAGGGATTTGGCCTGCAGAGGTGCGAAGACCCGTGAACAGATACTAACCCTTTCCCACATGCAGCTATTTTATGCCACAGCAACAACTCGCTTCCAAGATCAAAACCCATACAATGCAAACAAAACGACATTTTAGAGCATGGCGGGCAATTGCTTCTCTTGCCACAATGTGTTCAGGTCTATTGCATAGCTGGGTTGATTCACCCAGGGATCACGAGTGTGTGAACTGACGGGGTGGTATGACTTGAATGATGTGGAAATCGGCCCAAAACACCCAACAATACAAACAAAACGACCTCTGAAAGCAGGGCGGGCAATTGCTCCCTTTGTCACAGTGTGTTCAGTACGATTGAGTAGCTGGGTTGAATCACCCAGGACGCATGAATATGTGAACAGTGCGTGTGATTTGACATATATGATGTTGAAAACGGCGTAAAACACCCAACAATACAAACAAAGCGACCTTTGAAATCATGATTAGCAATGGCTCCTCTTTCCACACTGTTTTCAGTCCTAACGCAAAGCTGGGTTGAATCACCCAGGACGCATGGGTATGTGAACAGTGCGTGCGATTTGACATATATGATGTAGAAAACGGCGTAAAACACTCAACAACGCAATCAAAACGACCTTTGAAGACATGATGAGCAGTGGCTCCTCCTCTTACCACACTGTTTTCAGTCCTATTGCCTAGCTGGGTAGAATCACTCAGAAAACATGAGTATGTGCAAACAAAACGACATTTTAAAGCATGGCGGGCAATTGCTTCTCTTGCCACACTGTGTTCATGTCTATTGCATAGCTGGGTTGATTCACCCAGGGATCACGAGTGTGTGAACTGACGGGGTGGTATGACGAGAATGATGTGGAAAACGGCCTAAAACACCCAACAATACAAACAAAACGACCCCTGAAAGCAGGGCGGGCAATTGCTCCCTTTGTCACAGTGTGTCAGTACTATTGAGTAGCTGGATTGAATTACCCAGGACGCATGAGTATGTGAACAGTGCGGGTGATTTGACATATATGATGTTGAAACCGGCGTGAAACACCCAACAATACAAACAAAACGAACTTTGAAATCATGATTAGCAATGGCTCAGCTTTCTACACTGTCTTCAGTCCTAACGCATAGCTGGGTTGATTCTCCCAGGTCCCATGAGTTTGTGAACTGTGAGAGTGATTGGACATAAATGCTGTTGAAAACGGCCTAAAACTCCGTACAGTGCACTCAAAACGACCGTTGAAAACATGATGAGCAATTGCTCCTTATACCACACTGTTTTCAGTCTTATCGCGTAGATTGGTTGATTCACCCAGGAAGCATGTGTGTGTGAGCAGTGAGGGGTATTTAACATAAATGCTGTTGGAAACGGCCTAAAACAACCAACAACGCTTTCAAGACGACCTTTGAAAACATGATAAGCAATGGGTCCTCTTACCACACTGATTTCAGTCCTATTGCCTAGCTGTGTAGAATCACCCAAAAAACACGAGTATGTGCACTGTGATGGCGATTGGGCATACATGCTGTTGAAAACGGCCTAAAACCCCAACAATGCAAGCAAAACGACCTTTGAAAACATGATGAGCAATGGCTGTTTTTATCACAGTGTTTTCGATAGTTCATTTATATGGAGTGTATGCATGTGGGAACGGGGTTATGGGAAAATCGTTCACTGTACCGCCGAAAGGGATTTGGCCTGCAGAGGTGCGAAGACCCGTGAACAGATACTAACCCTTTCCCACATGCAGCTATTTTATGCCACAGCAACAACTCGCTTCCAAGATCAAAACCCATACAATGCAAACAAAACGACATTTTAGAGCATGGCGGGCAATTGCTTCTCTTGCCACAATGTGTTCAGGTCTATTGCATAGCTGGGTTGATTCACCCAGGGATCACGAGTGTGTGAACTGACGGGGTGGTATGACTTGAATGATGTGGAAATCGGCCTAAAACACCCAACAATACAAACAAAACGACCTCTGAAAGCAGGGCGGGCAATTGCTCCCTTTGTCACAGTGTGTTCAGTACGATTGAGTAGCTGGGTTGAATCACCCAGGACGCATGAATATGTGAACAGTGCGTGTGATTTGACATATATGATGTTGAAAACGGCGTAAAACACCCAACAATACAAACAAAGCGACCTTTGAAATCATGATTAGCAATGGCTCCTCTTTCCACACTGTTTTCAGTCCTAACGCATAGCTGGGTTGAATCACCCAGGACGCATGGGTATGTGAACAGTGCGTGCGATTTGACATATATGATGTAGAAAACGGCGTAAAACACTCAACAACGCAATCAAAACGACCTTTGAAGACATGATGAGCAGTGGCTCCTCCTCTTACCACACTGTTTTCAGTCCTATTGCCTAGCTGGGTAGAATCACTCAGAAAACATGAGTATGTGCAAACAAAACGACATTTTAAAGCATGGCGGGCAATTGCTTCTCTTGCCACACTGTGTTCATGTCTATTGCATAGCTGGGTTGATTCACCCAGGGATCACGAGTGTGTGAACTGACGGGGTGGTATGACGAGAATGATGTGGAAAACGGCCTAAAACACCCAACAATACAAACAAAACGACCCCTGAAAGCAGGGCGGGCAATTGCTCCCTTTGTCACAGTGTGTCAGTACTATTGAGTAGCTGGATTGAATTACCCAGGACGCATGAGTATGTGAACAGTGCGGGTGATTTGACATATATGATGTTGAAACCGGCGTAAAACACCCAACAATACAAACAAAACGAACTTTGAAATCATGATTAGCAATGGCTCAGCTTTCTACACTGTCTTCAGTCCTAACGCATAGCTGGGTTGATTCTCCCAGGTCCCATGAGTTTGTGAACTGTGAGAGTGATTGGACATAAATGCTGTTGAAAACGGCCTAAAACTCCGTACAGTGCACTCAAAACGACCGTTGAAAACATGATGAGCAATTGCTCCTTATACCACACTGTTTTCAGTCTTATCGCGTAGATTGGTCGATTCACCCAGGAAGCATGTGTGTGTGAGCAGTGAGGGGTATTTAACATAAATGCTGTTGAAAACGGCCTAAAACAACCAACAACGCTTTCAAGACGACCTTTGAAAACATGATAAGCAATGGGTCCTCTTACCACACTGATTTCAGTCCTATTGCCTAGCTGTGTAGAATCACCCAAAAAACACGAGTATGTGCACTGTGATGGCGATTGGGCATACATGCTGTTGAAAACGGCCTAAAACCCCAACAATGCAAGCAAAACGACCTTTGAAAACATGATGAGCAATGGCTGTTTTTATCACAGTGTTTTCGATAGTTCATTTATATGGAGTGTATGCATGTGGGAACGGGGTTATGGGAAAATCGTTCACTGTACCGCCGAAAGGGATTTGGCCTGCAGAGGTGCGAAGACCCGTGAACAGATACTAACCCTTTCCCACATGCAGCTATTTTATGCCACAGCAACAACTCGCTTCCAAGATCAAAACCCATACAATGCAAACAAAACGACATTTTAGAGCATGGCGGGCAATTGCTTCTCTTGCCACAATGTGTTCAGGTCTATTGCATAGCTGGGTTGATTCACCCAGGGATCACGAGTGTGTGAACTGACGGGGTGGTATGACTTGAATGATGTGGAAATCGGCCCAAAACACCCAACAATACAAACAAAACGACCTCTGAAAGCAGGGCGGGCAATTGCTCCCTTTGTCACAGTGTGTTCAGTACGATTGAGTAGCTGGGTTGAATCACCCAGGACGCATGAATATGTGAACAGTGCGTGTGATTTGACATATATGATGTTGAAAACGGCGTAAAACACCCAACAATACAAACAAAGCGACCTTTGAAATCATGATTAGCAATGGCTCCTCTTTCCACACTGTTTTTAGTCCTAACGCATAGCTGGGTTGAATCACGCAGGACGCATGGGTATGTGAACAGTGCGTGCGATTTGACATATATGATGTAGAAAACGGCGTAAAACACTCAACAACGCAATCAAAACGACCTTTGAAGACATGATGAGCAGTGGCTCCTCCTCTTACCACACTGTTTTCAGTCCTATTGCCTAGCTGGGTAGAATCACTCAGAAAACATGAGTATGTGCAAACAAAACGACATTTTAAAGCATGGCGGGCAATTGCTTCTCTTGCCACACTGTGTTCATGTCTATTGCATAGCTGGGTTGATTCACCCAGGGATCACGAGTGTGTGAACTGACGGGGTGGTATGACGAGAATGATGTGGAAAACGGCCTAAAACACCCAACAATACAAACAAAACGACCCCTGAAAGCAGGGCGGGCAATTGCTCCCTTTGTCACAGTGTGTCAGTAATATTGAGTAGCTGGATTGAATTACCCAGGACGCATGAGTATGTGAACAGTGCGGGTGATTTGACATATATGATGTTGAAACCGGCGTAAAACACCCAACAATACAAACAAAACGAACTTTGAAATCATGATTAGCAATGGCTCAGCTTTCTACACTGTCTTCAGTCCTAACGCATAGCTGGGTTGATTCTCCCAGGGCCCATGAGTTTGTGAACTGTGAGAGTGATTGGACATAAATGCTGTTGAAAACGGCCTAAAACTCCGTACAGTGCACTCAAAACGACCGTTGAAAACATGATGAGCAATTGCTCCTTATACCACACTGTTTTCAGTCTTATCGCGTAGATTGGTTGATTCACCCAGGAAGCATGTGTGTGTGAGCAGTGAGGGGTATTTAACATAAATGCTGTTGAAAACGGCCTAAAACAACCAACAACGCTTTCAAGACGACCTTTGAAAACATGATAAGCAATGGGTCCTCTTACCACACTGATTTCAGTCCTATTGCCTAGCTGTGTAGAATCACCCAAAAAACACGAGTATGTGCACTGTGATGGCGATTGGGCATACATGCTGTTGAAAACGGCCTAAAACCCCAACAATGCAAGCAAAACGACCTTTGACAACATGATGAGCAATGGCTGTTTTTATCACAGTGTTTTCGATAGTTCATTTATATGGAGTGTATGCATGTGGGAACGGGGTTATGGGAAAATCGTTCACTGTACCGCCGAAAGGGATTTGGCCTGCAGAGGTGCGAAGACCCGTGAACAGATACTAACCCTTTCCCACATGCAGCTATTTTATGCCACAGCAACAACTCGCTTCCAAGATCAAAACCCATACAATGCAAACAAAACGACATTTTAGAGCATGGCGGGCAATTGCTTCTCTTGCCACAATGTGTTCAGGTCTATTGCATAGCTGGGTTGATTCACCCAGGGATCACGAGTGTGTGAACTGACGGGGTGGTATGACTTGAATGATGTGGAAATCGGCCCAAAACACCCAACAATACAAATAAAACGACCTCTGAAAGCAGGGCGGGCAATTGCTCCCTTTGTCACAGTGTGTTCAGTACGATTGAGTAGCTGGGTTGAATCACCCAGGACGCATGAATATGTGAACAGTGCGTGTGATTTGACATATATGATGTTGAAAACGGCGTAAAACACCCAACAATACAAACAAAGCGACCTTTGAAATCATGATTAGCAATGGCTCCTCTTTCCACACTGTTTTCAGTCCTAACGCAAAGCTGGGTTGAATCACCCAGGACGCATGGGTATGTGAACAGTGCGTGCGATTTGACATATATGATGTAGAAAACGGCGTAAAACACTCAACAACGCAATCAAAACGACCTTTGAAGACATGATGAGCAGTGGCTCCTCCTCTTACCACACTGTTTTCAGTCCTATTGCCTAGCTGGGTAGAATCACTCAGAAAACATGAGTATGTGCAAACAAAACGACATTTTAAAGCATGGCGGGCAATTGCTTCTCTTGCCACACTGTGTTCATGTCTATTGCATAGCTGGGTTGATTCACCCAGGGATCACGAGTGTGTGAACTGACGGGGTGGTATGACGAGAATGATGTGGAAAACGGCCTAAAACACCCAACAATACAAACAAAACAATACCCTGAAAGCAGGGCGGGCAATTGCTCCCTTTGTCACAGTGTGTCAGTACTATTGAGTAGCTGGATTGAATTACCCAGGACGCATGAGTATGTGAACAGTGCGGGTGATTTGACATATATGATGTTGAAACCGGCGTGAAACACCCAACAATACAAACAAAACGAACTTTGAAATCATGATTAGCAATGGCTCAGCTTTCTACACTGTCTTCAGTCCTAACGCATAGCTGGGTTGATTCTCCCAGGTCCCATGAGTTTGTGAACTGTGAGAGTGATTGGACATAAATGCTGTTGAAAACGGCCTAAAACTCCGTACAGTGCACTCAAAACGACCGTTGAAAACATGATGAGCAATTGCTCCTTATACCACACTGTTTTCAGTCTTATCGCGTAGATTGGTTGATTCACCCAGGAAGCATGTGTGTGTGAGCAGTGAGGGGTATTTAACATAAATGCTGTTGGAAACGGCCTAAAACAACCAACAACGCTTTCAAGACGACCTTTGAAAACATGATAAGCAATGGGTCCTCTTACCACACTGATTTCAGTCCTATTGCCTAGCTGTGTAGAATCACCCAAAAAACACGAGTATGTGCACTGTGATGGCGATTGGGCATACATGCTGTTGAAAACGGCCTAAAACCCCAACAATGCAAGCAAAAGGACCTTTGAAAACATGATGAGCAATGGCTGTTTTTATCACAGTGTTTTCGATAGTTCATTTATATGGAGTGTATGCATGTGGGAACGGGGTTATGGGAAAATCGTTCACTGTACCGCCGAAAGGGATTTGGCCTGCAGAGGTGCGAAGACCCGTGAACAGATACTAACCCTTTCCCACATGCAGCTATTTTATGCCACAGCAACAACTCGCTTCCAAGATCAAAACCCATACAATGCAAACAAAACGACATTTTAGAGCATGGCGGGCAATTGCTTCTCTTGCCACAATGTGTTCAGGTCTATTGCATAGCTGGGTTGATTCACCCAGGGATCACGAGTGTGTGAACTGACGGGGTGGTATGACTTGAATGATGTGGAAATCGGCCTAAAACACCCAACAATACAAACAAAACGACCTCTGAAAGCAGGGCGGGCAATTGCTCCCTTTGTCACAGTGTGTTCAGTATGATTGAGTAGCTGGGTTGAATCACCCAGGACGCATGAATATGTGAACAGTGCGTGTGATTTGACATATATGATGTTGAAAACGGCGTAAAACACCCAACAATACAAACAAAGCGACCTTTGAAATCATGATTAGCAATGGCTCCTCTTTCCACACTGTTTTCAGTCCTAACGCATAGCTGGGTTGAATCACCCAGGACGCATGGGTATGTGAACAGTGCGTGCGATTTGACATATATGATGTAGAAAACGGCGTAAAACACTCAACAACGCAATCAAAACGACCTTTGAAGACATGATGAGCAGTGGCTCCTCCTCTTACCACACTGTTTTCAGTCCTATTGCCTAGCTGGGTAGAATCACTCAGAAAACATGAGTATGTGCAAACAAAACGACATTTTAAAGCATGGCGGGCAATTGCTTCTCTTGCCACACTGTGTTCATGTCTATTGCATAGCTGGGTTGATTCACCCAGGGATCACGAGTGTGTGAACTGACGGGGTGGTATGACGAGAATGATGTGGAAAACGGCCTAAAACACCCAACAATACAAACAAAACGACCCCTGAAAGCAGGGCGGGCAATTGCTCCCTTTGTCACAGTGTGTCAGTAATATTGAGTAGCTGGATTGAATTACCCAGGACGCATGAGTATGTGAACAGTGCGGGTGATTTGACATATATGATGTTGAAACCGGCGTAAAACACCCAACAATACAAACAAAACGAACTTTGAAATCATGATTAGCAATGGCTCAGCTTTCTACACTGTCTTCAGTCCTAACGCATAGCTGGGTTGATTCTCCCAGGTCCCATGAGTTTGTGAACTGTGAGAGTGATTGGACATAAATGCTGTTGAAAACGGCCTAAAACTCCGTACAGTGCACTCAAAACGACCGTTGAAAACATGATGAGCAATTGCTCCTTATACCACACTGTTTTCAGTCTTATCGCGTAGATTGGTTGATTCACCCAGGAAGCATGTGTGTGTGAGCAGTGAGGGGTATTTAACATAAATGCTGTTGAAAACGGCCTAAAACAACCAACAACGCTTTCAAGACGACCTTTGAAAACATAATAAGCAATGGGTCCTCTTACCACACTGATTTCAGTCCTATTGCCTAGCTGTGTAGAATCACCCAAAAAACACGAGTATGTGCACTGTGATGGCGATTGGGCATACATGCTGTTGAAAACGGCCTAAAACCCCAACAATGCAAGCAAAACGACCTTTGAAAACATGATGAGCAATGGCTGTTTTTATCACAGTGTTTTCGATAGTTCATTTATATGGAGTGTATGCATGTGGGAACGGGGTTATGGGAAAATCGTTCACTGTACCGCCGAAAGGGATTTGGCCTGCAGAGGTGCGAAGACCCGTGAACAGATACTAACCCTTTCCCACATGCAGCTATTTTATGCCACAGCAACAACTCGCTTCCAAGATCAAAACCCATACAATGCAAACAAAACGACATTTTAGAGCATGGCGGGCAATTGCTTCTCTTGCCACAATGTGTTCAGGTCTATTGCATAGCAGGGTTGATTCACCCAGGGATCACGAGTGTGTGAACTGACGGGGTGGTATGACTTGAATGATGTGGAAATCGGCCCAAAACACCCAACAATACAAACAAAACGACCTCTGAAAGCAGGGCGGGCAATTGCTCCCTTTGTCACAGTGTGTTCAGTACGATTGAGTAGCTGGGTTGAATCACCCAGGACGCATGAATATGTGAACAGTGCGTGTGATTTGACATATATGATGTTGAAAACGGCGTAAAACACCCAACAATACAAACAAAGCGACCTTTGAAATCATGATTAGCAATGGCTCCTCTTTCCACACTGTTTTCAGTCCTAACGCATAGCTGGGTTGAATCACCCAGGACGCATGGGTATGTGAACAGTGCGTGCGATTTGACATATATGATGTAGAAAACGGCGTAAAACACTCAACAACGCAATCAAAACGACCTTTGAAGACATGATGAGCAGTGGCTCCTCCTCTTACCACACTGTTTTCAGTCCTATTGCCTAGCTGGGTAGAATCACTCAGAAAACATGAGTATGTGCAAACAAAACGACATTTTAAAGCATGGCGGGCAATTGCTTCTCTTGCCACACTGTGTTCATGTCTATTGCATAGCTGGGTTGATTCACCCAGGGATCACGAGTGTGTGAACTGACGGGGTGGTATGACGAGAATGATGTGGAAAACGGCCTAAAACACCCAACAATACAAACAAAACGACCCCTGAAAGCAGGGCGGGCAATTGCTCCCTTTGTCACAGTGTGTCAGTACTATTGAGTAGCTGGATTGAATTACCCAGGACGCATGAGTATGTGAACAGTGCGGGTGATTTGACATATATGATGTTGAAACCGGCGTAAAACACCCAACAATACAAACAAAACGAACTTTGAAATCATGATTAGCAATGGCTCAGCTTTCTACACTGTCTTCAGTCCTAACGCATAGCTGGGTTGATTCTCCCAGGTCCCATGAGTTTGTGAACTGTGAGAGTGATTGGACATAAATGCTGTTGAAAACGGCCTAAAACTCCGTACAGTGCACTCAAAACGACCGTTGAAAACATGATGAGCAATTGCTCCTTATACCACACTGTTTTCAGTCTTATCGCGTAGATTGGTCGATTCACCCAGGAAGCATGTGTGTGTGAGCAGTGAGGGGTATTTAACATAAATGCTGTTGAAAACGGCCTAAAACAACCAACAACGCTTTCAAGACGACCTTTGAAAACATGATAAGCAATGGGTCCTCTTACCACACTGATTTCAGTCCTATTGCCTAGCTGTGTAGAATCACCCAAAAAACACGAGTATGTGCACTGTGATGGCGATTGGGCATACATGCTGTTGAAAACGGCCTAAAACCCCAACAATGCAAGCAAAACGACCTTTGAAAACATGATGAGCAATGGCTGTTTTTATCACAGTGTTTTCGATAGTTCATTTATATGGAGTGTATGCATGTGGGAACGGGGTTATGGGAAAATCGTTCACTGTACCGCCGAAAGGGATTTGGCCTGCAGAGGTGCGAAGACCCGTGAACAGATACTAACCCTTTCCCACATGCAGCTATTTTATGCCACAGCAACAACTCGCTTCCAAGATCAAAACCCATACAATGCAAACAAAACGACATTTTAGAGCATGGCGGGCAATTGCTTCTCTTGCCACAATGTGTTCAGGTCTATTGCATAGCTGGGTTGATTCACCCAGGGATCACGAGTGTGTGAACTGACGGGGTGGTATGACTTGAATGATGTGGAAATCGGCCCAAAACACCCAACAATACAAACAAAACGACCTCTGAAAGCAGGGCGGGCAATTGCTCCCTTTGTCACAGTGTGTTCAGTATGATTGAGTAGCTGGGTTGAATCACCCAGGACGCATGAATATGTGAACAGTGCGTGTGATTTGACATATATGATGTTGAAAACGGCGTAAAACACCCAACAATACAAACAAAGCGACCTTTGAAATCATGATTAGCAATGGCTCCTCTTTCCACACTGTTTTCAGTCCTAACGCATAGCTGGGTTGAATCACCCAGGACGCATGGGTATGTGAACAGTGCGTGCGATTTGACATATATGATGTAGAAAACGGCGTAAAACACTCAACAACGCAATCAAAACGACCTTTGAAGACATGATGAGCAGTGGCTCCTCCTCTTACCACACTGTTTTCAGTCCTATTGCCTAGCTGGGTAGAATCACTCAGAAAACATGAGTATGTGCAAACAAAACGACATTTTAAAGCATGGCGGGCAATTGCTTCTCTTGCCACACTGTGTTCATGTCTATTGCATAGCTGGGTTGATTCACCCAGGGATCACGAGTGTGTGAACTGACGGGGTGGTATGACGAGAATGATGTGGAAAACGGCCTAAAACACCCAACAATACAAACAAAACGACCCCTGAAAGCAGGGCGGGCAATTGCTCCCTTTGTCACAGTGTGTCAGTACTATTGAGTAGCTGGATTGAATTACCCAGGACGCATGAGTATGTGAACAGTGCGGGTGATTTGACATATATGATGTTGAAACCGGCGTAAAACACCCAACAATACAAACAAAACGAACTTTGAAATCATGATTAGCAATGGCTCAGCTTTCTACACTGTCTTCAGTCCTAACGCATAGCTGGGTTGATTCTCCCAGGTCCCATGAGTTTGTGAACTGTGAGAGTGATTGGACATAAATGCTGTTGAAAACGGCCTAAAACTCCGTACAGTGCACTCAAAACGACCGTTGAAAACATGATGAGCAATTGCTCCTTATACCACACTGTTTTCAGTCTTATCGCGTAGATTGGTTGATTCACCCAGGAAGCATGTGTGTGTGAGCAGTGAGGGGTATTTAACATAAATGCTGTTGAAAACGGCCTAAAACAACCAACAACGCTTTCAAGACGACCTTTGAAAACATGATAAGCAATGGGTCCTCTTACCACACTGATTTCAGTCCTATTGCCTAGCTGTGTAGAATCACCCAAAACACACGAGTATGTGCACTGTGATGGCGATTGGGCATACATGCTGTTGAAAACGGCCTAAAACCCCAACAATGCAAGCAAAACGACCTTTGAAAACATGATGAGCAATGGCTGTTTTTATCACAGTGTTTTCGATAGTTCATTTATATGGAGTGTATGCATGTGGGAACGGGGTTATGGGAAAATCGTTCACTGTACCGCCGAAAGGGATTTGGCCTGCAGAGGTGCGAAGACCCGTGAACAGATACTAACCCTTTCCCACATGCAGCTATTTTATGCCACAGCAACAACTCGCTTCCAAGATCAAAACCCATACAATGCAAACAAAACGACATTTTAGAGCATGGCGGGCAATTGCTTCTCTTGCCACAATGTGTTCAGGTCTATTGCATAGCTGGGTTGATTCACCCAGGGATCACGAGTGTGTGAACTGACGGGGTGGTATGACTTGAATGATGTGGAAATCGGCCCAAAACACCCAACAATACAAACAAAACGACCTCTGAAAGCAGGGCGGGCAATTGCTCCCTTTGTCACAGTGTGTTCAGTACGATTGAGTAGCTGGGTTGAATCACCCAGGACGCATGAATATGTGAACAGTGCGTGTGATTTGACATATATGATGTTGAAAACGGCGTAAAACACCCAACAATACAAACAAAGCGACCTTTGAAATCATGATTAGCAATGGCTCCTCTTTCCACACTGTTTTCAGTCCTAACGCATAGCTGGGTTGAATCACCCAGGACGCATGGGTATGTGAACAGTGCGTGCGATTTGACATATATGATGTAGAAAACGGCGTAAAACACTCAACAACGCAATCAAAACGACCTTTGAAGACATGATGAGCAGTGGCTCCTCCTCTTACCACACTGTTTTCAGTCCTATTGCCTAGCTGGGTAGAATCACTCAGAAAACATGAGTATGTGCAAACAAAACGACATTTTAAAGCATGGCGGGCAATTGCTTCTCTTGCCACACTGTGTTCATGTCTATTGCATAGCTGGGTTGATTCACCCAGGGATCACGAGTGTGTGAACTGACGGGGTGGTATGACGAGAATGATGTGGAAAACGGCCTAAAACACCCAACAATACAAACAAAACGACCCCTGAAAGCAGGGCGGGCAATTGCTCCCTTTGTCACAGTGTGTCAGTAATATTGAGTAGCTGGATTGAATTACCCAGGACGCATGAGTATGTGAACAGTGCGGGTGATTTGACATATATGATGTTGAAACCGGCGTAAAACACCCAACAATACAAACAAAACGAACTTTGAAATCATGATTAGCAATGGCTCAGCTTTCTACACTGTCTTCAGTCCTAACGCATAGCTGGGTTGATTCTCCCAGGGCCCATGAGTTTGTGAACTGTGAGAGTGATTGGACATAAATGCTGTTGAAAACGGCCTAAAACTCCGTACAGTGCACTCAAAACGACCGTTGAAAACATGATGAGCAATTGCTCCTTATACCACACTGTTTTCAGTCTTATCGCGTAGATTGGTTGATTCACCCAGGAAGCATGTGTGTGTGAGCAGTGAGGGGTATTTAACATAAATGCTGTTGAAAACGGCCTAAAACAACCAACAACGCTTTCAAGACGACCTTTGAAAACATGATAAGCAATGGGTCCTCTTACCACACTGATTTCAGTCCTATTGCCTAGCTGTGTAGAATCACCCAAAAAACACGAGTATGTGCACTGTGATGGCGATTGGGCATACATGCTGTTGAAAACGGCCTAAAACCCCAACAATGCAAGCAAAACGACCTTTGACAACATGATGAGCAATGGCTGTTTTTATCACAGTGTTTTCGATAGTTCATTTATATGGAGTGTATGCATGTGGGAACGGGGTTATGGGAAAATCGTTCACTGTACCGCCGAAAGGGATTTGGCCTGCAGAGGTGCGAAGACCCGTGAACAGATACTAACCCTTTCCCACATGCAGCTATTTTATGCCACAGCAACAACTCGCTTCCAAGATCAAAACCCATACAATGCAAACAAAACGACATTTTAGAGCATGGCGGGCAATTGCTTCTCTTGCCACAATGTGTTCAGGTCTATTGCATAGCTGGGTTGATTCACCCAGGGATCACGAGTGTGTGAACTGACGGGGTGGTATGACTTGAATGATGTGGAAATCGGCCCAAAACACCCAACAATACAAACAAAACGACCTCTGAAAGCAGGGCGGGCAATTGCTCCCTTTGTCACAGTGTGTTCAGTACGATTGAGTAGCTGGGTTGAATCACCCAGGACGCATGAATATGTGAACAGTGCGTGTGATTTGACATATATGATGTTGAAAACGGCGTAAAACACCCAACAATACAAACAAAGCGACCTTTGAAATCATGATTAGCAATGGCTCCTCTTTCCACACTGTTTTCAGTCCTAACGCAAAGCTGGGTTGAATCACCCAGGACGCATGGGTATGTGAACAGTGCGTGCGATTTGACATATATGATGTAGAAAACGGCGTAAAACACTCAACAACGCAATCAAAACGACCTTTGAAGACATGATGAGCAGTGGCTCCTCCTCTTACCACACTGTTTTCAGTCCTATTGCCTAGCTGGGTAGAATCACTCAGAAAACATGAGTATGTGCAAACAAAACGACATTTTAAAGCATGGCGGGCAATTGCTTCTCTTGCCACACTGTGTTCATGTCTATTGCATAGCTGGGTTGATTCACCCAGGGATCACGAGTGTGTGAACTGACGGGGTGGTATGACGAGAATGATGTGGAAAACGGCCTAAAACACCCAACAATACAAACAAAACGACCCCTGAAAGCAGGGCGGGCAATTGCTCCCTTTGTCACAGTGTGTCAGTACTATTGAGTAGCTGGATTGAATTACCCAGGACGCATGAGTATGTGAACAGTGCGGGTGATTTGACATATATGATGTTGAAACCGGCGTGAAACACCCAACAATACAAACAAAACGAACTTTGAAATCATGATTAGCAATGGCTCAGCTTTCTACACTGTCTTCAGTCCTAACGCATAGTTGGGTTGATTCTCCCAGGTCCCATGAGTTTGTGAACTGTGAGAGTGATTGGACATAAATGCTGTTGAAAACGGCCTAAAACTCCGTACAGTGCACTCAAAACGACCGTTGAAAACATGATGAGCAATTGCTCCTTATACCACACTGTTTTCAGTCTTATCGCGTAGATTGGTTGATTCACCCAGGAAGCATGTGTGTGTGAGCAGTGAGGGGTATTTAACATAAATGCTGTTGGAAACGGCCTAAAACAACCAACAACGCTTTCAAGACGACCTTTGAAAACATGATAAGCAATGGGTCCTCTTACCACACTGATTTCAGTCCTATTGCCTAGCTGTGTAGAATCACCCAAAAAACACGAGTATGTGCACTGTGATGGCGATTGGGCATACATGCTGTTGAAAACGGCCTAAAACCCCAACAATGCAAGCAAAACGACCTTTGAAAACATGATGAGCAATGGCTGTTTTTATCACAGTGTTTTCGATAGTTCATTTATATGGAGTGTATGCATGTGGGAACGGGGTTATGGGAAAATCGTTCACTGTACCGCCGAAAGGGATTTGGCCTGCAGAGGTGCGAAGACCCGTGAACAGATACTAACCCTTTCCCACATGCAGCTATTTTATGCCACAGCAACAACTCGCTTCCAAGATCAAAACCCATACAATGCAAACAAAACGACATTTTAGAGCATGGCGGGCAATTGCTTCTCTTGCCACAATGTGTTCAGGTCTATTGCATAGCTGGGTTGATTCACCCAGGGATCACGAGTGTGTGAACTGACGGGGTGGTATGACTTGAATGATGTGGAAATCGGCCCAAAACACCCAACAATACAAACAAAACGACCTCTGAAAGCAGGGCGGGCAATTGCTCCCTTTGTCACAGTGTGTTCAGTACGATTGAGTAGCTGGGTTGAATCACCCAGGACGCATGAATATGTGAACAGTGCGTGTGATTTGACATATATGATGTTGAAAACGGCGTAAAACACCCAACAATACAAACAAAGCGACCTTTGAAATCATGATTAGCAATGGCTCCTCTTTCCACACTGTTTTCAGTCCTAACGCATAGCTGGGTTGAATCACCCAGGACGCATGGGTATGTGAACAGTGCGTGCGATTTGACATATATGATGTAGAAAACGGCGTAAAACACTCAACAACGCAATCAAAACGACCTTTGAAGACATGATGAGCAGTGGCTCCTCCTCTTACCACACTGTTTTCAGTCCTATTGCCTAGCTGGGTAGAATCACTCAGAAAACATGAGTATGTGCAAACAAAACGACATTTTAAAGCATGGCGGGCAATTGCTTCTCTTGCCACACTGTGTTCATGTCTATTGCATAGCTGGGTTGATTCACCCAGGGATCACGAGTGTGTGAACTGACGGGGTGGTATGACGAGAATGATGTGGAAAACGGCCTAAAACACCCAACAATACAAACAAAACGACCCCTGAAAGCAGGGCGGGCAATTGCTCCCTTTGTCACAGTGTGTCAGTAATATTGAGTAGCTGGATTGAATTACCCAGGACGCATGAGTATGTGAACAGTGCGGGTGATTTGACATATATGATGTTGAAACCGGCGTAAAACACCCAACAATACAAACAAAACGAACTTTGAAATCATGATTAGCAATGGCTCAGCTTTCTACACTGTCTTCAGTCCTAACGCATAGCTGGGTTGATTCTCCCAGGGCCCATGAGTTTGTGAACTGTGAGAGTGATTGGACATAAATGCTGTTGAAAACGGCCTAAAACTCCGTACAGTGCACTCAAAACGACCGTTGAAAACATGATGAGCAATTGCTCCTTATACCACACTGTTTTCAGTCTTATCGCGTAGATTGGTCGATTCACCCAGGAAGCATGTGTGTGTGAGCAGTGAGGGGTATTTAACATAAATGCTGTTGAAAACGGCCTAAAACAACCAACAACGCTTTCAAGACGACCTTTGAAAACATGATAAGCAATGGGTCCTCTTACCACACTGATTTCAGTCCTATTGCCTAGCTGTGTAGAATCACCCAAAAAACACGAGTATGTGCACTGTGATGGCGATTGGGCATACATGCTGTTGAAAACGGCCTAAAACCCCAACAATGCAAGCAAAACGACCTTTGACAACATGATGAGCAATGGCTGTTTTTATCACAGTGTTTTCGATAGTTCATTTATATGGAGTGTATGCATGTGGGAACGGGGTTATGGGAAAATCGTTCACTGTACCGCCGAAAGGGATTTGGCCTGCAGAGGTGCGAAGACCCGTGAACAGATACTAACCCTTTCCCACATGCAGCTATTTTATGCCACAGCAACAACTCGCTTCCAAGATCAAAACCCATACAATGCAAACAAAACGACATTTTAGAGCATGGCGGGCAATTGCTTCTCTTGCCACAATGTGTTCAGGTCTATTGCATAGCTGGGTTGATTCACCCAGGGATCACGAGTGTGTGAACTGACGGGGTGGTATGACTTGAATGATGTGGAAATCGGCCCAAAACACCCAACAATACAAACAAAACGACCTCTGAAAGCAGGGCGGGCAATTGCTCCCTTTGTCACAGTGTGTTCAGTACGATTGAGTAGCTGGGTTGAATCACCCAGGACGCATGAATATGTGAACAGTGCGTGTGATTTGACATATATGATGTTGAAAACGGCGTAAAACACCCAACAATACAAACAAAGCGACCTTTGAAATCATGATTAGCAATGGCTCCTCTTTCCACACTGTTTTCAGTCCTAACGCAAAGCTGGGTTGAATCACCCAGGACGCATGGGTATGTGAACAGTGCGTGCGATTTGACATATATGATGTAGAAAACGGCGTAAAACACTCAACAACGCAATCAAAACGACCTTTGAAGACATGATGAGCAGTGGCTCCTCCTCTTACCACACTGTTTTCAGTCCTATTGCCTAGCTGGGTAGAATCACTCAGAAAACATGAGTATGTGCAAACAAAACGACATTTTAAAGCATGGCGGGCAATTGCTTCTCTTGCCACACTGTGTTCATGTCTATTGCATAGCTGGGTTGATTCACCCAGGGATCACGAGTGTGTGAACTGACGGGGTGGTATGACGAGAATGATGTGGAAAACGGCCTAAAACACCCAACAATACAAACAAAACGACCCCTGAAAGCAGGGCGGGCAATTGCTCCCTTTGTCACAGTGTGTCAGTACTATTGAGTAGCTGGATTGAATTACCCAGGACGCATGAGTATGTGAACAGTGCGGGTGATTTGACATATATGATGTTGAAACCGGCGTGAAACACCCAACAATACAAACAAAACGAACTTTGAAATCATGATTAGCAATGGCTCAGCTTTCTACACTGTCTTCAGTCCTAACGCATAGCTGGGTTGATTCTCCCAGGTCCCATGAGTTTGTGAACTGTGAGAGTGATTGGACATAAATGCTGTTGAAAACGGCCTAAAACTCCGTACAGTGCACTCAAAACGACCGTTGAAAACATGATGAGCAATTGCTCCTTATACCACACTGTTTTCAGTCTTATCGCGTAGATTGGTTGATTCACCCAGGAAGCATGTGTGTGTGAGCAGTGAGGGGTATTTAACATAAATGCTGTTGGAAACGGCCTAAAACAACCAACAACGCTTTCAAGACGACCTTTGAAAACATGATAAGCAATGGGTCCTCTTACCACACTGATTTCAGTCCTATTGCCTAGCTGTGTAGAATCACCCAAAAAACACGAGTATGTGCACTGTGATGGCGATTGGGCATACATGCTGTTGAAAACGGCCTAAAACCCCAACAATGCAAGCAAAACGACCTTTGAAAACATGATGAGCAATGGCTGTTTTTATCACAGTGTTTTCGATAGTTCATTTATATGGAGTGTATGCATGTGGGAACGGGGTTATGGGAAAATCGTTCACTGTACCGCCGAAAGGGATTTGGCCTGCAGAGGTGCGAAGACCCGTGAACAGATACTAACCCTTTCCCACATGCAGCTATTTTATGCCACAGCAACAACTCGCTTCCAAGATCAAAACCCATACAATGCAAACAAAACGACATTTTAGAGCATGGCGGGCAATTGCTTCTCTTGCCACAATGTGTTCAGGTCTATTGCATAGCTGGGTTGATTCACCCAGGGATCACGAGTGTGTGAACTGACGGGGTGGTATGACTTGAATGATGTGGAAATCGGCCCAAAACACCCAACAATACAAACAAAACGACCTCTGAAAGCAGGGCGGGCAATTGCTCCCTTTGTCACAGTGTGTTCAGTACGATTGAGTAGCTGGGTTGAATCACCCAGGACGCATGAATATGTGAACAGTGCGTGTGATTTGACATATATGATGTTGAAAACGGCGTAAAACACCCAACAATACAAACAAAGCGACCTTTGAAATCATGATTAGCAATGGCTCCTCTTTCCACACTGTTTTCAGTCCTAACGCATAGCTGGGTTGAATCACCCAGGACGCATGGGTATGTGAACAGTGCGTGCGATTTGACATATATGATGTAGAAAACGGCGTAAAACACTCAACAACGCAATCAAAACGACCTTTGAAGACATGATGAGCAGTGGCTCCTCCTCTTACCACACTGTTTTCAGTCCTATTGCCTAGCTGGGTAGAATCACTCAGAAAACATGAGTATGTGCAAACAAAACGACATTTTAAAGCATGGCGGGCAATTGCTTCTCTTGCCACACTGTGTTCATGTCTATTGCATAGCTGGGTTGATTCACCCAGGGATCACGAGTGTGTGAACTGACGGGGTGGTATGACGAGAATGATGTGGAAAACGGCCTAAAACACCCAACAATACAAACAAAACGACCCCTGAAAGCAGGGCGGGCAATTGCTCCCTTTGTCACAGTGTGTCAGTAATATTGAGTAGCTGGATTGAATTACCCAGGACGCATGAGTATGTGAACAGTGCGGGTGATTTGACATATATGATGTTGAAACCGGCGTAAAACACCCAACAATACAAACAAAACGAACTTTGAAATCATGATTAGCAATGGCTCAGCTTTCTACACTGTCTTCAGTCCTAACGCATAGCTGGGTTGATTCTCCCAGGGCCCATGAGTTTGTGAACTGTGAGAGTGATTGGACATAAATGCTGTTGAAAACGGCCTAAAACTCCGTACAGTGCACTCAAAACGACCGTTGAAAACATGATGAGCAATTGCTCCTTATACCACACTGTTTTCAGTCTTATCGCGTAGATTGGTTGATTCACCCAGGAAGCATGTGTGTGTGAGCAGTGAGGGGTATTTAACATAAATGCTGTTGAAAACGGCCTAAAACAACCAACAACGCTTTCAAGACGACCTTTGAAAACATGATAAGCAATGGGTCCTCTTACCACACTGATTTCAGTCCTATTGCCTAGCTGTGTAGAATCACCCAAAAAACACGAGTATGTGCACTGTGATGGCGATTGGGCATACATGCTGTTGAAAACGGCCTAAAACCCCAACAATGCAAGCAAAACGACCTTTGACAACATGATGAGCAATGGCTGTTTTTATCACAGTGTTTTCGATAGTTCATTTATATGGAGTGTATGCATGTGGGAACGGGGTTATGGGAAAATCGTTCACTGTACCGCCGAAAGGGATTTGGCCTGCAGAGGTGCGAAGACCCGTGAACAGATACTAACCCTTTCCCACATGCAGCTATTTTATGCCACAGCAACAACTCGCTTCCAAGATCAAAACCCATACAATGCAAACAAAACGACATTTTAGAGCATGGCGGGCAATTGCTTCTCTTGCCACAATGTGTTCAGGTCTATTGCATAGCTGGGTTGATTCACCCAGGGATCACGAGTGTGTGAACTGACGGGGTGGTATGACTTGAATGATGTGGAAATCGGCCCAAAACACCCAACAATACAAACAAAACGACCTCTGAAAGCAGGGCGGGCAATTGCTCCCTTTGTCACAGTGTGTTCAGTACGATTGAGTAGCTGGGTTGAATCACCCAGGACGCATGAATATGTGAACAGTGCGTGTGATTTGACATATATGATGTTGAAAACGGCGTAAAACACCCAACAATACAAACAAAGCGACCTTTGAAATCATGATTAGCAATGGCTCCTCTTTCCACACTGTTTTCAGTCCTAACGCAAAGCTGGGTTGAATCACCCAGGACGCATGGGTATGTGAACAGTGCGTGCGATTTGACATATATGATGTAGAAAACGGCGTAAAACACTCAACAACGCAATCAAAACGACCTTTGAAGACATGATGAGCAGTGGCTCCTCCTCTTACCACACTGTTTTCAGTCCTATTGCCTAGCTGGGTAGAATCACTCAGAAAACATGAGTATGTGCAAACAAAACGACATTTTAAAGCATGGCGGGCAATTGCTTCTCTTGCCACACTGTGTTCATGTCTATTGCATAGCTGGGTTGATTCACCCAGGGATCACGAGTGTGTGAACTGACGGGGTGGTATGACGAGAATGATGTGGAAAACGGCCTAAAACACCCAACAATACAAACAAAACGACCCCTGAAAGCAGGGCGGGCAATTGCTCCCTTTGTCACAGTGTGTCAGTACTATTGAGTAGCTGGATTGAATTACCCAGGACGCATGAGTATGTGAACAGTGCGGGTGATTTGACATATATGATGTTGAAACCGGCGTGAAACACCCAACAATACAAACAAAACGAACTTTGAAATCATGATTAGCAATGGCTCAGCTTTCTACACTGTCTTCAGTCCTAACGCATAGTTGGGTTGATTCTCCCAGGTCCCATGAGTTTGTGAACTGTGAGAGTGATTGGACATAAATGCTGTTGAAAACGGCCTAAAACTCCGTACAGTGCACTCAAAACGACCGTTGAAAACATGATGAGCAATTGCTCCTTATACCACACTGTTTTCAGTCTTATCGCGTAGATTGGTTGATTCACCCAGGAAGCATGTGTGTGTGAGCAGTGAGGGGTATTTAACATAAATGCTGTTGGAAACGGCCTAAAACAACCAACAACGCTTTCAAGACGACCTTTGAAAACATGATAAGCAATGGGTCCTCTTACCACACTGATTTCAGTCCTATTGCCTAGCTGTGTAGAATCACCCAAAAAACACGAGTATGTGCACTGTGATGGCGATTGGGCATACATGCTGTTGAAAACGGCCTAAAACCCCAACAATGCAAGCAAAACGACCTTTGAAAACATGATGAGCAATGGCTGTTTTTATCACAGTGTTTTCGATAGTTCATTTATATGGAGTGTATGCATGTGGGAACGGGGTTATGGGAAAATCGTTCACTGTACCGCCGAAAGGGATTTGGCCTGCAGAGGTGCGAAGACCCGTGAACAGATACTAACCCTTTCCCACATGCAGCTATTTTATGCCACAGCAACAACTCGCTTCCAAGATCAAAACCCATACAATGCAAACAAAACGACATTTTAGAGCATGGCGGGCAATTGCTTCTCTTGCCACAATGTGTTCAGGTCTATTGCATAGCTGGGTTGATTCACCCAGGGATCACGAGTGTGTGAACTGACGGGGTGGTATGACTTGAATGATGTGGAAATCGGCCCAAAACACCCAACAATACAAACAAAACGACCTCTGAAAGCAGGGCGGGCAATTGCTCCCTTTGTCACAGTGTGTTCAGTACGATTGAGTAGCTGGGTTGAATCACCCAGGACGCATGAATATGTGAACAGTGCGTGTGATTTGACATATATGATGTTGAAAACGGCGTAAAACACCCAACAATACAAACAAAGCGACCTTTGAAATCATGATTAGCAATGGCTCCTCTTTCCACACTGTTTTCAGTCCTAACGCATAGCTGGGTTGAATCACCCAGGACGCATGGGTATGTGAACAGTGCGTGCGATTTGACATATATGATGTAGAAAACGGCGTAAAACACTCAACAACGCAATCAAAACGACCTTTGAAGACATGATGAGCAGTGGCTCCTCCTCTTACCACACTGTTTTCAGTCCTATTGCCTAGCTGGGTAGAATCACTCAGAAAACATGAGTATGTGCAAACAAAACGACATTTTAAAGCATGGCGGGCAATTGCTTCTCTTGCCACACTGTGTTCATGTCTATTGCATAGCTGGGTTGATTCACCCAGGGATCACGAGTGTGTGAACTGACGGGGTGGTATGACGAGAATGATGTGGAAAACGGCCTAAAACACCCAACAATACAAACAAAACGACCCCTGAAAGCAGGGCGGGCAATTGCTCCCTTTGTCACAGTGTGTCAGTAATATTGAGTAGCTGGATTGAATTACCCAGGACGCATGAGTATGTGAACAGTGCGGGTGATTTGACATATATGATGTTGAAACCGGCGTAAAACACCCAACAATACAAACAAAACGAACTTTGAAATCATGATTAGCAATGGCTCAGCTTTCTACACTGTCTTCAGTCCTAACGCATAGCTGGGTTGATTCTCCCAGGGCCCATGAGTTTGTGAACTGTGAGAGTGATTGGACATAAATGCTGTTGAAAACGGCCTAAAACTCCGTACAGTGCACTCAAAACGACCGTTGAAAACATGATGAGCAATTGCTCCTTATACCACACTGTTTTCAGTCTTATCGCGTAGATTGGTTGATTCACCCAGGAAGCATGTGTGTGTGAGCAGTGAGGGGTATTTAACATAAATGCTGTTGAAAACGGCCTAAAACAACCAACAACGCTTTCAAGACGACCTTTGAAAACATGATAAGCAATGGGTCCTCTTACCACACTGATTTCAGTCCTATTGCCTAGCTGTGTAGAATCACCCAAAAAACACGAGTATGTGCACTGTGATGGCGATTGGGCATACATGCTGTTGAAAACGGCCTAAAACCCCAACAATGCAAGCAAAACGACCTTTGACAACATGATGAGCAATGGCTGTTTTTATCACAGTGTTTTCGATAGTTCATTTATATGGAGTGTATGCATGTGGGAACGGGGTTATGGGAAAATCGTTCACTGTACCGCCGAAAGGGATTTGGCCTGCAGAGGTGCGAAGACCCGTGAACAGATACTAACCCTTTCCCACATGCAGCTATTTTATGCCACAGCAACAACTCGCTTCCAAGATCAAAACCCATACAATGCAAACAAAACGACATTTTAGAGCATGGCGGGCAATTGCTTCTCTTGCCACAATGTGTTCAGGTCTATTGCATAGCTGGGTTGATTCACCCAGGGATCACGAGTGTGTGAACTGACGGGGTGGTATGACTTGAATGATGTGGAAATCGGCCCAAAACACCCAACAATACAAACAAAACGACCTCTGAAAGCAGGGCGGGCAATTGCTCCCTTTGTCACAGTGTGTTCAGTACGATTGAGTAGCTGGGTTGAATCACCCAGGACGCATGAATATGTGAACAGTGCGTGTGATTTGACATATATGATGTTGAAAACGGCGTAAAACACCCAACAATACAAACAAAGCGACCTTTGAAATCATGATTAGCAATGGCTCCTCTTTCCACACTGTTTTCAGTCCTAACGCAAAGCTGGGTTGAATCACCCAGGACGCATGGGTATGTGAACAGTGCGTGCGATTTGACATATATGATGTAGAAAACGGCGTAAAACACTCAACAACGCAATCAAAACGACCTTTGAAGACATGATGAGCAGTGGCTCCTCCTCTTACCACACTGTTTTCAGTCCTATTGCCTAGCTGGGTAGAATCACTCAGAAAACATGAGTATGTGCAAACAAAACGACATTTTAAAGCATGGCGGGCAATTGCTTCTCTTGCCACACTGTGTTCATGTCTATTGCATAGCTGGGTTGATTCACCCAGGGATCACGAGTGTGTGAACTGACGGGGTGGTATGACGAGAATGATGTGGAAAACGGCCTAAAACACCCAACAATACAAACAAAACGACCCCTGAAAGCAGGGCGGGCAATTGCTCCCTTTGTCACAGTGTGTCAGTACTATTGAGTAGCTGGATTGAATTACCCAGGACGCATGAGTATGTGAACAGTGCGGGTGATTTGACATATATGATGTTGAAACCGGCGTAAAACACCCAACAATACAAACAAAACGAACTTTGAAATCATGATTAGCAATGGCTCAGCTTTCTACACTGTCTTCAGTCCTAACGCATAGCTGGGTTGATTCTCCCAGGTCCCATGAGTTTGTGAACTGTGAGAGTGATTGGACATAAATGCTGTTGAAAACGGCCTAAAACTCCGTACAGTGCACTCAAAACGACCGTTGAAAACATGATGAGCAATTGCTCCTTATACCACACTGTTTTCAGTCTTATCGCGTAGATTGGTTGATTCACCCAGGAAGCATGTGTGTGTGAGCAGTGAGGGGTATTTAACATAAATGCTGTTGAAAACGGCCTAAAACAACCAACAACGCTTTCAAGACGACCTTTGAAAACATGATAAGCAATGGGTCCTCTTACCACACTGATTTCAGTCCTATTGCCTAGCTGTGTAGAATCACCCAAAACACACGAGTATGTGCACTGTGATGGCGATTGGGCATACATGCTGTTGAAAACGGCCTAAAACCCCAACAATGCAAGCAAAACGACCTTTGAAAACATGATGAGCAATGGCTGTTTTTATCACAGTGTTTTCGATAGTTCATTTATATGGAGTGTATGCATGTGGGAACGGGGTTATGGGAAAATCGTTCACTGTACCGCCGAAAGGGATTTGGCCTGCAGAGGTGCGAAGACCCGTGAACAGATACTAACCCTTTCCCACATGCAGCTATTTTATGCCACAGCAACAACTCGCTTCCAAGATCAAAACCCATACAATGCAAACAAAACGACATTTTAGAGCATGGCGGGCAATTGCTTCTCTTGCCACAATGTGTTCAGGTCTATTGCATAGCTGGGTTGATTCACCCAGGGATCACGAGTGTGTGAACTGACGGGGTGGTATGACTTGAATGATGTGGAAATCGGCCCAAAACACCCAACAATACAAACAAAACGACCTCTGAAAGCAGGGCGGGCAATTGCTCCCTTTGTCACAGTGTGTTCAGTACGATTGAGTAGCTGGGTTGAATCACCCAGGACGCATGAATATGTGAACAGTGCGTGTGATTTGACATATATGATGTTGAAAACGGCGTAAAACACCCAACAATACAAACAAAGCGACCTTTGAAATCATGATTAGCAATGGCTCCTCTTTCCACACTGTTTTCAGTCCTAACGCATAGCTGGGTTGAATCACCCAGGACGCATGGGTATGTGAACAGTGCGTGCGATTTGACATATATGATGTAGAAAACGGCGTAAAACACTCAACAACGCAATCAAAACGACCTTTGAAGACATGATGAGCAGTGGCTCCTCCTCTTACCACACTGTTTTCAGTCCTATTGCCTAGCTGGGTAGAATCACTCAGAAAACATGAGTATGTGCAAACAAAACGACATTTTAAAGCATGGCGGGCAATTGCTTCTCTTGCCACACTGTGTTCATGTCTATTGCATAGCTGGGTTGATTCACCCAGGGATCACGAGTGTGTGAACTGACGGGGTGGTATGACGAGAATGATGTGGAAAACGGCCTAAAACACCCAACAATACAAACAAAACGACCCCTGAAAGCAGGGCGGGCAATTGCTCCCTTTGTCACAGTGTGTCAGTAATATTGAGTAGCTGGATTGAATTACCCAGGACGCATGAGTATGTGAACAGTGCGGGTGATTTGACATATATGATGTTGAAACCGGCGTAAAACACCCAACAATACAAACAAAACGAACTTTGAAATCATGATTAGCAATGGCTCAGCTTTCTACACTGTCTTCAGTCCTAACGCATAGCTGGGTTGATTCTCCCAGGGCCCATGAGTTTGTGAACTGTGAGAGTGATTGGACATAAATGCTGTTGAAAACGGCCTAAAACTCCGTACAGTGCACTCAAAACGACCGTTGAAAACATGATGAGCAATTGCTCCTTATACCACACTGTTTTCAGTCTTATCGCGTAGATTGGTTGATTCACCCAGGAAGCATGTGTGTGTGAGCAGTGAGGGGTATTTAACATAAATGCTGTTGAAAACGGCCTAAAACAACCAACAACGCTTTCAAGACGACCTTTGAAAACATGATAAGCAATGGGTCCTCTTACCACACTGATTTCAGTCCTATTGCCTAGCTGTGTAGAATCACCCAAAAAACACGAGTATGTGCACTGTGATGGCGATTGGGCATACATGCTGTTGAAAACGGCCTAAAACCCCAACAATGCAAGCAAAACGACCTTTGACAACATGATGAGCAATGGCTGTTTTTATCACAGTGTTTTCGATAGTTCATTTATATGGAGTGTATGCATGTGGGAACGGGGTTATGGGAAAATCGTTCACTGTACCGCCGAAAGGGATTTGGCCTGCAGAGGTGCGAAGACCCGTGAACAGATACTAACCCTTTCCCACATGCAGCTATTTTATGCCACAGCAACAACTCGCTTCCAAGATCAAAACCCATACAATGCAAACAAAACGACATTTTAGAGCATGGCGGGCAATTGCTTCTCTTGCCACAATGTGTTCAGGTCTATTGCATAGCTGGGTTGATTCACCCAGGGATCACGAGTGTGTGAACTGACGGGGTGGTATGACTTGAATGATGTGGAAATCGGCCCAAAACACCCAACAATACAAACAAAACGACCTCTGAAAGCAGGGCGGGCAATTGCTCCCTTTGTCACAGTGTGTTCAGTACGATTGAGTAGCTGGGTTGAATCACCCAGGACGCATGAATATGTGAACAGTGCGTGTGATTTGACATATATGATGTTGAAAACGGCGTAAAACACCCAACAATACAAACAAAGCGACCTTTGAAATCATGATTAGCAATGGCTCCTCTTTCCACACTGTTTTCAGTCCTAACGCAAAGCTGGGTTGAATCACCCAGGACGCATGGGTATGTGAACAGTGCGTGCGATTTGACATATATGATGTAGAAAACGGCGTAAAACACTCAACAACGCAATCAAAACGACCTTTGAAGACATGATGAGCAGTGGCTCCTCCTCTTACCACACTGTTTTCAGTCCTATTGCCTAGCTGGGTAGAATCACTCAGAAAACATGAGTATGTGCAAACAAAACGACATTTTAAAGCATGGCGGGCAATTGCTTCTCTTGCCACACTGTGTTCATGTCTATTGCATAGCTGGGTTGATTCACCCAGGGATCACGAGTGTGTGAACTGACGGGGTGGTATGACGAGAATGATGTGGAAAACGGCCTAAAACACCCAACAATACAAACAAAACGACCCCTGAAAGCAGGGCGGGCAATTGCTCCCTTTGTCACAGTGTGTCAGTACTATTGAGTAGCTGGATTGAATTACCCAGGACGCATGAGTATGTGAACAGTGCGGGTGATTTGACATATATGATGTTGAAACCGGCGTGAAACACCCAACAATACAAACAAAACGAACTTTGAAATCATGATTAGCAATGGCTCAGCTTTCTACACTGTCTTCAGTCCTAACGCATAGCTGGGTTGATTCTCCCAGGTCCCATGAGTTTGTGAACTGTGAGAGTGATTGGACATAAATGCTGTTGAAAACGGCCTAAAACTCCGTACAGTGCACTCAAAACGACCGTTGAAAACATGATGAGCAATTGCTCCTTATACCACACTGTTTTCAGTCTTATCGCGTAGATTGGTTGATTCACCCAGGAAGCATGTGTGTGTGAGCAGTGAGGGGTATTTAACATAAATGCTGTTGGAAACGGCCTAAAACAACCAACAACGCTTTCAAGACGACCTTTGAAAACATGATAAGCAATGGGTCCTCTTACCACACTGATTTCAGTCCTATTGCCTAGCTGTGTAGAATCACCCAAAAAACACGAGTATGTGCACTGTGATGGCGATTGGGCATACATGCTGTTGAAAACGGCCTAAAACCCCAACAATGCAAGCAAAACGACCTTTGAAAACATGATGAGCAATGGCTGTTTTTATCACAGTGTTTTCGATAGTTCATTTATATGGAGTGTATGCATGTGGGAACGGGGTTATGGGAAAATCGTTCACTGTACCGCCGAAAGGGATTTGGCCTGCAGAGGTGCGAAGACCCGTGAACAGATACTAACCCTTTCCCACATGCAGCTATTTTATGCCACAGCAACAACTCGCTTCCAAGATCAAAACCCATACAATGCAAACAAAACGACATTTTAGAGCATGGCGGGCAATTGCTTCTCTTGCCACAATGTGTTCAGGTCTATTGCATAGCTGGGTTGATTCACCCAGGGATCACGAGTGTGTGAACTGACGGGGTGGTATGACTTGAATGATGTGGAAATCGGCCTAAAACACCCAACAATACAAACAAAACGACCTCTGAAAGCAGGGCGGGCAATTGCTCCCTTTGTCACAGTGTGTTCAGTACGATTGAGTAGCTGGGTTGAATCACCCAGGACGCATGAATATGTGAACAGTGCGTGTGATTTGACATATATGATGTTGAAAACGGCGTAAAACACCCAACAATACAAACAAAGCGACCTTTGAAATCATGATTAGCAATGGCTCCTCTTTCCACACTGTTTTCAGTCCTAACGCATAGCTGGGTTGAATCACCCAGGACGCATGGGTATGTGAACAGTGCGTGCGATTTGACATATATGATGTAGAAAACGGCGTAAAACACTCAACAACGCAATCAAAACGACCTTTGAAGACATGATGAGCAGTGGCTCCTCCTCTTACCACACTGTTTTCAGTCCTATTGCCTAGCTGGGTAGAATCACTCAGAAAACATGAGTATGTGCAAACAAAACGACATTTTAAAGCATGGCGGGCAATTGCTTCTCTTGCCACACTGTGTTCATGTCTATTGCATAGCTGGGTTGATTCACCCAGGGATCACGAGTGTGTGAACTGACGGGGTGGTATGACGAGAATGATGTGGAAAACGGCCTAAAACACCCAACAATACAAACAAAACGACCCCTGAAAGCAGGGCGGGCAATTGCTCCCTTTGTCACAGTGTGTCAGTACTATTGAGTAGCTGGATTGAGTTACCCAGGACGCATGAGTATGTGAACAGTGCGGGTGATTTGACATATATGATGTTGAAACCGGCGTAAAACACCCAACAATACAAACAAAACGAACTTTGAAATCATGATTAGCAATGGCTCAGCTTTCTACACTGTCTTCAGTCCTAACGCATAGCTGGGTTGATTCTCCCAGGTCCCATGAGTTTGTGAACTGTGAGAGTGATTGGACATAAATGCTGTTGAAAACGGCCTAAAACTCCGTACAGTGCACTCAAAACGACCGTTGAAAACATGATGAGCAATTGCTCCTTATACCACACTGTTTTCAGTCTTATCGCGTAGATTGGTTGCTTCACCCAGGAAGCATGTGTGTGTGAGCAGTGAGGGGTATTTAACATAAATGCTGTTGAAAACGGCCTAAAACAACCAACAACGCAATCAAAACGACCTTTGAAAACATGATAAGCAATGGGTCCTCTTACCACACTGATTTCAGTCCTATTGCCTAGCTGTGTAGAATCACCCAAAAAACACGAGTATGTGCACTGTGATGGCGATTGGGCATACATGCTGTTGAAAACGGCCTAAAACCCCAACAATGCAAGCAAAACGACCTTTGAAAACATGATGAGCAATGGCTGTTTTTATCACAGTGTTTTCGATAGTTCATTTATATGGAGTGTATGCATGTGGGAACGGGGTTATGGGAAAATCGTTCACTGTACCGCCGAAAGGGATTTGGCCTGCAGAGGTGCGAAGACCCGTGAACAGATACTAACCCTTTCCCACATGCAGCTATTTTATGCCACAGCAACAACTCGCTTCCAAGATCAAAACCCATACAATGCAAACAAAACGACATTTTAGAGCATGGCGGGCAATTGCTTCTCTTGCCACAATGTGTTCAGGTCTATTGCATAGCTGGGTTGATTCACCCAGGGATCACGAGTGTGTGAACTGACGGGGTGGTATGACTTGAATGATGTGGAAATCGGCCTAAAACACCCAACAATACAAACAAAACGACCTCTGAAAGCAGGGCGGGCAATTGCTCCCTTTGTCACAGTGTGTTCAGTACGATTGAGTAGCTGGGTTGAATCACCCAGGACGCATGAATATGTGAACAGTGCGTGTGATTTGACATATATGATGTTGAAAACGGCGTAAAACACCCAACAATACAAACAAAGCGACCTTTGAAATCATGATTAGCAATGGCTCCTCTTTCCACACTGTTTTCAGTCCTAACGCATAGCTGGGTTGAATCACCCAGGACGCATGGGTATGTGAACAGTGCGTGCGATTTGACATATATGATGTAGAAAACGGCGTAAAACACTCAACAACGCAATCAAAACGACCTTTGAAGACATGATGAGCAGTGGCTCCTCCTCTTACCACACTGTTTTCAGTCCTATTGCCTAGCTGGGTAGAATCACTCAGAAAACATGAGTATGTGCAAACAAAACGACATTTTAAAGCATGGCGGGCAATTGCTTCTCTTGCCACACTGTGTTCATGTCTATTGCATAGCTGGGTTGAT
This sequence comes from Serripes groenlandicus, assembly GCA_031761405.1. Lineage (NCBI taxonomy): Eukaryota > Metazoa > Mollusca > Bivalvia > Cardiida > Cardiidae > Serripes > Serripes groenlandicus. The sequence goes on along the minus strand of JASEVX010000131.1, from coordinate 512,376 downwards.
TCACCCAGGGATCACGAGTGTGTGAACTGACGGGGTGGTATGACGAGAATGATGTGGAAAACGGCCTAAAACACCCAACAATACAAACAAAACGACCCCTGAAAGCAGGGCGGGCAATTGCTCCCTTTGTCACAGTGTGTCAGTACTATTGAGTAGCTGGATTGAGTTACCCAGGACGCATGAGTATGTGAACAGTGCGGGTGATTTGACATATATGATGTTGAAACCGGCGTAAAACACCCAACAATACAAACAAAACGAACTTTGAAATCATGATTAGCAATGGCTCAGCTTTCTACACTGTCTTCAGTCCTAACGCATAGCTGGGTTGATTCTCCCAGGTCCCATGAGTTTGTGAACTGTGAGAGTGATTGGACATAAATGCTGTTGAAAACGGCCTAAAACTCCGTACAGTGCACTCAAAACGACCGTTGAAAACATGATGAGCAATTGCTCCTTATACCACACTGTTTTCAGTCTTATCGCGTAGATTGGTTGCTTCACCCAGGAAGCATGTGTGTGTGAGCAGTGAGGGGTATTTAACATAAATGCTGTTGAAAACGGCCTAAAACAACCAACAACGCAATCAAAACGACCTTTGAAAACATGATAAGCAATGGGTCCTCTTACCACACTGATTTCAGTCCTATTGCCTAGCTGTGTAGAATCACCCAAAAAACACGAGTATGTGCACTGTGATGGCGATTGGGCATACATGCTGTTGAAAACGGCCTAAAACCCCAACAATGCAAGCAAAACGACCTTTGAAAACATGATGAGCAATGGCTGTTTTTATCACAGTGTTTTCGATAGTTCATTTATATGGAGTGTATGCATGTGGGAACGGGGTTATGGGAAAATCGTTCACTGTACCGCCGAAAGGGATTTGGCCTGCAGAGGTGCGAAGACCCGTGAACAGATACTAACCCTTTCCCACATGCAGCTATTTTATGCCACAGCAACAACTCGCTTCCAAGATCAAAACCCATACAATGCAAACAAAACGACATTTTAAAGCATGGCGGGCAATTGCTTCTCTTGCCACAATGTGTTCAGGTCTATTGCATAGCTGGGTTGATTCACCCAGGGATCACGAGTGTGTGAACTGACGGGGTGGTATGACTTGAATGATGTGGAAATCGGCCTAAAACACCCAACAATACAAACAAAACGACCTCTGAAAGCAGGGCGGGCAATTGCTCCCTTTGTCACAGTGTGTTCAGTACGATTGAGTAGCTGGGTTGAATCACCCAGGACGCATGAATATGTGAACAGTGCGTGTGATTTGACATATATGATGTTGAAAACGGCGTAAAACACCCAACAATACAAACAAAGCGACCTTTGAAATCATGATTAGCAATGGCTCCTCTTTCCACACTGTTTTCAGTCCTAACGCATAGCTGGGTTGAATCACCCAGGACGCATGGGTATGTGAACAGTGCGTGCGATTTGACATATATGATGTAGAAAACGGCGTAAAACACTCAACAACGCAATCAAAACGACCTTTGAAGACATGATGAGCAGTGGCTCCTCCTCTTACCACACTGTTTTCAGTCCTATTGCCTAGCTGGGTAGAATCACTCAGAAAACATGAGTATGTGCAAACAAAACGACATTTTAAAGCATGGCGGGCAATTGCTTCTCTTGCCACACTGTGTTCATGTCTATTGCATAGCTGGGTTGATTCACCCAGGGATCACGAGTGTGTGAACTGACGGGGTGGTATGACGAGAATGATGTGGAAAACGGCCTAAAACACCCAACAATACAAACAAAACGACCCCTGAAAGCAGGGCGGGCAATTGCTCCCTTTGTCACAGTGTGTCAGTACTATTGAGTAGCTGGATTGAGTTACCCAGGACGCATGAGTATGTGAACAGTGCGGGTGATTTGACATATATGATGTTGAAACCGGCGTAAAACACCCAACAATACAAACAAAACGAACTTTGAAATCATGATTAGCAATGGCTCAGCTTTCTACACTGTCTTCAGTCCTAACGCATAGCTGGGTTGATTCTCCCAGGTCCCATGAGTTTGTGAACTGTGAGAGTGATTGGACATAAATGCTGTTGAAAACGGCCTAAAACTCCGTACAGTGCACTCAAAACGACCGTTGAAAACATGATGAGCAATTGCTCCTTATACCACACTGTTTTCAGTCTTATCGCGTAGATTGGTTGCTTCACCCAGGAAGCATGTGTGTGTGAGCAGTGAGGGGTATTTAACATAAATGCTGTTGAAAACGGCCTAAAACAACCAACAACGCAATCAAAACGACCTTTGAAAACATGATAAGCAATGGGTCCTCTTACCACACTGATTTCAGTCCTATTGCCTAGCTGTGTAGAATCACCCAAAAAACACGAGTATGTGCACTGTGATGGCGATTGGGCATACATGCTGTTGAAAACGGCCTAAAACCCCAACAATGCAAGCAAAACGACCTTTGAAAACATGATGAGCAATGGCTGTTTTTATCACAGTGTTTTCGATAGTTCATTTATATGGAGTGTATGCATGTGGGAACGGGGTTATGGGAAAATCGTTCACTGTACCGCCGAAAGGGATTTGGCCTGCAGAGGTGCGAAGACCCGTGAACAGATACTAACCCTTTCCCACATGCAGCTATTTTATGCCACAGCAACAACTCGCTTCCAAGATCAAAACCCATACAATGCAAACAAAACGACATTTTAAAGCATGGCGGGCAATTGCTTCTCTTGCCACAATGTGTTCAGGTCTATTGCATAGCTGGGTTGATTCACCCAGGGATCACGAGTGTGTGAACTGACGGGGTGGTATGACTTGAATGATGTGGAAATCGGCCTAAAACACCCAACAATACAAACAAAACGACCTTTGAAATCATGATTAGCAATGGCTCATCTTTCCACACTGTCTTCAGTCCTAACGCATAGCTGGGTTGATTCTCCCAGGTCCCATGAGTTTGTGAACTGTGAGAGTGATTGGACATAAATGCTGTTGAAAACGGCCTAAAACTCCGTACAGTGCACTCAAAACGACCGTTGAAAACATGACGAGCAATGGCTCATTATACCACACTGTTTTCGGTCTTATCGCGTAGATTGGTTGATTCACCCAGGACGCATGGGTATGTGAACAGTGCGTGCGATTTGACATATATGATGTTGAAAACGGCGTAAAATAACCAACAACGCAATCAATACGACCTTTGAAGACATGATGAGCAATGGCTCCTCTTACCACACTGTTTTCAGTCCTATTGCCTAGCTGGTTAGAATCACTCAAAAAGCATGAGTATGTGCAAACAAAACGACATTTTAAAGCATGGCGGGCAATTGCTTCTCTTGTCACAATCACATTCAGGTCTATTGCATAGCTGGGTTGATTCGCCCAGGGATCACGAGTGTGTGAACTGACGGGGTGGTATGACTGGAATGATGTGCAAAATGGCCTAAAATACTCAACAATACAAACAAAACGACCTCTGAAAGCAGGGCGGGCAATTGCTCCCTTTGTCACAGTGTGTTCAGTACTATTGAGTAGCTGGATTGAATTACCCAGGACGCATGAGTATGTGAACAGTGCGGGTGATTTGACATATATGATGTTGAAACCGGCGTAAAATACCCAACAATACAAACAAAACGACCTTTGAAATCATGATTAGCAATGGCTCATCTTTCCACACTGTCTTCAGTCCTAACGCATAGCTGGGTTGATTCTCCCACGTCCATGAGTTTGTGAACTGTGAGAGTGATTGGACATACATGCTGTTGAAAACGGCCTAAAGCTCCGTACAGTGCACTCAAAACGACCGTTGAAAACATGACGAGCAATGGCTCCTTATACCACACTGTTTTCAGTATTATCGCGTAGATTGGTTGATTCACACAGTAAGCATGTGTGTGTGAGCAGTGAGGGGTATTTAACATAAATGCTGTTGTAAAACCAACAACGCAATCAAAACGACCATTGAAAGCACGATGGGCAATGGCTCCTCTGACCACACTGTATTCAGTCCTATTGCATAATTGGCTTGGTTCGCCCAGGACGCATAAGTATGTGAACTGTGGGGGTGATTGGACATAAATGCTGTTGAAGACGGCCTAAAACTCCGCACAGTGCACTCAAAACGACCTTTGAAAACATGATTAGCAATGGTTCCTTATACCAGTCTGTGATTAGTCCTATCGCGTAGATGGGTTGATTCACCCAGGACGCATGAGTATGTGAACTGTGAGGGTGATTGGACATAAATGCTGTTGAAAACGGCCTAAAAGACAACAACAACGCTATCAAAACGACCTTTGCAAAACATATGATGTATTATTATTTGTAACATTTTATTATGTATTTTGGGCTGGTGGCCTTTGATTACGTAAATGAATCAATTGAAAATTTGAAATTGAAATATGTTGAAGATCAATCCTATATGAATAAAGGTTCTGTTCCATTCTATGTCGCACAAACACTAACTGCTATTAAATCTAACATTAATATTAACATCGTCTGGTATATAGTTTGTGTATGCCCTATGTATTTGTATATAATATTATTAATGAAAGTTTCTGTTCTGTTCTGTTCTATTCTTTATCACAGAAACCCAGACAGAGGATTAGCATTAAACAAATTGTCATCGTCTGATATGTTTCGTATGCCCATGTATAATGTAAATATTTTCAAGATGAACCATATATGAATACAACTAATAGTCTGTTATGTTCTGTTCTCACACAGTGATATGACGGAAACATTGTGGAAAATGACACGAAACATCCTTTAGAAGAAACACGTCAAACTGTGGTGTTTTAGAAAGTAGCATAAAACATCATTGAAAAAGAATGTATAACCTGCCAGTATCATCTGCATGGCTCTAAAGACATTCAACTAATATATATATATATAAACATTAATTTAGGAGAAAGTACACCAGTGTGATACCTAAATTGATCGCAAATATGCGTATTCAACTTGTGTTCCGCATCGCAAACGTTTAAAAGTAGCCCGATCCTAGGTTGTTTTGGCATTTGATAGTAGAAGAAACTCTCCTCTATCCGACCATACCATCGGTTTGGCTTAGATGACTATATTCAAGAAAAACACCAGGGCCCATTCGCATATTTTGCCATACCGGTCTCACACGAGTACTAATTAACTTTAGTGTAAATCAAATCGCGTTCAAAGACCCCTTGCAAATCTTCATATAAACTTCAATGTCAAATATACAATGTCGGTTGTCTCTCTCGTCTACCCTGTCCTGCGTACCATTCCATTTATCCATCCCCTACATATAGACATAAATACACATATGCATATGTATATATAAATAAATAATAATATACAATAAACAAATCACAAGTAACCGGGGCATCAAACACATTTTAACAATAATATTTTATTTTTTTTGTGTATGTCTATCGATTTTTCACTACTTGTCATCTATAAAAGATGTACCAAACACTGTACTATGAACAGTACAAGCAGTCGTTTCCTAGAACTATCAGAGACTGGAACCCCCCTCCTCCGGACCTTACGCAGATCACGTAGGTAGACTGATTTAAGTCCCGTCTGCAGTCATACACAGCCTAAACTCACACAGATGTTTTTTATTTCATTTTTATTTGTAAATATGCCTTATTGGTTGTTTTTACCATTGTGATGGCCTCACTTGCCTGCGATGCACTAAGCCCTAGACAGTAACAAAGTAGAAGAAGAGGTCTCTACATAATCAAATGTTGGATGAGAGCCCTTTGTAACGTTACTGTATGTTACTATTCCGTCCTTATCAGCACGTTATAAGTTGTATATGGCTGTAGTGAACACTTGAAAAATCTTCATTTTTAAATACTTTTGCAGAAATGTTTCTAGGGTGCTTTCTTAAACGAATTATTCCCCCAAGCCATGTTAATAAGTCGAAGACATGGTCTCTAGGCTATGTTATTTTGCATTATATGGCATTATAAATCAAAGGACTGAAGGTATTTATAACGAATTATGTTTTTCAGCGTATGTTTGGGTGTATCCAAATTCCTTCAAGATATATACCTCTATCAGTTGATAGGTGTTTGGGAGAGAACACTGTAGCAGCTATATTGATTTGTTAAAATTATTTAGCAGAAACACTAGGGGCAAAATTGCTCCCTGGACCCGTTCATGTATTCGCCAAAATTTCTAATTAGATTTATAACTTAATAATTTTATGTTCTATAGCAAAGGCATAAAAAACGACAAAACAAGTCTTTATTAGTCTATTTTATATGCATATCATTAAGATATTGCAATTATCTGCATATAAATTGTTAATTTCGGTAAAATAACACTTGTTTATTGATATTCAAACAGGATTACCTGTCATAACGATAGGTCAATTACATGGCTCTAAACACCTTTTATATAGTACATCACTGTAATAAGATGGCGTTACTTCAATACAAAAGCGATACAAGACGCGATACAAGAGGGTCTTGAATGCACTTTTTAAACAATCTGAAAAATGTAAATCCTGCTTAGTCATATGCGTATGAGTTTGCCCCCAATGTTCTTTTACGTTTATGTTACAAGGCCATTGTGGGAGAATCAGAGTGTTAGGTACATCTTAACATCTTAATAAACAAGTTTCCAAATACTGATGCAAGGACTATGATATGTGCCTTTTTTGTATTTTTCTGGCTGTCTGGACTATTACACTTAGCCATGTTCACTGTCAACGTTGATAAGAATAATCAATCGTCAACGATTGCCGGATTGTCAACATATGAATAAATTCTTACGACGTATATTGATGCTGTCTCGTTCAATATAGTCAACAAAAAAAGAATTTACATGCATAGACTTGAACAAAATATTTCATTTGTTAATAGTTTGTCGTTAAGAAAAATTACCATTTTGACTGTTGCATAATGTAAAACCTATGCCACCACAATGATAGTGTTGTGTCAGAATATGCAACGAGGTCTATTTAGCATATAGGCGGACACCGAACACTCGACTTGCCTGTACGCAGTCGTAATGTTAACCCACTAGGAGTTAGCGACACGGAGGAAAAGACATTGCTACGAATTGAAAAGTCATGAACACAGATGCAGTAAAGCTCAATACGGGAAGACACGACCAATATACATAATTGTTTATGCTTTTACGTCTGTGTCGTATCATTCTAGAAAGCAATTCTATCTCTATAGTCAAACGCTTTTGTTTGTAAAGCATACAAGCAAAATATCGCTTCGATGTATTCGAATATCACTTGTACGAGTTTGTATAAGGTTACTGAATAGTCGTCTGTTGCATATTTGTTGTTTGTTGGAGAGGGTTCAACTGCCCACTCTGTCTGCTCTTCCTTGATCCGTTTCCAAGGTCACGTTGATAATGTTTTCTCACATTCAGACGCTTTTTCACGCATATGAAACAGACGACATTTTTAACATTGTTGCAAAAGGCGAAATTTATCATAAAGAAGAATTTAATCCTCTGGCCATTATGTTTTGTAATATGTGTGTTTTATGGGATGTTTATATTCTGTAATTTATATATATATTGGAATGTCGATTTCCTGCGTGTAGGGAAGGGTTAATACTGTTTCATGTAGACGAACTTTGCAAAATTGACGCTGACGCTGTCGTCTTATTTTGATCTCGCGACCCTGTTGAATGTCACATTAGAACTATTACCAACGAGTCAGTTGTAATACTAACCCAATATTCAACCCTGAACGCTAAGGAGGGAAAGCCTCTTTTTTTTAAGTATTTGGTATGACCCGACGGGGATCGAACTCGCGATCCTCCTGCACCCGAGGCGTACGCTGAATCGCTAGACCACCGAGGGAGTTTTTCGAAAGATATATCAATTAAAGGAACTTGTTTTAGTAAAAGGATATTTGCGGATTGACCCCTTTAACTCAGTGATCGTGAGACCATTGCAGTTATTAAAATGAACATTTTGAAAGATGTAATATATTATAGAAAATATACGAATGAAGTAGAAATAATACTGATTTAACCATATTGTGTGACCAATTTGATATTTTGTGATCATGGATCACAAAATTGTTTATGCTGCTCTATATTTAGATGTGTAGTATCGGCACACACTGGGCGGCTCCGGATTCCCGGACTATGGCTATAAAATAGCACACGTGGGAAACACCATAACAATTATGGGATCAGCCAATAAGGATCTTGTTATGATTCAGTCTCGTAAGTAGGCCCGTGTATGGTATAAAAGGACGAGATCTGTTCCAAGCCTCAGAGTTGTATCTCATTATTCGTTGACGTCCAACTCTACTGCTGTAGAAACCTAAGAGTACATGTACCAGTTAATTGTACATACTGTTGTTTACGCGTGTCTACACCGTTGATACTTATCACAGTTCTCCTCAACCGTCATTTAGTTAAATAGTCCATTTGTGTGGTTTTTATCATCTATCGATTGCAGATTAATGTAGATTTCTTCATACATTCCTCTTCATATCAAATTTGTAAATACATATCTAGTTGAAATCGTTGGAACTATTTAAGAATATGCCTTGATGTTACGAACTAAAATTGACGGTTCTTAATGTTTCCCTTGGAGAACCAAAAACAACAGAGAGACATGGCACATGTCAACACTCGTGTCACTGTAACGCTGATATACAATTCTGATTACAATTTCTCAAATCCTATTCTCTTAATTGTTCGGTTGCAGACATAGCTCAATAGTTCTTGTATTTAGAGGAAGCTTACATGGACGAGTGGTTAGCGTGTGGAATACAGAATCCGAGTTTGATCACTGTTTGCGATAGTCATGATGGAGAAGTCTTGGGCACGACACATTTCCTAGACTATTACTGGTCTGTTAACCCTAGGATAATGGATAATTGAACTGTTTCTGTGATATAACTAAACTGCAGTGAAAACGGTATACATTAAAATAAACCAACCATGATATTCAGTAAACATTTGTCAATGTCACTGATCCGACAATGTGATTCTTAGCTCAATTACGTACTACGAGATTACCCATTTACTATGATCCTATGATAGCTTCACTGTCTGAAAAATAAATACTTTTGAGACTATCAACAAAGCCCAATGTGAACATATGTGGTTATTTGTCAAATAACAAGTTGTGGATTGTAAAGAGCACAATTATCCTCTCCCTTACACAGACGCATTCCGACGCCTCTGCTTCAGACGTCTTTTGAAAATATTGTGACAAGAGGAGAAATGGCTCATCATGTTTTCAATTATATACAATGAGCATGCGTTCATATAGAGAGATGTTTCAATATTTTGCCATCATGTGTTCAAGCCTTTTTGGGTAAACAGAAGAAACACTAACATAGCTTTCTACCAGTTAACGGCATGTTTTTCTACACTAACAACACTCGCATTGGTAGATATTGGTGTAGGCTGTCTTGTGCGTATTCTGATTGTTACTTACGATACATCACGTATATCCAAACATGTCAAACACTATTCATCGTCTATAACCTGTGTGTTTGTTTTTCTATATGGTGTTTAACGCCATCAATAGTATTTCTGTTATATCACGGCGTGTTTTGAGTAAGTCACAAGTACTTTATCAACGAAGAGGCAAAGCAACTACTACTATTGTTAAAGTATTTGATTTGACCCGACCAGGGATCGAATTCGTGACCAACCATCATCTCTATAATTAGAAACTTGTATATGAGCCTGAAAACATGCAAACCGTAAAAGGTAAACACAGATGGTTTTATTTCTGACCGGCTCTATTTCCTATGCATAGTTCCAAGCGCTACAATATTCACATAACCTTAAAGGTGTTTATATTGGCATTTGAAAAGAGGGGTCAAACATTATACATATACATGTACAAAACTAATTAGATCAAGAAGCTGATATCAGTCGATATTAGATATTAGATTACGAGCTTTATGTTTTCCTAATTATCACATCTTTTGTTGTATCATTCTCTATTTATGCTAATCATATTTGCTATCAAAATGACCGACTAATGAGATAGTTCTGTGAGTTATTTGATTCAGGGGTAAATAAAGGTATGCTGATCTAGATCTACATACAGAAGCGCTGCAGAGGAAGTGTCAGTAAACTGGTTTTAATTTTTATTGTGTTAACCTACTCAGAAATGGTTGCATTTCTGAATAGTGTTGGTTCAGATCACCAATCCTATCTGCTCTATCCCCATCAGCACCTACACAGGTTGACGGAACCTTCTAACACGTTTTTGTAAGTAATATGTGAACATTGTAGATATTGATCAGACTTTGTGCAGCTGGACAGGCTTATCTAAATTTGTACTGTTCTCCAAAGTCAAATATAATTATACCATAAACAAATACTGGTAAACAATATTGAGTTGCAACTGTAATGATGTTTGCTTGTTTCATCTCTTAAATGAACTTTCTCATTTTAATGCGGATTATGTCATTAATCAACAACAAATATATCGGTTATTACTGATTTAAATCACAACAATTTGATCGATTTTAGTTAAAGACCGTACGAACCGTATTAAATTATGTCACGAAGCAAGTTTACATATCTCAGACCAGTAATCCACTCAACAGTCTTTTAAAGCAACTGGCTGCTTTCCAAAATAAACTTTTAGCCAATGTGTTTAAACGACGACGCTTGTCACATTGACATTTGTTCAACTCACAACCCTTAAACTGACAGCCCGCATCGCTATCGGAAATCAATCAACCAAAATAAAAAATACTTTTGTAAGATGAAATAAGATCGTACGATGACAAACATTATTTCCTGCTTGAATCACTTATTGTTGTCACAAGCAGTGGTCATAATTCATTAAAAGTTAAATCGCCGTTCTTTTGTTGTTTTGTTTTGCCATTCGTTAGATGTTATAATCAACAATACTTAATGTAAAGAGAAGGGAGACAATTCGAGGTAACATTTGCAGACTCAAAGGCTTGCGTTATATTTTCCGATGAATATGTGCCAATATTGTTTTCGTTTTATTTTGTTTTTTACGTAACTCGCAAGGTAAACAAACCAGTACTTGACTAGGAAATGTGACTTCCCATCATGACTGTCGCGACTGGGGATTGAACCAGGGACGCCAGTTCCAAGTCCTTGACGCTATACACTCGACCAAAGCGGATTCCTGCTATCATGATTTATCACAGCCCAACAGATTTAATTAGAAATCATGATGCCACAATTAAATTTGAACTTTGCTTCACTGTCTAAAATTTTTCAGTTATATGACGGACTGATATGTTTGTATTGATTCATTAAGGCTTAATGTTTCCAGTTACCATGATGGTAGACAGAAGATTAACTACTACGATACAAGGATATTTCCAGGGTGTTGTTTTTGTACCAAAATTGGTCAACGAAAATGGAAATAATTAGGTCCCAATTTAACTTTGAAAATCACTTATGACAGTTGACGAACTTCCACAGCCAGAATTGGAAAAGCGTTGTACACGAACATCAAAATGTTAATCAGAGTGCGAAACGTCTACGATCACAATATGTTTTGGCACCGAGTAGCTTATAATTAGCTGAAACGATTGCATTGAGGAGCTAGGTGCATGTATACTTTCCAAAGAACAGGCAAAAAATCAAAGTTAACAATGTCTGTACGTCCGTCGTATAGGAACGTTACCCCCCCCCCCCCCCCCCAGAATAATTTTATAAACACTAACCCAAACCAATTTCATCAGGATCATGCTTCTAATCACCGTCAAACGAGCCGTAACTCTAGCTTAGGAGGGGTTCAAGATACACCTAGTTGGCAATCATAAAAGGATATGATTGATTTCTCCTGTCGCCGTGATATAACTGAAATAATGTTGAAAGCGGCGTAAAACCCCTATAAATAAATAAATAGATTGATTTCCCCGGTGGTTCGTATTAAGAAGGTTTATAAATCAAGTTTGTTAAACAAAATCCATTAATATTTGTTTAAGAAAGATTTATGTGACATACTGACACCATCAAGTAACTTAGGTAATTAAGCCATCACTATATAACCCTACTGGTATAACGATTTGTCATTTTTATCCAGTGTTCGAACTTTATGGAATGATATGCGCTTAAAAGAACGTGTGTTCGAACTTTATGGAATTATATGCGCTTAAAAGAACGTGCGTTTCTTAGATGTAAACAGGAGAGACTAATCGTAAAACATTTACGCTTTGAATTTACAATGACTAGGAACAAATTCGATAAGAGACTACGTCCATGTGAAAGAATGCATAACAAATCGATGGCAAATGATATTGAGACGATGTCAACAAATAACCCGAACGAGTTTTGGAAAAAAGTAAGAGAACTTGGTCCACGCAAATCAGAGTCAATTCCTATGGAGATTGTAAACGAAAATGGTGACACTGTCTGTGATGAAACTTTAGTTTTCGAAAAATGGAAATGTGATTTTGAAAACTTATACAATACCAATGAATCTGGGGATTTTGATGACGCTTTCTATAGGCAATCAATTGGCCATAAAACAGTTTTAGAAAACAATATAAACGACCCATTATATAACTCGAACACTGCTTTAAATAAGAATATTTCATTGGACGAAGTTTCGTCTGTTATAATGAACTCCAAAAATATGTCGGCTGTAGGTATAGACACAATCCCATATGATGTTTTAAAGTTTCCACCTGTTGTCGCCGTCATTCATCAACTGTTCCAGTTAGTTTTTGATACGAGAATTATTCCGTCAACGTGGCGTAAGGCAGTCATATTTCCACTACATAAAGTCCCGACGTCTGATAAACGTGTGCCGTTACATTATAGAGGAATAAGTTTATTATCCTGTATTTCAAAGCTGTATAGTAGTTTTCTCAATAAACGCTTATCAAAGTATCTCGAAGAAAGTGATTGTGGCTGAAGAACTAAATGGTTTTAGAAAATCACATTCATGTGAAGGTCATATTTTGACAATGAATAGCATAATTAAAAACAATAAGACAGTCTTTGCAACATTTGTGGATTTAAAAAAGGCGTTTGATTTTGTACATAGAGACATGTTGTTAGACAAGCTTCTTTTACTGAAAATAGATGGTAAAATGTACAGCTCTATAAAAAGTATATTTACCAATACTACATCTTGTGAACGAATTAACGGCAAATTAACAGACTGGTTCTCGTGTAATTATGGGGTTAAGCAGGGCGATAATTTGTCACGAACGCTCTTTTCTCTCTTCATTAACGATTTAGTGAGTGAAATAAACAATTTAGATGTTGGAGTTTCCATGGGCAACAAGAAAATATCGTTATTACTTTACGCAGACGACATTGTGTTCGTGGCCGCAAATGAGGCCGATATGCAACAGATGTTAACATGGCTACATGACTGGTGTAAAAGATGGCGCGTTCTAATTAATACGGCCAAATCAAAATCAGTACAGTTTAGAACACAGCGACAACGACGAAGTGAGTTTATTTTTAAAGTAGGCGAAAACATTATAGAGACTGTTGAATCCTACAAATATTTAGGTGTCATATTTTACGAAAAGAAAAACTTTAAAATCACAGCTAACGCTTAAGCGTCTGGTGCGGGACGAGCACTGGGAGGTATCCTTTCTAAAATGCATAATCTAAAGGAATTTGGCTTCAATACATATGACAAACTATATAACGCCTGTGTTGTTCCTATTTTAAATTATAGTTCGTCTGTTTGGGGATTTAAGGAACAGTCCGAGTTAGATTCGGTACAAAATAGAGCAATCCGCTACTTAGGCGTACACAGATCTACGCCGACGGTGGCTATTAACGGTGATATCGGATGGCTACCATGCACACAAAGACGTTGGTCCAATATGATTCGTATATGGAACAGATTACTACTTTTTAACAATAGTAGACTGACTAAACATGTGTTTAATTATGTCTATGAAAACTCTGATCAGTGTGTAAATTGGTGCTCGGAGATTAAGTCTGTTTTTAACACCATAGATATGATTGACACATACAACAATAAAATCATAGCAATCTTAGAAATGGTGAAATCTAAGCTATTACAGTACTATGCAGATGTCTGGCCAAATTAAGTTTCAAACACACCAAAACTACGAACTTATGTACAATTTAAGACAGCATATCACACGGAAGAATATATCAAACTTAATTTAATTCGTTCTGAGAGATCTATCATTGCCCAATTTTGATTTGGTGTATTACCTTTACGATTAGAAACAGGTCGTTTTGTAGGCGAAAAACCCGAGGAAAGACTATGCATCTTTTGTGATTTGCGAGTGCCAGAAGAAGAAACACATTTGTTGTTACACATTGTTCATTTTATGATAATGAGCGTCATTACTATTTTGATGAAATATTAGACTCAGATGAGTGGATTACATTATCGCCAAAAGAAAAGCTATGCACTTTGTTTGATATGTGGTTACCCAAGAAAAACGGCAAAATATTTATTATCTGCATTCATAAAAAGAAGAAAAGAACTTTATAAATAAGAATCAACATTAAATCATTTCAACATTTTCATTATGCAACTTTACTTATCTATATGTTCATGTGAGTTTCATACTTTCATTAATCAAATTTAATAATGATACTATTTATTTAATCTTTACTCACATCCTATATCTATAACACTTTAATCTTTAAATCGTAGTTTCGCTTGCCATATTATAATGTATATTAATAGTGACTAATTGGTCCGTCGGGCCGGGTGTATTTATTTATATGTTTTTGTATGTATGTATTGAATTAATTTGTACACATGTCACTGAAATAAATGATTTACGTACTTACTTACTTACTTATAGAAGGCAATCATTTGCTTTGAAACGATGGTTTGTTAGTGTGACAAAGCTAGGAGACAGGCAGGTATGTGAACTGGTAGCCATACTATGACTCTACACTTGTTGAAACACAGTTAAACCCTAATCAATCAATGAACTAGGAAAAACAACATTAGCCTAAGTTTTACATGTATGGAAAAATACCTGCGGTCGCATCCATGCTTTGGGCACGAAATTGACATTGCTCTTCAGATGTTTAATGATGTTTATTGAAATTACTGATTGACCAATTGGCGAACAGTGGCATCTACATTGGTCACAATTGCATAAGCGTTAGTTTTCGTGAAGCGTTTTAAAACGGAGCGAATCTGTTAGTTAAATGGCGTTGGCGTTACCAGGAAATTAAATGGGTCATGTTATATTCAGTGTATCCGTTTTAGCATACACGTTAAAAAATAAAAAGCGAAAACAATAAAAACAAAACATATATATGTTGTGTATTACTGAGTTCGAATATTACAAATGTCATAACACGTATTTAGTCATAGCTCGTAACATCAAATGTGAACAACATCTTTGACCATGCGTGCTACACTCCTTATAACTAATTACAGAAATGGATATTAAAATATTAAAAACGAAAACAAGCTTATTGGGTATGATGATTTAATTATTAAAACGACGATAACACTGATGTTTTTCTGTTCGCCCGTTAATGTTTTAAAAAAATATATTTACATATTAAACGTGGGAAGCTGTTTTACTCAATTATATCTGTCAGTATTTAGCAGTTTTTAACATATCCTCGTAGAAGAAGTATCGATCCATTCCAGTAAATTGTTCAATGTATATTTTTTGAAACCTCGACTCTGCTATATTAGTCAAATAATTATTTACTCTTCATTGGGTTTATTAGGTATGGTGCTGTTCGACGCTTTAAACAGTATTTCTGTCATATCAAGGCGTTTCCAGTACTAACAATATATGTTATCATGACACAGGTGCATCAGTCGTAATGCTATTCTATTCCCGTAACCATCGGTGCCAAAAAGAGAAGCCATAACTTTAATTTAATAATATGTAATTGGTATGTCCCAACCGGGGATCGAGGCCTGTCTCCCTCTCTCAAGGCGGACACTTTAAGCACTACACCACCCGACTGGTGCATGTATATTGTGAAGACATAGCTAAAAGTTAAAGCTCCATTAGCCAATACTTTTGTGTCTGATACCTGATTTATTTTATTTGCTTTCATCGAAGCACGAGTGTCGTCAACTGTATTTGAAGGCCGAATATAACACTGGGTTAAGAGAAAATGTGCGAACATAGCCAGTTGCTTGCAAAGACCGCTGTGTTGCCTCTTGTATACAAACATATATGGTTAGGTTAAATTATCGGCATAATAATACTGGAATTCTGATGAGTACGGGGTTAAACGTAAATCATTTCAATATTTATAATAAAAAACCCATCTTAGATGGATTGATGTATATAGAAAAAACATGTGTAGTTTAAAATCTCAGGGCAAAATAATAAAATAATATCGCGCTGAATGAATCAATCAATCAGTCGAGGATAAAACATCGTTGCCTCTGTCAGTTGACTTTCTTCACGTTTCTCCAAGGCATACTTGTTGAATGATTGTTCTTCATTTAGAGACTTAAAATAATAGAACTAATTATGATAAAATCGCTCTCGGGCCTCCATCTCCGCGCAGCTCCATGGAATATATTTCTGTTCGTTATCTTGTTATTGAAACA
This sequence comes from Serripes groenlandicus, assembly GCA_031761405.1. Classification (NCBI taxonomy): domain Eukaryota; kingdom Metazoa; phylum Mollusca; class Bivalvia; order Cardiida; family Cardiidae; genus Serripes; species Serripes groenlandicus. The sequence goes on along the minus strand of JASEVX010000131.1, from coordinate 495,900 downwards.
AGTTAATAGCCGAGCTCCGGTAACTCAGTCAGTAGCGTCGCGGGCTGTATATACAAGTGTTGTGATTTCCAACCCAAGACATATCAACATTCCTTCCAACATTTGACAAATGTCAATGTGACAAGCGTCATTCAGCCAGTTGCTTGGATATATTGTTTTATGGATTACTGTTGTTAGAGAGCCAGGACATACATAGATATGTGAATTGGACCCCGTCTTTTGAAATTGTTGATAATGGCGTTAAATCCAAAAGACTGGTCGTAACTGCCTCAGATTAAATCATAATCGAATGTATGTACTTTGAACATTATAACCATTTTGTTTAACTTCCGAAGGATCAGTGTGTTCAGGTAACGTCGTTCGATTGTAAAATACTTTGGGCTAGTTAGTCTTTAAATCGTTGAACATACGGCGAACCGATTATTGATTTTCAATAGGATTGCGGGAAAGAGACACTATATTGCTGCCTATGGCATGAGTCGACTTATTACCTGAGTTGTACATAAATATAACCCGTATCATATATTTACGATTCCCTTTGATAACTGCGGTAGTGAACTCATACAAAGATATTGCTTTCAATGTCAAGTTACGACGTGCAAATCATCATTTCTCCCCCGTTACTAATTATATGTTATAAATTTATTGTTATCAATGTTAAGTTACGACTTGTATATCATCATTAAAAGATAATTTAATTATTAAAAATTGTTGATGATATTTTGGCAAAAGGAGATATTGCTCATTATGAGCGATTTCTGCTTTTGCCACAATGTTTGCTACAGGGTTTTTATAATATCTATATTATTAATGATCGCATCTAATTCAGATCCGATCCAGTGGTTTTGAGTGCGAGCCCGAGTACGGTTTTCATTCTATCCGACGTTTGACAAAAGCAATTGTGACAAGCGGCATTCGTCTTCCACCAATGGGCTAACAGTCTACGTCGGAAACAGCCAGTTGCTTAGAAAGTATGTTGTGTGGTGTACCGCTGTGAGAAAGCCAGTAGACACATGATTATGCGATCAGTTAAAAGGTTAAGATAGATAAAATACCGATACTGACAATTATCTCATCTCATTCAGACCGCCGTGGTAAAATGAAAACAGGAGCAGCAAGAGAACTGATATGACATTATACCAATTTGAAATTATGAAATATGATAGCAAATTGTCATGTACATGTATATCTCAAACTCCAAAGTATATCAGATGGATGGCCTTTTCCCAAGGCAAATACCCTAGTTTAGTAAAGGTTTGTAACTCATGTGCCGAAAATAAGTTCTTTTGTCCTGGTATAATTGAAATAAAGTTCAAAACGTCGTAAAGCGCAATAAAATATGTAAACAAACGAGCAATTACATTTGATAGCTAAACTCCAACGGATTAATAGTCCTTGTGGGAATCTAAAAGTGTCGAAAAGCCAGAAACACAATTTATGTGAACTTTCTGTAATCCTTGCTAATGTAACCGTGTTATAACCTAGCAGTTATCGTGGTGATAACCTAGCGATAATCGTGGTTATAAGGCACGGGCATCCCGGGTTCAATCCTGGCACCTGACACAGTCAAGAGGCAGTGACCTAATGTGAGGAACATTTCCTACTCTTGTTCTGGTTTGTCACACAGGGGCCATACAACAACTGTTTATGAATTTATGGCTGATTTATAGAAATGAGCAAAACTCATATTGTAGTTGCCAATTGGATATGAAATAAAGTCAAATATGACATAACAACTTATAGTGCGATGCATGCTGTTATAAAGAAAACACAGTTAATGAACATAATAGGCCAGTGGGCAGATGTTATTTAGACTGTCATTACTCACTAGGCACTCGGTCGTGTGCTGGTTATAAGAAACGGTTATTTAATTGGTGGATTCAGCTAAAAACAAGCCGGTGTGATTGATGTGTTAGGCATACAATAAACCCAAGGTATGAGAAATGACATATATTATTTGTCCGAATCGCCTGATTTTAAAGGATTTATTTGGCGTAATTCCATGATTTTGATGATGCACCATTATCCTTTTAATCAAAAATTGTTTTCAAATAAATTTAGTGGGCTGTGAATATTCTAAGAAATATTTTAATGTTGAGACGTGGGTACCTTTACTTTTGATCCTATCACAACAGGACTCGGGTTTTTGCCCATCCCTTCTCCTTCAGATGATAACGCTAGCAAACAACAATGAAAACACGTCTAGTGTAGCGGTTAAAACGCTCGTCCTGAGAGAGGAAGACCCGGGTTCGATCCACTGTCTTGTCATACCAAAACACTTTTAAAATGGTAGTAGTGACTTCCCTGGCTGGCGCTCAGTATTTTGGGGATCACAGCATTTCGATATATGCGCTTTTCAGGGTTAGCTGACCGGTAGAAATGGTAATTTATTTAGCAAAACACCGTGATAGTACTGAAATTCGATTACAACGGTGTAAAATATATTACAAATTAAAACAAATCTGGAAACACTTCCATTTCAAACATGTCCACTTCATCGCTCCAAAAATACACATGGCTTCTTAATAAATCTCGCAATTTCCCATTTAGTAAGCTTTAGGCGCATAATGTCACAGAGAATAAGTGTTTGTTTCAGTGTTTTATCAAAATGACTCTCATCGAATAAAAAGATTTTTTCAAATCTAATCTGATAACTGATTGGGTATATCCACTACTATAAATCGTTACGGTTTTCCAAATTACCTTTAAGTTGCAGTGCTAGATGTGGAGACGAGGTTGTGTGTCTTACATTACATAACACCGATATTTGGAATAGTGGATGTTTACACAGACAATAGTGATAGTGTAATTCTTATGGATTTATAAAGTTTTTACATTCATTGTTTCAGATTTAATTTAAAGAGTATGGAAGTTGAGACATTTAACGTTCTTCAGCAAACGACTTTGAAAAACATTATGGCAATATATATTTAGAAAATCATGATAAGCAGTTTTTCCTTTAACCACACTGCATCCAGATATATTAAATAATTAAGCTTTCATTCATAGAGAGTATCACCTAGATGTTTTCAAAATTGGTCCCCTGCAAACAGGATGAGTAACTGCTCTTTTTACCACAATGTATCTTCCTAATTTCAAAAATAATATATACCTTTAAAGAGATTTTTCATACGTTTGCCTAGATTGAATAAAAAATCCTTTGCTCTATATATTAAATGTGGAAAAGAGGTGTAACATTTGACATTTCTCTGATTATGTATCCGCTTTTATTAATAGATAAGTTGTCTTAAAGAAATCTTCAATGTAATCCTTTAAAACGTTTAAACATATTTTAACACACTTACAACATACGATATTTAATATATTAAAGAAATAGGAGAACATACTAGTAATATGTAATTTCGCCCTTTATAGCAATGTTATCGATTGAACTCTATAATTACATTTTAATCTGTAGAGAATTTCAAAGTTTTTCCTAGATCTTTCATAAATCATCCGCTGAGGATATCTTGCATGTCGGTGACGATGAAGTTTATCAATTCAGGAGTTATGGATTCAAATCCCGACTCGGCCATTCAATATTTCCGGTTATTGATAGAAGTCATTGTGACTAGTGTCATACGTCTTCCACCAATAGGCTAGATAGTATACATGTATGTAGGAAGGCAGCCAGTTATCTGGGAAGCATGTTGTGTGGAGTACTAGGTCGAGAAAGCTAGACACGGTAGATAACCTGGCCGCCGTGATATCACACAAATTCGGTTTGCTTGTGTATCTACTCATCTAAAATCAACCAGTTTTTAAGATAATGTGCAATTGACGGTCTTATCCTTAACGGTTTTGGTCTGTGTTGGAGTTCATATAATCGTAACCTTGTCCACATAATGCTGTGATAGGTAAGTCGGTGAACACGAGGCTATCAACCATTGGCCGTGTGTTCCGGCAAGCAACGGCTTAACCAAGACTCCTTGTGGCTAGTGTAGTTCGTCGTTCACCAATCAGTATTTGTGAAAATGTAACAAGTTGCCTAGGAAGGATGTTATTAGGAGATAGCCAGGAAATACATAGTAACATGTGCGTGCAATGGCTGCCCTGGTAAATCTAACAAACTATTCAAAATGGCGTTGAATTCAATCAAACAATCATTTAAAATGTTCCGTTTCTTTGTGAATTGTCCTATTCTCATTCAATTACGCTAAATGATAATGAAAATAGAAGTTTTATGTTTGAACCATTCAATGGAAAAGGTATCAGTCGGTATTTTTGAAGAGTGTAGGTTCAATTCAATCTGACACTCTGTTCCGTCTTACCAGAATATAATATGTTAACAGAAGCTTTTAACAAGCGTATGAATGTAATATATGATAAGCGATAAACTTTCGCAGACTCTCAATTGGATCTACATTGTACACAAAATCCAACGTTTACCTATTTTCCAATGTCGGGGTTATTTAATGTATCTCCGTAGCTTTTCATTTACGGCTTTGATCAGCGCGGGTTTATCATTATATATTCTACGCGGGAGTAGGTTGTGTTAGAGGGAGTTAGTGATGCTAGCGGGATAAAGTGTTGCAAGTGGGAGTAAGTGGTGCATGCGGCAGTTAGTGGTGCAATAGCGAATAAGTGGCTCAAGCGGATGTAAATATTGCAATCTTGAATAAGTGGCTCAAGCGGGAGAAAGTGGTGCAAGCGGGAGTAAGTGGTGCACGCGGCTGTTAGTGGTACAAGCGGAAATATGTGTTGCAATCGCGAATAAGTGGCTCAAACGGGAGTAAGTGGTATAAGCGGGAGTAAGTAGTGCAAGCGGGCATTAATTGTGCAAACAGGGGTAAATGGTCCATTCGGTAGTAAGTGGTACACGCGGGAGTAATTGGTGCTAGCTGGAGTAAATGGTGCATTCAGGAGTAAGTGATGCTAGCGGGAGAAAGGGATGCAATCGATAGAGGGTAATGCACACGAGAGTAAGTGGTGAACACTATAATTAGAATGCCTCGAGAGTAAGAATGCAAACGATAATAAGAGGTGCAAACTATTGTTAGAATGCATACGAGAAAAAGTGGTGCATACGAAAGTAAGAATGCAAACGAGATTAAATGGTGCAAACTATAGTTAGAATGCACACGAGAGTAACAATGCAAACGAGAGTAAGTGGTGAAAATTATAGTTAGAATGCAAACGAGAGTAAGTGGTGAAAATTATAGTTAGAATGCAAACGAGAGTAAGTGGTGCAAACTATAGTTAGAATGCAAACGAGAGTAAGTGGTGCAAACTATAGTTAGAATACCACGATAGTAAGAATGCAAACGAGAGTAAGTGATGCAAACTATAGTTAGAACGCACAAGAGAGTAAGAATGCAACTGACAGTAAGTGGTACACACGGGAGTTGGTGGTGCAAGTGGGAGAACACAGGGGTATACACTGTTTGTGGATGTAAATTAAACACCAAAACGCCAGACATGACTCATATTAAGCTGAAATACTTTTAAGTGAATAATAGTTTTGTATTGGACGAATGCGTGCTAATGGTGTATACAATTTGAGATAACAACGTAATTGGCGCGAATAAACCGTATTGTGTTTTTCACAACGTGTATGCTTTATCTTCCGAAATGCTTTCGTTTATCATTCAATAGGCGTAGTTTGATCTTCATATACATTATTATAAATTCATGTTCTAGGATACGCATGAAGTAAAATTCACGCTGATTGTTTAATTATAATGCATCGGTAATTTACAAACACGCAGAGGATCTACTGCATTACATTTATTTTTATGTGAAGCATTTATTCGCACTAAATTGAAAATAACTTTATTGTAATCGTGAACTTTTTTTTTAATATAAAATTAATTATTGTTTAGCGAACAATCCGGATATTCTTTTACGGCTGTACGCGACTTTAAACAACATGTGCTTATCATGGAACGTGTCAGCAATGTACTATAAATATCATGTGATTATAATGGAACGTGGCAGTCATGTACTATAAATATTATGTGATTAAAATGGAACGTGGCAGTCATGTACTATAAATACCATTTGTGGACAACTTCGAACAACATCAACCTGTATATTAACACATGCCGTAAAATATTGGAGCTGCACTGTGCAATATTCATACATAAATATATTATATAACTAATATAGATCATATAAACCATGATTGCTTGTATTGACTGAGATACTTACCATAAGACGAGTTTATTCTAAAATCAGTGGACCAATTGGATTGTATATAGTTGCAACTAGGGAGAAATATTAGATGTCACACATATAAATTGTACAATCCGTGGTCTAATTGGATTGTGTATAGTTTCAACAATGGAGACTACGACTCCCACTCTAACGAATTGTACACTAGAAGGGGCACGAAATGGATCCTGCTACAATTATACGATTTCGTACGATTATGAGTATGAAATGGTACTTAAAGACGATGCCAGGGTGAGTACTGTGTATCGCTGTTACCCTTTTCTGACCTACACAAAAATACGTATAACTGGAGCTATACACATTACTCATTATAAATATGATCTATTTATGTCAATATCAACAATATTCGCATAATGCAGATGTAGCAAATGCTTACAGCTATGGTGCAATTGTTCTTCCATTTTAGTTGCCCGTTAGTGTATGTGTTTCTTTCAAATTTCTGTCTTCATTTAAAGAACAATAGATTCCTGGCTAATTTTGACACAATGTATTCAAAAGTCGTCTACCGCAGGACATGTTTAACTCGGTGTATATTTGATTATATTTATCACCCAATGTGTTAGTTATAAACAAATCGGGACGTTAAGACCGTATCAGTGGTGTAATTGGTAGAACGTCCGCGCCACGGTTGCGGGACGTAGCCCGTTCGATATCAAGCCGGGTCATACTAAAGACATAACATACTGGTTGTGATGGCTTTCCCTCTTTAGCACTCAATGAAACGCCGTTATACAACTTAACAAGTATTGACAGCTGCGTTAAACAGGACGCCAACAAATACGATTCAGACGTTACTAGAATTGAAACCATGCCACTGAAATCTGCGACTTTGCTAGATTTCCGATCTTTAGGTCAGGGGTTTATTTCGATTTGAATGTCATTCTGCGTAAACCAACCTTTGATTAATTTTGATTTGTTATAGTAAATATATGCCTACGCATCCATGCTTTATAACCACTGTTATATATGTATATATATATAACTGAAAAATTGTTAAAACGTTAAACACCACGAAAATGACGACTATTAAGACACTATTCGGATTAAAACCACGCCACAGAAAACTGCGACTGTGGTATTTTTGTGATCTTTAGGTAAGGGTGTATTTAGATTTGAAATTATCTGTCTGCGCATCCATGCACATACAAGTTTCTTTAAACCTGCTAAGGTTAATTGACGAAAAGAGGTGCTCAGGATAATCTGTATCTTCCATGATCACAACTTCATTCAAAATCGGGTTTCCACAAGCACCGCTCAGTATAAGTTTTGGTTTAAAAGATGTATGTATTGGTCACGTGGCCTGAAACCCGACCTTTGTGAGATAAAACAATTATGATCGAATTCTCTCACCAGCTGGATCATACGGAATACTTTGTTGAACTCGTAACTTACCCAGTAAACGCCGTGTTATAATTAACTCGTAACTAACCCAGTAAACGCCGTGTTATAATTAACTCGTAACTTACCCAGTAAACGTCGTGTTATAATTAACCCGTACCTTACCCAGTAAACGCCGTGTTATAATTAACTCGTAACTTACCCAGTAAACGTCGTGTTATAATTAACCCGTACCTTACCCAGTAAACGCCGTGTTATAATTAACTTGTGACTTACCCAGTAAACGCCGTGTTATAATTAACCCGTACCTTACCCAGTAAACGCCGTGTTATAATTAACTCGTAATTTACCCAGTAAACGCCGTGTAATAATTAACTCGTAGCTTACCCAGTAAACGTCGTCTTATAATGAACCCGTAACTTACCCAGTAAACGTCGTGGTATAATTAACTAGTAACCTACCCAGTAAACGCCGTGTTATAATTAACTCGTAACTTACCCAGTAAACGCCGTGTTATAATTAACCCGTAACTAACCCAGTAAACGTCGTGTTATAATTAACACGTAACTTACCCAGTAAACGTCGTGTTATAATTAACCCGTAACTTACCCAGTAAACGCCACGTTATAGTTAACTCGTAACTTACCCAGTAAACGCCGTGTTATAATTAACTCGTAACTTACCCAGTAAACGTCGTGTTATAATTAACTAGTAACTTACCCAGTAAACGACGTGTTATAATTAACTAGTAACTTACCCAGTAAACGCCGTGTAATAATTAACTCGTAACTTACCCAGTAAACGCCGTGTTATAATTAACCCGTACCTAACCCAGTAAACGCTGTGTTATAATTAACTAGTAACTTACCCAGTAAACGCCGTGTTTTAATTAACTCGTAACTTACCCAGTAAACGCCGTGTTATAATTAACTAGTAACTTACCCAGTAAACGCCGTGTTATAATTAACTCGTAACTTACCCAGTAAACGCCGTGTTATAATTAACTCGTAACTTACCCAGTAAACGCCGTGTTATAATTAACTCATAACTTACCCAGTAAACGCCGTGTTATAATTAACTCGTAACTAACCCAGTAAACGTCGTGTTATAATTAACCCGTACCTAACCCAGTAAACGCCGTGTTATAATTAACTCGTAACTTACCCAGTAAACGCCATGTTATAATTAACTCGTAACTTACCCAGTAAACGCCGTGTTATAATTAACTCGTAACTAACCCAGTAAACGTCGTGCTATAATTAACTCGTAACTAACCCAGTAAACGCCGTGTTATAATTAACTCGTAACTACCCCCCCCCCCCCCCCAGTAAACACCGTGTTATAATTAACTCGTAACTTAACAAGTTAACGCCGTGTTATAATTAACTCGTAACTTACCCAGTAAACGCCGTGTTATAATTAACTCGTAACTTACCCAGTAAACGTCGTGTTACAATTAACTCGTAACTAACCCAGTAAACGCCGTGTTATAATTAACTCGTAACTTACCCAGTAAACGCCGTGTTATAATTGACTCGTAGCTTACCCAGTAAACGTCGTGTTATAATTAACTCGTAACTTACCCAGTAAACGTCGTGTTATAATTAACTCGTAACTAACCCAGTAAACGCCGTGTTATAATTACCTCGTAACTAACCCAGTAAACGCCGTGTTATAATTAACTCGTAACTTACCCTGTAAACGTCGTGTTATAATTAACTCGTAACTAACCCTGTAAACGCCGTGTTATAATTACCTCGTAACTAACCCAGTAAACGCCGTGTTATAATTAACTCGTAACTTACCCAGTAAACGTCGTGTTATAATTAACTCGTAACTAACCCAGTAAACGCCGTGTTATAATTACCTCGTAACTAACCCAGTAAACGCCGTGTTATAATTAACTCGTAACTTACCCTGTAAACGTCGTGTTATAATTAACTCGTAACTAACCCAGTAAACGCCGTGTTATAATTAACTCGTAACTTACCCTGTAAACGTCGTGTTATAATTAACTCGTAACTAACCCAGTAAACGCCGTGTTATAATTACCTCGTAACTAACCCAGTAAACGCCGTGTTATAATTAACTCGTAGCTTACCCAGTAAACGTCGTGTTATAATTAACTCGTAACTTACCCAGTAAACGTCGTGTTATAATTAACTCGTAACTAACCCAGTAAACGTCGTGTTATAATTACCTCGTAACTAAGCCAGTTAACGCCGTGTTATAATTAATTCGTAACTACCCATCCCCCCCCCCCCCCCACCCCCCCAGTAAACGCCGTGTTATAATTAACTCGTAACTTACCCAGTAAACGCCTAGTTATAATTAAATCGTAACTAAGTCAGTAAACGCCGTGTTATAATTAACTCGTAACTAACCCAGTAAACGCCGTGTTATAATTAACTCATAACTTAAACAGTAAACGCCGTGTTATAATTAACTCGTAACTTACCCAGTAAACGCCGTGTTATAATTAACTCGTAACTTACCCAGTAAACGCCGTGTTATAATTAACTCGTAACATACCCAGTAAACGCCGTGTTATAATTAACTCGTAACTTACCCAGTAAACGCCGTGTTATAATTAACTCGTAACTTACCCAGTAAACGCTGTGTTATAATTAACTCGTAACTTACCCAGTAAACGCCGTGTTATAATTGAAACAAGAGTGCCAGTGCCGCCACAATATACGCCGCCACAAAATATAAAGATCAAGATTGGTCCTTTTAATTATTGCTTTTAACATGTATCACAAGACTACCATTGGAATCTCTATCAAAATGGCCGAACCGTAAGTTAGTTACGAGTTAATTATAACACGGCGTTTAGAGGGTAAGTTATGAGTTAATTGCATGAAAAAAAATCACAAAACTACCATTATGGTAAAACAATCATTTAATGGAAAAGAAACAGCAAAGAAACAGCAAAAAAGTATTGGATTGGATTGTTGGAGCTTAATGTCCCATTCAACAAATTATTTCAGTCAGGAAGAAAATAGGATACATCAAAACAGAGATAGAACCCTATAGAGGCTTCCGATATGAAAGTAGGTCAAATGGCAGTATCGATATGTATCCTTTTTTCCTTCTGAGCATAACTCTTGCAAAAATCACTCTACCGAATAATCCCTGCTTTATGCACTTCTACCTGTTTGGAAACTTGAGTTGCGTTCTCAAGTGAATATGCTATAGAGACCAAGTTTCGAAAGGCATAACTATTGCAAAAATCGCTGAACCGGAAAATCGCCGCTTCATGCACATCTACCAATTATAGTAATAATATTGACCAAGTTTTGAAAAGATTCAGTCAGAAACGTAGGAGGAGTTGCGTTCACAAGCCGCAATATCAATCAGCTACAGAGACTAAGTTACAAGGGACATAAATCTTGCAAAAATCAATGAACCGGAAAATCGCCGCTTCATGCACATCTACCCATTATAGTCATGACATTGACCAAGTTTTGAAAATATTCGGTCAGAAACATAGGAGGAGATGCGTTCACAAGGCTGCAATATCAATCAGCTACAGAGACTAAGTTGCAAGGGACATAAATCTTGCAAATATCAATGAACCGGAAAATCGCCGCTTCATGCACATCTACCCATTATAGTCATGACATTGACCAAGTTTTGAAAATATTCGGTCAGAAAAATAGGAGGAGTTGCGTTCACAAGGCTGCAATATCAATCAGCTACAGAGACTAAGTTACAAAGGACATAAATCTTGCAAATATCAATGAACCGGAAATTCGACGCTTCATGCACTTCTACCCATTATAGTTATGACATTGACCAAGTTTTGAAAAGATACGGTCAGAAACATAGGAGGAGTTGCGTTCACAAGAAACGGACGTACGGACGTACGGACGGACAGACGGAGAAGATGACGCCAATAAACCACCGCCTCCGGCGGCGTATACAAATGTTGAAAGCGGCGTAGAACACCATACAACACTCAACTGATCAATTTAAATACTTGTATAGTTCGTTATTGGTAGGAATCCGCTGTGGTCGAGTGGTTAGCGTCGGGGCTTTCGAAACCGGGTGTCCCGGGTTCGATCCCCAGTCGCGGCACTACGGTCATGGTGGAGTGCTCTTGTGCAACTAGCCTAGTACTGGTTTGTTTACCCAGGGATCATGAATACGTGAACTGTCGCCGTGATATAACTGAAATAATGTTGAAAGCGGCGTAAAACCCCAATAAATAAATAAATAAATAGTTATTGGTAATATCCGTTGTCGAAAGGCTTTCACAGTGCTTGTGTGATTACATTGCCAACATTAAACATCAAGATCATACCTTGAAAAGGCGCAATCTGATCTAGATCTAGCCCGGTATAATAATATCAGAGACGTACATGTATGCCACTCCTCTCATTGGCAATTTTCGGTTAGCTCTAGCGAGGGCTCGAATCATGATTTTAATATGTAAACAGACGCGATTCATGGTAAAATGTAGTTTAAACGATAAAGCTTTCAACTTCAAAATGCTATTGATAGATAATTTGTGTACAGGGTGTAACGGCTGAAGTGAGATATTGCTTTGATGCATATTTCAGAAGATATCATTAAATCCTGAACTTAACAGAATCTCTTAACAGCATTATGAGATACTGTTGAAGCGGATTTAAAACCTTACGATCAATTTCTCCTTGCAGCAATACTGTCAAAAGTCGTATGTAACACACAATCAAACATGCGTTTATGTACAGGGAAAGGTAAATAAGCCAAGGAAAGATGTATAGCTAACACTGTAGAACCAGATCGGTCCGAAATGATATGTGCCCGTGTTCACCTATTACTCCAGATTCATTGTAATTACATTTCGTATAATTTTCATAAGTAGACAAACGTCTGTTAAGCTAAGCAATATGTTATAAAATAAGAATAACATATACATTTATTGGAGAATATGACCCTCGGTCGTTGCTGGTCATAATTTATCGAAGGTCGGTTTTCAAATGTCGCGGCCAATTCTCTTTTATCACTAAACATTTATTTTAACACAAATAGAAAAGGTAAACAGCTCTCCTGTGAAGCGATGTCAATATAATAACGTTATTGTCTGCTTGAAATATATTTTATATGCAACAAATGTCTTGATGAGTGTAATCATAACATTTTCCCTTGTCTAGACGAAGTGTGACGCATGTGCAACAGACGACTTTTGTCATTCTGTTTTCAATTGAGTAACATGTAATTAAACAAAGACCCAGGGGCAATGCTACTCGTAATTTTCCAAAGATCGGTTTTCCAATGCCTCGGCCCATTCTATAGTTTCAGAAGATTCTTGGTTTGTTCTTTGTTGTTAAACAAAAACAGATGAGTCTGACAGTCATCCAGTGCAGAGTTGTCAAAATAGGAACGTAATTCTCTGCTTGAAATGCATTACTGACAAACTTCCTGATGAGTGTTACCCTTTCCCGCTTATGCAGCATGACTACGTTATGAATCGTATTTAAAATGTTTCCTTTTCACATATACCTCCTCAATGAGTTTAATCTGAATGTGTTTTTAAACTAGAAAAAAAAAATTGTCAAAGAAAATACGTTAACTGAACGTTACATAAACGTTATCACTATTCATACCTGATTAGAATGAAAACCAAGCTATATGGAAACCGACTTTCGTAGAATTGCGACAACTTATGCCAATAACCAATATACAAGGTATAAAGTCCTTGAACTCTCTAGAATTGACAGAACGAGGATTGGATGTTATTGAAAGTATTATTGCAAAAATATAAATTGGTAATAATGAGCAAATTCGCCTTTCATCACAATGTCTTTAAACGTCATCTTTTACAGAGTCGTCACTCAGAAATCGACTGTATATGTGAAACGGTTAATTAAAATCCCATTTTAAGAACATTTAACTTAAACGGTTTTTATGGAAAACGTTTTATTTTTTCATCTTAAATATAAGACATACATTGGAAAGATGCAAATCTTAGAAAGAAAATCATAATTTTAAGGACTATATGATTTTTATTTCCATTGGACCTACTTGTACAACGTCTCGCCCGAATGAGAGTGATCTTCATGGAGAACATGATCGTTACAATTCAAATTCAGCTGTTGATCTCTTCATGTCACTTTGCTTTAAATATATATGATTTGCATTAATAACACAGTGTTTATTCATTATTATCCCTTTCGTCGCCGTATTTCTAAAGCGGACTCTTCCATTTTTAAATGTTATCATATATTTTGTACATTGTATGAATATTTGGATGAACATGTATAGTAATAATCATCTTTGACATCAAATGACATCGACCCAAGGTATAGGTGTATCTTATCAAATGATGATAGTTATATTATAAATAAAGAAGAAAATTATAAATTGCTTGATATAACGCATGCCAAAATAATAAACGTTTATCTTACTTATTCACACAATGATTTGACAACCAAACGGATAAAGGTACTAGAAATAGAACATGGCACTGTTTTCCATGGAGGCTTGAAGTAACCCCTAGCTAAAACAATACTTTCAGTTATATAAGTAAAAAATGAATGGATATAGTGTAGAAATATCGCATTATTGTAATCTACTTTCATAAAGAACATGTAAAGAATGCATGTATTTCACATAATGAAAACGTTTTTGTTTTTCCATATTAAATGCAACAGTTTATCTAGGGATGTTATACAAGCTTCCAAAGTGTTCGGTGATGATAGTTAAACTAGGTGTAACACCAAACACGAACAAATCCACTTTAATTCTTTCAAATATTAAAAATATTATGCAAAGCATTATATCAATAACATACTCGTATAATAGGAATAATTCTTCATATGAAATTATACGGCTGGATGATATGATACGACGTCATAAATTACGTTACACAACATTTGAATTTATTAGTTTTTGGTTTAAAGGAATACGCTTTGCTCAGTTTAAACTATAATATTATCACTAAATAGCCCTACAGTAATGTATAATTTTGATGTAATTAACTTTTTTTTACATTCTGTAACTACCAGGATATATGCTTTTAAAGTTTGTTTTTTCACGTCGTTATCGCTTGCCTATGGTCGTCGCCATCTTTGTATATATTCAACTTCCTGTGACGTCAGTTACCATAATTATCCATAATTATGGCGTACGATATTTTCAACTCTATTGAATCATTATACTTTCGTTTATAAAGGTTTTTTATACAAATCATTGAATTTAGAGTTAAACAGATTTGCCCTCTTGCTTTTAATTGTATGTCTGTTCTTATTTGTTTTAATTTCATGCAGTATAATCGATTTATTTCCCCACTAATTCAATTAAAAAACAACTTATACTGAATCACGATCTAAAAACATGTATTGTGGTTTCTTAATAAAGATCACGATCTGAAATTTGGAATAAGTAGACATCGTACACCACAATCTACCCATCATATTTAACACTCGCGGATATATTAAACAAGGCAAATCCATTATTAACTTACCATTATTGGTTGGAAACGATCTGTCCAATCTTCGACATGACCAGTTTGATCATCATCCGACTTAGACAAAGAGTAATCGCCAGAGGAGAAACCAATGTCCGAAAAATTGGACGGAATATCAGACAGAGAAAAGCCAGAGAAACGAGACTCGTGATCAGACTCGAAAATGTCCTATTAAACAAAATTAGCCATCATTAAAGATCTGTTTTTAATGAGATTGATGCATATATAAACTCCTATCATATACAGATTATTTTTCGAACTATGTATAAGACACTCATTGAAGTAACTACTTCATCTTGAGAATTTAAAAAAAAACGTGGAAGTAAACAAGACCTTTTTTCACAGGGACATGTTGATTTGAGGTTTAACGCCGTTTTTAACATTTTTTTAGTCATATCACTGCGGCCAGATCACCTACTCATGTGTTTCCTGGCTTTCTCTAATTAGCATTCTACGCATCATTCTTTCCAAGCAACTGACTGTTGTTCCATATCGACTGTTAGCTCATTGGTGGAAGACGAATAACGCTTGTCACAGTGGCATTTGTATTACGCCAAAAAGATTGTTTAGCTGGGGTTCGAACTCACAAACCCTGGGTTAAACAGCCCGCGGCACTACCGACTAAGCTACCGGGGCTCGGATCAGGCACATGTACCAACAGCCAATTCTGATTAATACGTAGTAGTATATGATTTTCCTCAAAGTGTATTTTTCAACATCTTCAACTAAATGTTTCTAACTGCATGTTCCATTATATTGACAAATCCTAACACCAGTAACTTAATTGGGCAATTCACATTTTTACCATGTAATAAATACAGCTAGCACATATTACTGAGACATTCTATGAACGCATGTATTTAGAATGCGATTGAACAGATACAAAACAGTAAATTATATAACGGAATGGGAAAACAACTGTTTATATGCATGTATTAAAGAGAGACCGACGATATTTGAGCCTGTGCATGCGAAAAGGTACTGCTGTTCTAGATCTACACCTTAAAAAAAGCCAATGTGTACCTTTTGCCAAGGAGAGGCCCGTTAAAATAATTATAGGGTTTGTGTAAACCGTCCAGGAATGTCTACTTTACCTATTAGTTCATGGAGCATATTCTAGATAAACATTTGGTCTCAGCTTTCAAAATGTTGTATATGGACTGTTTTTCCATTTCAAGACTCGAGTATTTGTGTGGTTTTGAGCTTTGTAGAACCGTATAGGCAGTTACACATTGTAAATGAAAGATTAAATGGCCTATACAGTTTAAGAAGTAACATGCCAGATCAATTTACAAGAAGAATTTTGATGCAAAGCATCAAAGACGCCGCGCAGGCTTTTGAAGCATGACTTAAAGGAAGTAGATGCAGTTCAGTACATTTAAACAACATGTGCAAGCAGACAGGATGTAAATATTTCGAACAAGAAAGCCAAATGTCCCTTTATTTCAAACAAGACGGCCGAGATGTGCCTATAATATTGCTACCATAGCCTATATAAAAAGGTTACCAAGGGTAGAAAGGGGTCAATATTGACGTAGGTATTAAACGTTTTACATGATACGATCTATGTGATATTCAGCATGTGAAGTTTAGTCGTGAAATGACCAGTTTAGACCTGAAACCATTTGGTTTATAATGTGTCATACAAGCTGAAGTTTCTCAATTTTTTTTTAACAATAAACTGTTTTAAATCCTCGAACTAGACCTATTAGATAAAACAAACATAGGTGCTTAAATATTAACATATCTTAAGGTGTATTGCCTCTAGTTATAAGTTAAGTGTGATACAAGCTTGGGAAGGAGAGGTGGACGTCTTTTCTCCTTCCAGTTTAGCAGAAGTATGATAGCAACACCGAGAGTATATAAACAAAAAAATACGAAGTAATTAAAAAAGAAAAGAAAGATATGTATGATCAAGATTGAGCATTATGAAAGTTTACATGTATAGTCAACATATAGCAATAATTATTAAGCCTGTTTTGTTTGTTTGTAATGTCACTTTAATTGTTTTGAACATGCCAGTAGAAAACTGAAAAATAAACAAAAGAAATTGGTCAAGTCAGTTCCCAAAGAGCAAAGAGCGAAAACCAGTTGGTACGAATGATTCATCTCGAACGAAACATGAAAAACAAGGTACGAATCCAATGAATTTTAGAAATCGGATGAAATCGTGAAAACAGCGAAGTATTCATAGCGGAAGGAAGCAGAGACAACTTAATTACTCTACGGGAACCGATGACATCGTGTCGTCTATTAAATAAGAACGACCAAAATCGCCAAGCGATGACATGCTGCATTTACAAATAATAGAACGGGTCACGTTACGGCCATGCGTTTTTCATGGTTGGGTTTACGTTGTTTTTATAGTTTCTAGAATTATACTGTAATATGTAGTTATTAACATGAATCATCATTGATTTTTTAAAGATTACCCATTTATTTAAAAAATCTCAATATCGTAAATAGGCAAAAACATCGCCAGAAACTTTTTTCTGAGCTTTGATGAATATGGTCGTAAACCAAACTATAAAAAAGCGTAGCCTAGGAAGTTAGGGGAAAGTTATTAAATACCCATTACGTGTGTCTAAAGTTTTGTAATAACGGTAGAAGACATACGTATGTTGTATATTGCTGTTTCTTAACTCTTTCAGCGCCAAAGGCAATATTGAGCTTTTTGCAAACAATGCAGATTCAGGTGAGTCAGCTCATAACCAGCTATCTAACCTGAAATCTGCATTGTTTGGCTGTGAGTTATAACAATATTCCAAAAATCCTATGACATGAAAATAGAATCGTCCGAGTTTGAACATGGAAGAGTCTACTTTAAACAATTCGGCGCTGAAAGGGTTAAATCATTTTATACAATTTGTTTATTCATAAAAGTGTTTTTTTTCAAACATATACTAGAGTTTTTCTTAACAATGATACTGTTGGTTGCTCCCTTTTCGATTACGTCACCCCATGGTACAAAATTAAAACCTATCCAGATAGATAGAAAATGTCCATCTTTTACATACAATCACACAAAACACACACACATATATGAACATATACATTTTTTGTCATTTACATTTGCTTCCTGGTTAATGGTAGATATTTTACGAAATGACCGCGTACCACTAAGGAAAAGTAATGGAGAAAAGAGACAATAGTAATGGATTAATCATTTTTTCTCTAGATAATGCTTGACATAGAGACAGAGTTGCAGATTTTTACCGAAATTGAATATAAAAATCTGTAACTTTAATGTGCAAATAATTAATTATATATATATCAATTTATATATAGCACAATAATCTATACTAGTTTAAGATGCTTAACATAACGAAACGCAAGCGACCTGCCTCTTTATATATAAAACAATATCGATCATTATCCTTGTAACGTGGAAGAATAAAACTAAAATGAAAATCTTGAAATAAACTTTGATAATACATTTCACACTTATATACATATTCCTTTTTACACTTTGAAAGAAATACATAAAAACATAATAACATTTAAACAACAATAGCAATATACATTTATTTTAAATGAGATAATTAATCAAGTGACTACATTCTTTTTTCGAAACTTTTATATAGAAACATGCATAATTTGGATAATGTTTTCTGGTTATTGCTTGTTAAGAGTTAAATAAAGACGTAACAGTATTGCAGTAATTATTTTTTATAGGAAAAGCTAAATCTAATTTTCTCAAACGAAGCAGTCTTTTGACTGCTGTAACATTTTCCGCCTTGCATGATGGTCAATTAATTATTTTAGTACCCCTAATTAGTTGACTTGCTGTTTATTACCCCTAGTCGGCTGCTGCTTCTGATCAGCGCAACAAAAGCCTCGGCGGTGCTTTGTTGGTAGATCATAAGTAGTGTCTGATCGCTACCGGAAATATGATTGGGTTTTACGACCTTTAATTGGTTTTCAATAAATAATGGTACATTGTTTGTAATTTTCGATTAATCTGTGAATTACGCCTTTTGTCACAACGTTTACAACTTTATTTATACATGTATTTGCTGTCATAGAGATTATAGTGTTGTGTGGAGTGCCGGTGAAAGAAAGCCTTTATAGGCATGGCCGAATTTTTTTTTTGCTTTTGAGCGGTACAGTAAGCCTCTGCAGACGCATCCTGACGAAAAACCGACCAATTTGATCTTGTTTGCAATTCACAATATGACCTCTGAATTGCGATTTGTGTGTGACGTGGCTCATTTGTGTAAAACCTCCGAAACTATGCTGTACTCATTCTTCATAAACTTTCCCATGTTTTGTATTTGGAGGTAATGAATTGTGGTAAAATACATTAAACAAAAAAAAAGTAACGATTTTAGAAATTGGACGATTTCATTTGGAATTAAAAGGGATATTTAAGCAGTTTGAGAATATTTCTTCAATATATAATATATAAAAATTGACCATTTCAATTCTCCCTTTTCCAAATATACCAAATCTGCAGCATATGACTAATATGGAAAATCTCTTTACCGTCTGCTGCAGAGTATGTAGGGAAGGGATCGAATTATGTCTGCTCAAAAGACTCGCCGACAGATCATATGACTGTAGCGTCCGACCACTACCGGAAATTTGATTGTTTCTATGATCTGTGATTGTTGTACAAAAACGACAGTTTATTATGTCTAACGAGCTGTGAAACCATAACAAATCACAGTCAAATATACATAATAACAAATGACATTACTTGTATAAATAAATGTTAACACACATATTTAATTGGCTGATATATATATTACACGCGTCAAGTTCGTGTTTTCTATCCACCTACTATGGTTGGATACTATTTACTATAAAATTGTATATAGATCTAGTAATAATATGATGTAATGCTTGGAATTCCATTTTGAATAATTGAAGTTTAGGTTTGTAAACTTCCGGGGTTAATTTTCTTATGAAAAAATATATTTTGTATAGAAAGTAAAGCTGAGATGGTAGACAACAAGACGGTAGCTATGCTCTCCTTAATATACTTAATTCCAACTGCACTTTGTTTTATCAGCAGCACACTGTAACAGTAAATACTTTTTCTAATCTGATTGTATCTGAAATTAAACTTTGTTATTACATGATGAAAGAAATAACAGGTTACATTGATAACGATATTACCTGTTGAAGTAATATAACGTGATAAGGGTTGCACAGAGTATAAATAAGCGCGTTAATGGGGTAAGAAGGTACAATTTCGTGTTTATGAAAAAGTCTGTAGGGTCAGATACGCCTGTACTAATCATTGACATAGGTACTACAGGTTGAAGTAATATAACGTGATAAGGGTTGCACAGAGTATAAATAAGCGCGGTAATGGGGGAAGAAGGTACAATTTTGTATTAATGAACTCTGTAGGGTCAGATACGCCTGTACTAATCATTGACATAGGTACTACAGGTTGAAGTAATATAACATGATAAGGGTTGCACAGTGTATAAATAAGCGCGGTAATGGGGGAAGAAGGTACAATTTTGTATTAATGAACTCTGTAGGGTCAGATACGCCTGTACACCTCTTTGTAATATAATCTACACAAGTTTACAGAACTTGCTAACAAGCTTATTAAAGTAACATGTTAACAGTGGGTATATATTGATCAGACTGTATCGATGAAACAGGATGATCTGTATCTACATTGATTAAAAAATGGCAGCTTGACCCTTTTCATATGGACGAGCTCATTTTCCATTTTGAAGATTGCATATATCATAGTCTAATAAACATCAGTCGGAACGCTTCGGACGAATAAACACATATCGGTAATATATACATGTCCGGGTATACGACGCGTTAAAACATAGTACACATTCCAGTGAAACAGTAATATGATATTGCAAATACAGGGTAAAACAGTTTCAGTATATATCGGATTGCAACTACAATACGAGACAATACTTTATATTCTATTGCATAAAAACTACAAGTTTAATAGCAAGTTAAACAAACAAAGATAACATAGACAATGGTTTTCCTGAAGAGCCCCACGTATAAACGCTACATATTTAACCAACAAGAGAAAGTTGATGCAACGCATCAATGTCGCCGGATATCCATAGTGCAGTTATGCATAACACTAACATTATAGTAGTTGAATAAACAGTTATCAATTGAGGGGTATATTGGAACATCAGGGGTGGGGTCAAGTGAAAATGTATCATAACTTGCATTGTTTTGTCAACGAAGTGAATGATAATTGAAGCCTTTCATTGTTGATGATCAATCTCCATTCCAAAGTAGGTTGACCATACACACAACTAACTAATTATTGATCATAAACAGTAATGGAAATGAGAAATCTTGCCAATCATTAGTCTTAGTATGTATACAGTGCTTTCATTAAGGAATACTTATAATATTTGTGAATTCCATATACACTTTTCAAGATGTTTGTCAGAATATTTGAATTTTATTATTTTTCAATAAAACCACAATACAGACAATTAAGTATTTGCATGCAATAGCACGTCATTTTACCATTCCTCTATTAAAGTCTGAAGACATGAGTTTTCTCTTTTTCTCAAAATGATATTAGCTTGGCATCCTAATTATATCATACTTTAACAAATGTTGAAATGTAGTCCAATATTTATAATTTAGACCACCTTCGAAATATAATATCAACTAAACAGTTAAATCTCATTGAAATTGTTGTATAATTTAAACTTAATTTCGAACATAAACTGAGCCCTACAACATGTTAATTTATTTTAATTCTTTCTTTCCTTTTTTATAACGAAAATAACAAACTACTCATGTTTAAAATTATATTATGATGAGCGCCCTTGTGTCAATGATGCATAACAATGTGCAGATCGGAAGCAATATGCCTTTAGGGAATTAAATGACACATTTAAAAGTGTCAAGGACGAACTAATTCTGTACGAAAGACCCGATTCTTTCTTATTCGCAGAGGTGTCGTTCTTGAAACTCTCTTTATAGGCAGAGAGTGTTCGTTCAAAGTAATTTTTCTATTAAAACTAGATTTATCTCAGTTTGTTCTTTTCTTCATTTGTTTCGAACCAAATAATCATTTTAAATCACCTACGATTTACTATTTGTAAGTGAATGTAAAGAGACGGCTCTCTGCAAAAGAGATTGATCTACGCAGTTGGTATTCGTGAGTCACGCTTCAAGCAGGTGTGCGTATGTAAATAAATTAGACTGCGACGTAAAGGTTTGTAGTTATCGCCTTTTGAGTACATGTAGTATATAGTGTAAAATAAAGTATACCAGTCTAGTTAATAGGGACTGTTTTGTCTTCGTAAATAAAACAAAAATAAATAAATGCGAGTCAAAATAAAGAAACTGAAAATACCTAAAACATCGGAATATTTATTTCATTTTAGATGTGTCATTACTTAGTGTTTTTAAACAAACACAATTGTAATATGTTCAAGACATCTAAATGTGTTTCTTTCTAATAATAATCCCCCCTCCCATGTGATTTCCGAAAACCTATAAAAAAATAGAAGTCGCGGGCTTCTGCCCGGCGACTAATAATTATAAACTGTTAACTAGATGCGGTGTGTATTAATTAAATGAACCGATTAACGCCAACTAGATCTTAATTAGTATCTACATTAGACATTCAAATGTAGCAGTACTCTGATATTGCAAGTACAGGACTAATCAGGTTTAATGCTTTAATAGCTGAAATAATAAAAGTCAACTAGATCTGGATTATCATCTGAATCAATTCACTTTCTTCGGTTTAAGTCACGGATCACACTATACACATACAATTAGTTCAGCTGTTTGTAATAAATCTGAACTAGTTGCCAGTGTACTGGTCCGTTTATTCTTACACCAGCGAGTCAATCGAGTAGTAACCCAACAACACTCAGCGCACAGGAGGTAAAGCAACGACTACCATTATTAAAAGTATTTTGCATGACCCTACCGGTGATTGAACGTGCACCCTCCCGCATCCGATGTTGTTTGAATCGGTCAATCGATTTTCACAACACATGTGTATGCGATATTGTCTTAAATATGCAACACGAACATTTTTTGCCTAACGTTGCTTATATTTCTTTCCTCAGTTATCTCAAGAATTACGAAGGCGGTAATGTAAAAGTGAAAAACAAATCTGACTTGTTGTCCTCCCTAATTTAATGTACAGCGTCAACGGCAAGATTATTTTCGTATTGTATGAGCTTGTTATCGATGATATTTATATCGATTTCGGCTGAAATGATTCTAGTCTCAAAGTGTATATACGAGCAGCATTAGCGGTTCATGGTTATGTGAGCCATCCAGCGAGAAAACCAACACTGTGGACTCGGCGTAGAGTATCAAACCCGATCATGACGTGCAGGCTAACCCGGACATACACTTTTCGCCTCCTGTGGTTTTCTGTTTCAGGAATCATTACTCTATACCTCTATCCTCCTGGGACGGAAAGTGTCGGCCAAGAATAGCCTGCACGGACTGCGCAGGCTGATCTTGGTCGATACATTACGCAAAGGCCGCATAATATTGGTTTTCTCGCGGGACGGCTCATATGTAATTAATTGATTTGTTATCGGGACTGCACCATTCATTTGTTAAATTATTTGTTTACATATACATATCGAAATTAAAACGAGGATAAGATCTTCATTCATCTATGGCAAGCCGACAACGTTTTTGTTCCTTGAAGAGATATCACCCTAAATCGTGATATATCTTTGCAATTTGTAGATATTAAAGCCAGAAGTTAAAAAAATATATTCTCGGTTAGAGATACATAATTATACTGAGATGGATGCCCTGCTTATTTTAAACGAAATACTTTTCATTATTTAAGAGAACATCTATTTTATTTAGATATCTCCTTGACATTGTGAACTTATCTCTAAGACTATGACTACTGTTACTATTCTAACTTACTCTCTTTAACTTGATGTTATTTATATATAACCTTTAGATATGTTTCTTCAACGTTGATAGAGTATATCGTTGTTAAAAGTAATATCTCTTTAATTAAAGAAATACGGCAAAGCCAAATTGTATACCTGTTTTCGTATAAGACTAGTTCAACTTATTCAAGGTACCTCATTTGTCAATTCCATCGATTGTGTATGCCATGCCCGAATACATTAATGGTGCGAAGACTTTCATTAACATTGATCTCACACGAAAGTACCAGCACCAAAATAATTATACAATACTGTCTGAAAATAAGAAAGTATGCGAAGGGCGTACGCAACAGTTTGCATTCTTAAAGATGATTTGTGTCATATGGGATGTTCGTATCTTTTCCAATTATAATGTCATACTGCATGACGACTAAGATATGAAGTGACACATGTTGGCGGATTATTTAGTGCTTTAAATCGGTGAAAATCAAATTTATTAATATCAATTAAGGCAATACATGTGAGATTTTCGGGAAGTGCATTAAGTCTCAACAGATTTAATCCCCTGCTCAAAAAAATGATAAGCTGTTGTGTCATAAATCATTTGATATTTCCGGCTATAGCTCAATTGATGATCGATTGGGTTGTCAATCCAGGTTTTGGGAGTTCACGTTCAAGCTGAGTCAACTTACTTCCCAAAAGTTTGACATATTTTTTCCTATGAAGTTTATGTAGTGCTTTGAATTGGTAAAAATCCCATTTATTATAAATAAAGAACAGCATAATGTAATGGTGTAATCAGGACAAAGGTGTCTTATAAGTCAGAAATACTGACCCTTCCATTAGGGAAGACAATGTGAGATACATGTGTACAGATAGAATGTCGGCCTTTCGCACCAAAGGTCGTAGGATTGAATACCGTGCTGAACGGATTTCTGCCTTTTGCATTTTTCCACCAAAACCGTGCCAGTACTGGTTAAGTCTCCAGGAAGCAGAAATTGAGAGTGACAGCTTGTTTTAATATCGCTAGTTATTAAAAGTTATCTTTATTAAATAGGGATGGAACTACAATAGGCAATCACTTTACTTATTTCATATGTCTTGAATTAAACGGCAATTATTATGTCAGTGTTTGGATAATGCAGAATCGTTTGATACCAAAATTTAAAAGATACTAAACAACTAGTACTGAAACCGACCTTTAAGCTTTCTATATTTTAGCCGTATCTATAGGAATCAGATGTTAAACCGGTTATACAATGTATAATTACAGTTGTAAATCACTTTATATGTGTTATCAATGTTCTTTTACATTTGTCAGACGTATTCATGTTCATACTTGCCTTGTGCCATAAAGGTTAATATATTTGTAATTTCTGTTGTATAGACTGTTAAAATATTAATTTTTCATAAACATTTTAGCGTGGCATTGTGGTGTCATGGATTCAGACTCTTTCGGTATAATTGTATATTTCAGACGTATTTCACCGTTAGCCTGGTTATGTCATTGTTAAACTATACTTATTATATTTGTATATTTCAGACATATTTTACCGTTGGCGTTGCCGTGTCATGGTTATGGTCTGTGTTGATAATATCCCTAAACTTGACCGTCATAGTATTGATATGTAGCTACAAGAAGCGGTCCAGGTTATATTTCTTTCTACTGAATCTCGCCATAGCAGGTAAGCAATTTTTCTGTTTATGCCACAATATTTTTCAAAAGATTTCTGGTCCTAGGCAAAATACTCCCCTTCAGAAAAAGGATGGTGTACCGTGATGTTTCAGTCTATAATGTGGACCTTTAAGTCGTAAATTCGAATCCAGACTTGGCTATTTGATCTTTCAATGACTAGATTTCCCCATTCTTTAATTAGTTTATGTATTGTATATGTTTGTTTACACAAAGTTTTTGTCTTTTCTAAAAATAATGAAACTGGCAGCGGCTGTTTCATGTTTGCTAAGCTGAATGAGCCGGTGTTCGAACTATTATAAATATTATTCATTCAGGAAAAGGGATGCAACTTAGCTATATGTCCGTCCGTGCGCAAAACGTACAGCTTGCAATTTGCGTATAGTGTGTGGCCAATTATTGTACTGTACACGAGTTGACAGAAGCAATTTACAAGCTTAGTGCAATTATATTTGAATGGTACAGTTCGTTATCAATTATGCGGATGCGTAGATTGAACTGGGTCTTAATTGTTCACAAAAGTCAACTTGTACATTTTATCATGGTAGAGCTCATACAGTTTATTCAACTGTAATTTCTGATACAGGAGTTATATCCCGTGTGTTATTTATGCGTATGTTATTAGCGAGTAAAATCAGGAATATATAAGCCGTTCCCCGAGAAAACCCAACATTATGGACTCTGCGTAATGTATCGACCCAGATCAGCCCACGCATTCCTCGCAGGGTAATTAAGTATAGAGTAATAATTCTTGAAACAGTAAATCCACAGGAGGCGAAAAGTGTCTGACCGGATTAGCCTGCGTGGCAGGCAGAGGCTGATCCGGGTCGATGCTTACGCAGTCAACACTGTTGGTTTTCTCGCGGAACTGCTCATATGAGTTATCGTAATTAACGTTCAATAGACAATACATTGTATAACACCGAAGTCATTTCTCTTAATTGACGTTATTCTTGGTAAAAGTATATATATATGTGTATGTCGCTTTCATGACCCGAACAACTTCGGTGTTGTTGTGGTAGAGCGTCATACCAAATACCTTAACAATGGTAGTAATGGATGCCCTACTTGGCACTCAGGGTTGCGGAGTAAGCATTACGACTGACTAGCTGGTGTCATGATTAATGAAGCAGTAGTACTGGTAAATTACACACAAAAACGCCGAAATATAACTGAACAAATGTTGAAATTCATGACCCGAATATGTATCGTGATAAGTATTATGGGTTATGTAATATTATATTATTATTTCATAACATCCAGGCAAAAAATATTGTCCCATGAAAATCATTTATCACTACGAAATTAGGATCCTTTTATAATACCTGTACGAGAATATCTTTTTTATTTCTAAATATCTGTATAGTATATCTACAACTTGAGTAATACTATATTAGATACGCAGCTACCCTAGACGAGAGGTTATCTGCTTATAATATCTAACATTGAACAAAATATTGCACACAATAACTTGTAGGCAATTTAAAGTAAACTATGGCATATAAACACATTATTACAGCACAAACCTTCAACTAAAGTTTCTGATAAATTTTAAAAATAAACAGTATAGTGAGTATGTTAATCTTTTTCTAATTTTCTTTACTAGATCTGTCAGCAGGCATACTCGATGCTTTTCCGGCCGCTGTGGAGAAATCCCTGGGTTTGGAATACGCAGTACCGTTCTGGATGGCTGGGGACGCTTTTTGTAAGATACAACGCACAATTGCAAATACATGCATCATGACTTCTAACTATATACTCGCCGTCATGAGTCTGGATAGAACATACGCCATGTGTAAACAAATGATGAGCATACAAAAAGGTAGAGTTGATATAGAAAGAGCATATGTTATTCATGTATATATGAACCAATGTTGAGTATGCAAAATATAGGGTTAATCTAGACAGAGTAAGTATATGCTTTATTTGAAAACCAATGCTGAGTATAAAAAAGGTTAGAGAGAACATGGACAGAGCATAATGCTCTATATTCAAACCAATGGTGAGCAGGGAGTTATTCTAGACAGAACGTACGCCATTTGTAAACCAATGATGAGCATACACAAATGAAAATTGAATCTAGACAGAGCGTACACTATTCATGTATATATAAACTAATTCTGAGTATACAAAAAGGTAGAGTGATTCTATACAGAACACAGGCCATTTGTAAACTTATTATGAGCATACACAAAAGAAGATTGAATCTAGACAAAGCATATACTATTCATGTATATATAAACCAATGCTGAGTATACACAAATGTAAAGTAAATCTAGGCTGAGCATGTGTTATATATGTTAACCCATACTGAGTAAAATAAAACGACAACATCGGGGTCACACTATATGCAGACTGAAAATGCCTCTAAACCGAACAAGCGAGATGTTAACTTAGACCAGTATACAAACAGTATACAAACACGTAAAGTGAATCTACATGTTTGTATATTCAGCACCGATATTCATGTTCTAAAGATCACAATTCTTTCATTAAACACGATGTTGTTTGTACTAAAAATGTTCTTCATTAACAGGAAGCATACAACAGAAGGTCATTGTGATATCGTGCTGGGTTTTCTGTTTTCTATGCAGTTCACCCTACCTTAAATACTACGAAGCAAGATACTATGGAAAGTACTTTAGCTTTGGAGACCAGCAACAGTGTATTCTATACTTCGGTGACACCTACGAAGATATCATAAAAGGACATACGGTATGGTACTTTACCATTGTAGAACAGTACGAGATAAATGCCTAACACTCAAATTCATATTAACGGCAATATTAAACGAGAATAAGTTGTGATGGTTTACGCCACTTTCAATAACTGTTCAGTTACATCACGACGTTTCCTGGGTAAGTTACCAGTACTTCTGATCTGTTTACCATGACACCAGACAGTCGGTCGGTGCTATCCTCGCAACCCTGAGCGCAGCCATTACTACCATTTCTTATGTCTTTGGTATGACCCAACCGGGGATCGAACGAGAAAGGAAGCAACCCTGATCAAGATTTTAGCGTACGGATATGAGACCTCGGTTTCCGGGTTCGAGTCCTGCTGTGGGCGGCCATGGTTAAGTTTCCTCGAGTAATGCTGCTAAACTAGTACTAGTTGTTAACACGGGGATGAATTTGTGGTTTTTACTGTTATATATATAAAATAATGTTGAAATGTCGTCACATGAAAAAAACTTTTAGATGGAACATTGAAGACTTTGATTGACAGTATTTGAACACCGCGCTCATAATCGTTTCACACATACAACAAGTCTGTAACGGAAGACTTTGAAAATATCTTTGCAACAATGTGGAAGCTCTCTCAAAATGAAAGTACTATTATTGAATAGAGTTCGAAACACTGTATCAAATGGAGAAATTAGTGTGTCCTTTCGTCACAAAAGTTTCAAATGCAGCTTGCCATAAATGCGTCAAAGTGCGTGTGTGTAGTTGGGAGGGATTAATAGACTAACTTTTCGCCAGCACGAAATAATTTAATCAGCTCTTTTCAACTTTTACTTGTATTCTCAAGTACAGATGCTACTCTATTTGAAGTCTGCATTCATCGTACCATTCATTCTATTATTTTTTTTATCGATTTCAGGTAATGTTGTATTTAAAGTTCGTATTCATGTTTTCGATACCATTGTTCATCATCATCGGAAGTTATACCTTACTAGTCGTATTTATATTCCGCCGGGCGTTGAAACAAACTCCAAGTAAGTTTATATTTTAAACGGAGACACATTACACATATGTTATAATCTGGTAAATCCAGAAAAATGTGCGCATCTCTGCCGTTTTACCTGCCTTCTGCACATTTCGTTAAGGAACTGGCATATCTTTAACTGTACTTGTTATTTATATGACATCATGTGTTAAACATATATGCGGATGGTGACGGCTCTGATGATGATAATGTAAGTATATACGGGGTCATTTAAGTCTTTACTTTATATTTATGCATTTAGACCACTAATTGGTAGACCCTGTTCACTGCTATCTTAACCTTGGTCTCACATTATAACATCCAATATTTTCTGTATACTGAGAAACAAATTGTATATATGCCTTTATACTGTTACTATATCTTTCTTTCTTTCATTTCGAACAGGCTTTAAACACGTGATATAGACAATTATTATTATAATAATATAGACAGTACATGGATATGTGCATGTATATTGATGGAAAATACAATTAGTTAAGTACTTATAATAATGTTCGCATTTACTTGCATTATCAAAACGTTGAATCAGTTAATGGGGGCTAATCAGGCGTCATATGTCACTTTTATCATAATACATTGGAAGATGAGCACGCGTAATTTTTAAAGATACTAGTTCCAAGAAATCTGTTAGACAATGAAGAAAATCCTTATGATAATGTAACCATTATTTATTTATAAACGAATATTTTGTTGATAATTCAGGGGAAAAGGAAGTCGCGAAAACAGGAAAGGAACGTCTCAACATGTCCCGAGAGTTTAACAAAGGGGTGCCTAAATCAAAACAGAAAAGCATCAAATTGTCGCTAGTAATAGTGCTAAGTAAGTATAACAACATTAAAAAAAGACTCGGGAGCGGGATAGCAGGGTTTAAATACCTCGCCGTGTCAAACTACTGACTGATTGTTTTACGTCGCTTTCAACAATGTGTCAGTTATATCACGGCGTTTCCTGGTTAAGTTACAAGTAATACTGGTCATCGATCCTGACACCAACCAGTCAGTCCTGAACACTGAAACTGGTAGTAAAGGCTTATCCTTCAGTAAGTAGAAATTTGTAGTAGTATGAGCGGTATTGCTAGTTATCTTCAGTGTTACAATTGAGTTCGAGAAACCCCTTATTATTATTTTCCTGATTATTTTACACAGTAGGTAGAACCATGATTAGGATCTCCAAGTATCGGATTAACTTTTTGGCATATGATCTGCAATTCGATCTTTTGATAAAATGTATCCAAGTCTTTAATTATTATTATTACAAATTATATGGATTTTCCATAGTTTTGCCTATGTGTTTTCAAAGTCAGCTGCTGCAGATGTGACGTATGTAGGAAAAGATTAAACAAGGCAAGGCGTAGCTAATCGTAATAGAACAAGCGAATTCATGAAATGTATATCCCCCGCTTGCAGGAAATATTGTAGGAATAAAGTCCGGCGAAAGTGACGATCGAACATGGCCTAGCCCTTAAGGCATTTTACGTTGTTACCAAGTTTGAAAAAAAAACGGTTCCCATTTCTGGCAGTTATTGCACGGAAACAGCAACAAACGACATTTTTTGTTAATTAAGGGGCAATAACTCCACCGAATAAAGTCCGCCGAAAGTGACGATCGAACTTGGTCTAGGTTGTTACCAAGTTTGAAAAAAACCGGTTCACACTTGTGGAAGTTATTGCACGGAAACAGCAACAAACGACATTTTTTGTTGATTAAGGGGCTCCACCGAATAAAGTCCGCCGAAAGTGACGATCGAACTTGGCCTAGCCCTTAAGGCATTTAACCTTGTTACCAAGTTTGAAACAAAACCGTTCACATTTGTGGCAGTAATTGCACGGAAACAGCAACAAACGACATTTTTTGTTAAATAAGGGGCCATAACTCCACCGAATAAAGTCCGCCGAAATTGACGATCGAACTTGGCCTAGTCCTTAAGGCATTTAACCTCGTTTCCAAGTTTGAAAAATAAAAACGGTTAACATTTGTGGTAGTTATTGTACGGAAACGAAGTGTGACAGACAGACAGACGGACAAACCGTAATTAATAACCCCCCTTTTTGTCTTCGATAAAGCGGGGGATAACAAGATTTATGTTTGCTTCACTTCAGTTCACATGCGGACCGCAGCTTGTTCAATATGAAAATAGTATGAAGACGAAACACTAGGGTGTGTGTAAATGCCATTTTATTGCATAGTGACTAGCTATACTGACTAGAACATATTAACACATACACAATTAGCAATAAAATGACGTAATATGGTTAACATACATTTTCTCATTGAAGATGGGTTACAAACACCTGCCACACTATAAGCTGCCAGAACTCGTCTAGCTGTCATGTTTAAATGTTTAAGAGGACCTGTGGCACAGTGGTGGGATAAGCGTCTAGGATTGGCGCTAACTGACGCGCTTTGTCCAACTGAAAACGAGAAAGTGCATCCGCTAAAGAATTAAATCTACCAGGAACATGTTTAGCTCTGAAATGAATATTATAAGACGAACATGTAGTGACCAATCTTCTGACTAATCTCATCGAAGTAGGACATTTTGGAGTCATATTATTAATGACATGAACAGTACATGTATTATCTGAGAGAAACAAAATCTTGCGATTTTTTAGCGTATGACCCCATATTTCCATAGCCAATATTACAGGAAAAAGTTCTAAGACATTTATGCTATAATTTGGGAATCCATCAGGCCAAGACCCATGAAATGTTTTTTACCCTTGAAAGGGATTCTAAAACCAAATTTAAAACCATTAATAAGGAATTCCCTTTCAACAGGATCGTAGCAATCTAAAATTTTCCCTAACTTTTCATGATTTATGGGGGTTGGGAGAGGCTGCACTTGCAGCTGACTGGGCTCAAAAGGGCCGATTTTTTGCTTGTTGCATTGAATCCGCCCCAACCTGTCCAGTGTTTTTTCTGTAATTTCCTGCCTGACTTCCCTTTGTACTATTTTGCAAATCGGATCTGCACACCGAGCGTGGGTGGGTGCCACCACATTTTTGGCATGTATGTGTAAACATGCAAGGCTTGTTGCTACACCCACCCCTTCTATTAAAGGCATAACATGTTCTGTCCGATTTTTCAGCAGACTGCAAAAACCGAGCAGAATGCAAAGTGGTGGCCCTCATCCACAGCTCATGATGTATACATCCCCACTCAGAGAACTGCTGTTCCTGCAACTCTCTGAATGATCTGTCATAAAAAAGAAATGCATTTTGTCCATGCATTCTGTCAAGGTCTCTTAGCAAGTTACAATAGGCCAAGAGACCTGACAGAGAATCCACGAATTTCTTGCAATAGACATCCAGAAATATGTGGAATGCCTTTTGCCACATGCCGAAATCAAGACGCTTGCTGGTCTCCTTCCGTCCTATTTTGATTTCACCAGCATCAGATATGCTGAGCTGCATACCGACGTCCTGACTGGAGTCCGGCAAGAGAGTACTGAAGTCCACAAATCGATTTGACCAAATCAGAGACCTAGTCTTTTCGGAAACGTGATTGGAAATTGAAATACACGCACCTAGTCTATTCGGCTCTAGCATATTCAAGGCCGTATTGACCCTAACTGGCCACTCGTGGTCATCAATATACACATGGTCATTACCGCTCTCACTTGTAGGCTCATCGGTATGTATAGCAGGTTGAAGTCCCGGATTCTGTGGCAAAAGCTGCCTCTCCTGCAACCTCCCAACAATGGAATCAACAAGGGAATCAAGTTGAATCGTTGACAGCTCTACCGAACAGCTCTTTTCTTCACCTTGTGTGGAGCTACTTTTCCTCTTTGGCATATTTACTGAAAGTACAAAGTGACAACCAGCGAACATAACTGTACATAATCAAACAACACCACAAGCAGCAACTTGGATCTCTATGGAAGAACATATCCATATTTCCTGTCATTTGACTATAGTGTACTCAGTATTACGAAAGTATCATCAATACACACTGCTGTAATTGAAAGAATGAATCCTGATTAAATGGAAGCACCAGGGAATTTGTTCATCAATATCTGAGAATAAGTGTATACTGTTTGCAAATACGAAATTCCTCGGTCAATATTCAACAAGAATATAAATAAACAATCCAAATTACTGCTTGCACTAAGAATCATAATACAAGTCCATATAACATCCTCGCAATATTATGCCCCATTATTGCAAGGCTCAATTTGTCTCCCTTTTTACCGTAAGACAAGTGTAGACCATACCACTTTATGAGCTGCATTAGTATATTTACTTTAGAACAAGTTTTAAAAATATGCTACACATTTAGATAACCCTCTTACTGTGGAGCTGATTTAGTATTTTTACTATAAGCCAATCTTAGAATATGCCTCTTGACTGTGAGGTTAAATTTGTCTTTTTACTAGAATATGCCTCTTCACTGCTGAGCTGCTAATTAGTCTGTTTACCATAAGACAATGTTAGCATATGCCCCTTTACTGTGGGGCTAAATTAGTCTTTTTACCATAAGACAAGTTAGCATATGCCCCTTTACTGTGGGGTTAAATTAGTCTTTTTACCATAAGACAAATTTAGAAAATGCCTATTTCTGTGAGGCTAAATTAGTCTTTTTACTATAAGACAATTTTAGCATATGCCCCTTTACTGTGAGGCTAAATTAGTCTTTTTACCATAAGACAATTTTAGCATAACTCCCTTTACTGTGAGGCTAAATTAGTCTTTTTACCATAAGACGATTTTAGCATATGCCCCTTTATTGTGAGGCTAAATCAGTCTTTTTACCATAAGACAATGTTAGCATATGCCCCTTTACTGTGGGGCTAAATTAGTCTTTTTACCATAAGACAATGTTAGCATATGCCCCTTTACTGTGGGGCTAAATTAGTCTTTTTACCATAAGACAATGTTAGCATATGCCCCTTTACTGTGGGGCTAAATTAGTCTTTTTACCATAAGACAAATTTAGAAAATGCCTATTTACTGTGAGGCTAAATTAGTCTTTTTACCATAAGACAATTTTAGCATATGCCCCTTTACTGTGAGGCTAAATTAGTCTTTTTACCATAAGACAAATTTAGAAAATGCCTATTTACTGTGAGGCTAAATTAGTTAACAAAAAAACAATTTCTAGCGTATTCCCCTTTACTGTGGTGCCTCTTTACCACGAGGCTAAATTAGCCCATGCACTACGAGACAAGATTTCAGCTGGATGCAAATGAAAAACATAACTATTCGCAAATATATCATAATTGAATTATAGCCGTTTGAATAACTTACAGATTAACTATAGGTTAAGATGTACATCTAATGTTCTCGCAATACAGTCACGTATGCTTCGAAAGTATTTTGGATAACCAATATCCATTGACAAATGAATACCATCTACATCATATACATTCACCGTTGGGTTCCATAGACCACACCTGTGTTTCCAAAATGTGATGTCCATATTAATGACCTGCTGTTCCAACATCCTATTTGCCAAAATGATGTGATCATTATATTCTTCATAAGGAGTGACCAGTCTAGGCAGCAGCTGACAAATAACAACTTTTTGAACACCCAAGCCTGTCTGCAAGAAATTTGCATCTGACAAATAGTCGCGCACAAATAAAGCAGGACTGTAATATTCGTCGCACAAGTCGTTCGAACCCAAGTCAAGAAGAACAACATCCGATTTCACTAATTTCCTATCCGATTTATGCAGTCTACGAAATAAATCATTCTTCAATCTTAAACCACCAAAACCATAAATAAATGCATCTGTATTCGAGAGAATTCTGCCCATACAACGTTCCTTTGCGAAATGGCTTAGACGTTTAGTATAACTGTGACCAAATACAACAACACGTGGTCTTTTGTCTGCCATTGATGAAACAAAGGAAACCAGACTAGAGACACAGAAAGCAATCTATAATTGACATAAACAACAAAATAGCATACTTGCGTATTCTTTTTTATGTAAGGTGTTTGGTCAAAACACTCCTCGTCTCAATTATTTCCTCCTAAAACACGAAACAAATATTGATTTAAAATCAATTTCAAAGATAAATACGATCTCGTGTTTTCTCTTTCAATCCAAATCGCAAGTGCGCGATAAGGCAACCGCGCGATAAACAGATGCGTTAGATAATTAGTCACGTGATCGATTCAACCAATCGCGATTAACCAATAAGCGTCGGGTCACAGGTCAGACGTATTAGCCGGACATGTGGCCCCAATTAATGGGAAAGGATACATCCCATGGCAAAAGAAGAATTAATCGTGTACTAACATAAACCTAATTATTTACAATAATTGTCCTATTAGTCGTGTTTGGTCGGTAACAACTCTACATGCTCATTATAACGAAGGACTATAACCGACTTTTTATGTAAAATAAATCTTTATACACGTTGGGTTGACCTTTTCTTGTCTCCAATTTTCTTATAGCTTATTTGGTTTATACATAATACAGCCGTTTCGTTTTCAATTGACCTCTTCAAACTTATCTTACGGGCTATACACTGTCCTCAGAACTATATTAACTAACCCTCCCATATGTCTGACATGTTGATAGGTACATATGAGATGGGTTAATATAAAATATTAAAGACAAATAAAAAAGATAAGGAAATACTGTTTGATAATCAAATTTCGTTGAATATTGTGTTCTTGTTATACCAGCTTCTTGATTTAATTCCTTTTGAACATGAATTTGCTTAAAACTTCCGTGGTTTTATCTTATAACTATGAAAAATGCCATTTTGGAAATGGACACCAGTGGAGGTAAATATTGTTTATTCTGGGAAGTATGTTTTATATTTCAATATATTCTACCTTGCAGGTTTTCTGATATGTTGGATGGCCTTTTTTATCGAGCCGCATCCAGACCCACCTGACAGTCGACGGAGGAAACCAGTCACCTTCAATGCAAATCGACAGTAGATACTTGTGTAAAGGATTAAGCTGACACTTCAGTGTCAATGATTGTTAAAGAAGAGCAGTACATGCGGTTTTGTGTATAGTTAAACCTAAACATGACCTAGAGTATACAGCCCTTCGACTATTTAAATAAATAAACGTATGACTTGATAACACGCCAAAAAGTGACGTAATCTGAACATTTACTGAAATAACGTCATAGTGTACGCCACAATCTACATTGCCATTCTTACATACTTGTATCATGGAAGGATCATATATCACAGATAGACACTTTCACAAAAACGCTTCGTCAGTATCGACATTAATTTCATCAATGTTCATGATAATAGTTTAACCACAAACAAAGGAATAAAACAACAGAAGAACAACAAAGGCAAATAGAAAAACAAATGTAAATCCAGAAGTTGTACAGTGTTTTACAAGTGTGACATTTTTATGAAAACAGAAACAAAAAAGTAAAAAGTAATGTAAATACTCTTATTTTAGAAATAATTCTAAATTCACATGCTATTTATCATCAGATGTGTGATCAGACTATGTCCAGTGTGAGGAAAGTTGGTGTACATATACAAGAAGATGTGATATGAATCCGTGCTATAGAAATACAAATAACTATCCAATATACACGTTCTCTATAATGTGATAGCTGTCTTTAACAGGAACTGAAGATAACTGTGAAAGCACAATAGAGAACAAGGATAAATAGTGTTATAGAATATTTCAAAACTAGTAACTGTCAGAAGGTCACATGGTGGTAGAGCTGTAGATTAATCCGTTAAACTATTAACTGTCAAAATATGTCACTTAGTGGAATTTACATTTCACTCTTGCCTTCAAACTGTAAATAAACCATACTTTATAGTGCAGTATTGTCAAAGGGCAAGTGCATTTCGAACGATACCAATACTTGTGAAATACTATAAAAAAGGGCCTATACAAGCTATAAGCTTATGATCTCATATTGGATAAAAAAACCAGTGAGATCAGTTGGTGAAAAAAATAAGGTTCGCCTGTATATCAGTCTGTACACGTGCTTCGCCTTATTATAATCTACACATCGTCATGTTGACAGAAACACGTGGAATTCAGTGTGCGTGTCTAAAATTATAAAATTAATACTTCTTGTTTTATGACTGGTGTAAGGTTGGGTGGTCAAGCGGCCTATTTTGACTTACCTGCCCATTATTACTAAACCAAGCTGTCAATTAATGCATCCATTTATTCGTTATAATAGATTCCTCACATAAGTAGTACAAACGTCCTATGCAACCAACTCCTTCAAAATGTTGGGATAACAAATAAATTCAAAAGCATTATTTTTTAACCTAGGCTTTGAGAAAATACATTAGAAAATTATTAATGGGTTTTTATGTTTGTTTACGTAGCTTTTAACAATATTTTAGTTATATTATAGAAATATGTAGGGTTTACACACTAGGTTTTGTTACTGCTGTTCAGTAATCCAGATATTTAAAAGAACATTTGATCATCATCATATTGATATCTTCATCTTATTTCCTTAATTACTGTTTTCTAAATACAAGAAGTATATATTCTTTTGTTTTATCTTAAAACAAGAACTATGTATAGGTCACAAAACACCAAATAAATTCCTTCTTTGTTTCCATGTAAATCGACCAGTTGCAGTCCTAAATTGTCACACTTTCAAAGCGCTACTAATGTAGAACACCATATATCATTGAAAATAGTTGACTAGTTTACTCTAATCTTTAAAACAATCCAAAGAAAATGGGAACAAAATCGGGCCCCGACAAAACCGGTGTTCAGCATTCTTTATTTTCTCTTTTAAACAAGGTCAAAATACTAAATATTATCAATCATTTCCATTGCCTCCTATACACATTTCGAATGAATTTAAACTCAATGTCATATATTTAAAGCTTTCTAGTGATGGTATACACTCATTTATGCTTAAACAAGTTTTGTAGGGATTATTTGGCTGTAAATCAGCATGACCGCGGATATACTTGGCATAATTTGACCACAAACACATTTAGGTGTACAGTGTAAATCTTGGTCAGGTTGTGCGGATGTCATTTCTTACCTTTTCCAACAACCTGATGTCCTTGGTATTGGAACAGTGTATATCTTGATCATACACAGTGCACAAAAGCCAAGTTGTACTTTTTCTCGGGAACGGTTTTCACAATGAAAGTGTAGAGTGATGTTCTTTGGAATGGGTCTCAATTTTAAATATAGCGATACCGGCTGTCAATCCAGGGGTTTTGAGTTCGAACAACAGTTCTGCCTATATTCTTTCCGACGTTTCACAAAAGTCACTGTGACAAGCCTCATTCGTCTTTCCAACAATGGGCTAACAGTCTATGTGGTTAAACAGCCAGTTGTTTGGAAAGTTTGTGGTGTGGTGAGCTGGTCTGAGAAAGCCAGGAAACACATGAGTATGTGAACTGGGCGCCGTGAAATGACTGAAATATTGTTAAAAAC
Source organism: Serripes groenlandicus (assembly GCA_031761405.1). Classification (NCBI taxonomy): domain Eukaryota; kingdom Metazoa; phylum Mollusca; class Bivalvia; order Cardiida; family Cardiidae; genus Serripes; species Serripes groenlandicus. The sequence goes on along the minus strand of JASEVX010000131.1, from coordinate 457,305 downwards.
TGCGTTAAAAACATATTATATATTGAATACAATAAAATTGTTTTGGTGTTAGATCGAAGTATATACATATTTTCATTATTTTATCACCAAATATGTTTAATTTGAATGAATGAATATTTCAAGAGCGAGATTACGTTGTTCCTGTATCAAAGTATTGTTGTATTGCTTTGATTATTGCTGAAACAACGGGACGGGTTAAAGTCAGGCTAAACATTCAAAGGTATTCCTTGATTATTTCACTGTTAAAAACAGTGAATTAATCAGGATATAATCTAGATTTTCTGTTATACAAACCGTATCCTGTTGCGGTCAAAAAGTCCAAGACGCCTCGATTTATAATACATTCAATAACAAATATTTATGTGAGAACTCTTTCATAGTGATCTTGATCGGGTGTAATAGCCCCATCTGGCGCTTAACTGCTTACAATGACAGATGTCAATTGTTTAACATATAACAAGATTTCATCTTGCTTTCAATGCTAAATCAGGTACGAAGGTGTGTCTCTGTCCTCTCTAAATTATTTTGTTCTTAGTTGTCAAACTCAAACAGATAAGGCAAACAATCCTCCTGTGCAGAGATGTTAAAATAAGACCGTAATTCATTGCATGAAATACATTACTGACAAAATCCCTGATGAGTGCTATCATCACATATATTCCCATAAAAAAGTGTTGTTTGACGCATCTTCAAAACAACTTTTTCCATTCTATTTTCACATCAATCAATGCATTCAGCCTCCTCTTTTTTTTTGCCTTGAGATTACAACATTACCAATTTGATATTTTTTTTTTTTTTTTTTTTTTTTTTTTTAAATATGGCATTAAAAACATTGCTCCTTTTGCGACACTGATTGTTTTGTTCAATTTCTCGCACTTTTCTAAATATATATTTCATATCTTCTCCCCATTAGTTTTAGTATATATGTATGTGAAAGAAGGTGTTGATTTAATATTGTGACAACAGACATCTACATGACTTATCAATCACATTTAAGATATTCACTTTCCCACATACAATACATCTAAAGCAGAAGACTTTGCAAAAGTATATGCAACACTTTGGAAACAATGAAAATGAAATTATTATCATTGAATATAATGTAAAACACTATGGCAAATGGAAGAATGTAACTTCATTAGCAATGGCTCATTTTGGCACAACGTTTTAAAAATGTGTCTGCTGCAGATGCAACACATGTGTCTCCTCTGTAAAACCATAATCTCTTAGTTATGTTAATCTGTTTTTGCTTGTTATAAAACAAGTATTTTGGACTGCAAAACATATATGAAAACTGATCTGAAAATATAAATGAGACAATTAATCATCTTTGACATCAAACACATTTTGAATAAAAAGCATATGCAATAATGTTTTAACACTAGATCGAGATCAATTTTCTTTATCACGAATTTCCGTAATGATGCACGTCTTCATGTGATTAGATGCTATATAGCTTTTGATTTTTTTTCTTTAAATCGCAACTTTATCAAGTTTTAAAAGGCATCAATTGATATCAGGTTCCATCTAAGAGCATTTTCACATCGAATTGTCACGATTTTTTTTTTAAATTACTTTTTAAACATTTACGATAACATAGTGAATTTTGGACTTGATTTTGTAAATTGGTCGCGCCTGACGAATAGAGGTCGTATTGATATTTTAGACCTTTTTTAAATTATGATTGCAAATCCGATCTCCATATAATAGTTTGTATATTCATGTATAAATGTATGATATAGTAAAATTAAATGTTTTGGTGACATTGGCCAAGGGGATGGGTGTAATTTATCAAATGATAATAGTTGAATAATAAATAAAGATGAAAATTATAAATTGTTTGATATAAAACATGTCAAAATAATTAACAACTTTCTTACTTATTGACACAACTATTTGTCAAACAAACGAATAACGTTATTAGAAATAGAAACTGGGACTGTTTTCCATGGAAGTTTGAAGTAACCCCTGGATAAAACAATAATTTCAGTTATATTAGTAATAAAAGAGTGGATATAGTATATAAATATCGCCGTATTGTAATCTACTTTCTTAAATAACACGTAAAAAATGCAAGTGTTTTACATTATGAAACGTTTTCTCTTTTATAATATTATATGCATCTGTTTATCTAGGATGGTCAACAAGCTTCCATAACGTTCGGTGATGATAGTTACACTCGATATAACACCAAACACGAACGAATCCACTTTAAGTCTTTGGGTTTAACGCCGCTTCCGACAGCTAAGGTCAAATCGCGCAGCGGACAGGAAGATACTCTTCGTTCCATATCTTATATTTACATCGAGATACAACTATATTGTATGAAGAAAATACCATCCCACCTGCTGTAGCACATAAGTTGCATTGACTCCAATCATACTGACCCATTTAGCAGGGCTCTTACGGTTTAAACAAGGGTTACCGTGAGGCTGTGAGTGAAATTCTTTTTGAGCCTCCCAAAGTCACAGTGGCGTAAATAAACAGAGATGCGTTGCCAGTGTTGACCTACACTTCTAGTTGCTTGTCGAAAGATGCATATGTATTTGTAAAAGATATTGGTGGAGCTTCATTTTACACAGGTGCAAAAGAAACCAAACAACATCGTTAGAAGTGGTTCATATGTAGATAAAAGGGGACAATTAATATTGCACTCCTAATATTTCCGATCTAGGCGTAGCTGAAGATATGAAATTGATTTTGAATTTCTTTGAAGATATCTAAAGCTCTGTAAAACATTAGGCTTGATACGTTGTTATACGGAAATCCAAACTCACCAATCGAAGAAAATAATGCTATTTTTGAATCAGTCCAACAATTTATAATCGGAACCAAACGGTTTAGCTCACGATAATTCACCCTTTTCCTTAATTGCTTTTTTGTTAACTTGCAACTTTTTAAGTATCTTTTTATGTTATATTTTATTCGGTATGGATAATCGACATATATACATTAACTAGCCTCCCATACGCGCACCACCCTCCTTTGTCTATTTCTGCTCTCTTTACATCTATCTCTTTCTCCTTCCTTGCTCTCTCTCACCACTCTCTTTTATGTATCTGTTTCTTGTATTATAAATTACAAAGCTTAAGTAAGCTGATATTTTCTGCACATGTTAAATATTCACCGTGCTTCCTGTAAATTAATCTTTATTGGAGAGGACCTTCAATAAGCTATGAGCTTTCGGTCCAATCCATTTCTCCATTGTATATTTCTTGATGTAACCTACTATGTAAAAATATATGAGAATTAAATATGTTTAAACTAAAGCTCTGTATTACACCAACAACGAACGAACGCATATATCTACTTAAAATAACACAAATATTAAGACGATTCATAGCGATATATACCGGTATAACATGTAGCAGGAAGTATTCAATATGTGGGATTATCTTCCAAGTGAAGTATACACATTTAAGCATCTGGTACACAAGACATGAGAGGAAAATGGTTGAAATAATGACATATGTTAGCAAGCATATGTTAGTCAATTAATTTTATGAATTTTACATTTCAGTGTCAAATTGTCCCCAGATTATAATAGAGTATGAGCTATTTATATTTAATAGCTGAAATAATATAGTATTATATTTCAATTTAATACGACGTAATTTGTTTCGTTATTAATTATGTAAAAACATATTTGACTAATCAAGTTGTGGTAGTGCAACAAACACTAATATTTCTTATAGAAATGCAATTGCAGTTACGAGAACATACATCAATATTCACCGATCGTATATGATATATAATAGACCACTGAAAGTTAATCAAGATATTTCTAAACCTTATTACTTCAACCGCAATGATTACCTCTCTCAGATTCACTTTTTTGTTACTCGCGCGTTACTATAACTCAGGCGAAAAGAGGGAAAGCAATTACTTCCATTATCAAAAGTATTTTGCACGACCCTACCGGTGATCGAACCCGCGCCCTCCCGCATCCGAGGCGGACGCTATACCTTTACACCACCGAGGCGGACGCTCTACCTTTACACCACCGAGGCGGTCTATTGGTAAACAGGGTTTAATTGTCGCTCGTTTATCTTCGAATGTATTCGTTGCAAATTAACAGTATACTCGTGACTAAAATGTTAATTAAACGAGCTAATAAAGATACGGCATGTGACTTAAACATCGATGTTGTGATAGTGTTGTCGGTAAATACACTAATTATAATAAACAAACCCACGCTAAAATCAATTTTGCTCGGTTTACCAAAACACAACACGCTATACCTTTACACCACCGAGGCGGTCTATTGGTAAACAGGTTTTAATTGTCGCTCTTTTATCTTCGAATGTCTTTGTTGCCAATTAACAGTATAATCGAAACAGTGTTCGAAATCTTATGACTATTATTCATTCGTGAAAGGGAATGCAACTTAGCTATAAGCCCGTCCGTGTGCAAAATGTACAACTTGTCATTTGCGTATAGTGTGTGGCACGATCACTTATCAGGTTATCGTACACGAGTTGACAATATCCATTTACAAGCTTAGTGCAGTTATATTTGAATATTACAGATCGTTATCAAACTATGCGCGAATGCACTGATTGAACTGGATCTACATTGTTCACAAAATTCAACTTGTACCTTTTATTCTGGTAGAGCTCATAAATTGTATTTAACAGTGATTACTGTAGTTATATCCCGCGAGATATTTATGCGTATGTTATTAGCGAGTACAATCAGGAATATAGGAGCCGTTCCACCCACGAGAAAACCAACATTATGGACGCTGCGTAATGTATCGACGCAGATCAGCCCGTGCAGTCCGCGCAGGGTAATCTGGACCCACACGGTTCGTCTCAGGGGGATAGAGTAATGATTCTTGAAACAGAAAATCCACAGGAGGCGAAAAGTGTCTAACCAGATTAGCCTGCGTGTCATGTATAGGTTGATCCGGGTCAATACTTACGCAGTCAACAGTGTTGGTTTCCGCAGGGAACGTCTCAAATGAATTATCGTAATTAACGTTCAGAAAACAATACATTGTATAACAACGAAGTCATTTCTCTTAACTGACGTTATTCTTGATAATAGTATAGATGTTTGTTTGTCGCTTTCATGACCAGAACCGTCTCGGTGTTGTTGTGGTAGAGCGTCATAGCAAATACCTTAACAATGGTAGTAATTGTTGCCCTACTTGGCACTCAGGGTTGCGGAGTAAGCATTACGACTGACTAGCTGGTGTCATGATTAATGGAGCAGTAGTACTGGTAAATTACACAAAAAAGACGCCGAAATATAACTGAAAAAATATTGAAAGCGGCGATAACACCATACAATCCATGAGCCGAATATGTATCGTCACAAGTATATTGGGTTATGTAATATTAAATTATCATTTCATAACATCAAGGCAAATGATATTGTCCCATGAAAATCATTTATCACTACGAAATTAGCATATTTTCTAATACCTGTACGAGAATATCTTTTTTATTTCTAAATATCTGTATAGTATATCTACAAATTGAGTAATACTATATAAAATACGCAGCTACCCTAGACGAGAGGTTATCTGCTTATAATATCTAACATTGATCAGAAATTTGCACACAATAACTTGTAGGCAATTTAAAGTAAACTATGGCATATTAACACATTATACAGCTCAGACTTCAACTAAAGTTACTGATAATTTTTAAAATTAAACAATACAGTGAGTATGTTAATCATTTTCACAGTTTTTTACTATATCTGTCAGCAGGTTTACTCGATGCTTTTCCGGACACTGTGGAGAGATCCATCGGTTTGGAATACACAGTACCGTTCTGGATTGGGGGGACGTTTTGTGTAAGATATACCGCACAATTGCAAATACATGCATCATAACTTCAAACTATATATGCGCCGTCATGAGTCTGGATAGAACATACGCCATTTGTAAACAAATGATGAGCATACAAAAAGATAGAGTGAATCTTGACAGAGCATATGCTATTCATGCATATATGAACCAATGTTGAGTATGCAAAAGATAGGGCTATTCTAAACAGAGTATATGCTTTTTTTTTGGAAAACCAATGCTAAGTATAACAAAGGTTAGAGTGAACATAGACAGAGCATAATGCTTTATATTCAAACCAATGGAGAGCAAACAAAAAGGTAGAGGAGTGATTCTAGACTGAACATACTCCATACTCCATTTGTAAACCAGACGGGATAAACACAAATGAAGATTGAATCTAGACAGATCAAACACTATTCATGTATATATAACCCAATTCTGAGTATACAAAAAAGGTAGAGTGAATCTATACAGAACTTACTATGAGCATAAACAAATAATGATTGAATCTAGACAGAGCATATAGTTATACTATGCATGAATATATAAACCAATGCTGAGTATACACAAATGTAGAGTGAATCTATGCTGAGCATGTGTTATATATTAACCCATACTGAGTAATTAAAACGGCAAAAACGGGGTCTCACTAGTTGCAGACTTAAAATGCCTCTAAACGGACCCAACGAGATATAATTGTGAATATCACCAATAGGCTAGATATATAGGATCCATCATGAGTTTTCTTTGGAGATCAAGATTTCTTAAATGAGTCTAGAAAAAGACGGTTATTAACCGAGCCTCTTGGCGAGGTTAATAACTCTCTTTTTCGAGACGAATTTAAGAAATCTTCTCCAAAGTAAAACGAGTGATGGATTCTTTTTATCACCTAAACAGTGTGTTTTAATGAAAAATATTGACAACATCAAAACAAAGACCGAATAACATATTCTTCATAAGAACTTGTGATTCACCGCATAAAAAAGTAGTCCTCATCATTTTTGAATAAGAAGAAAAAATAAAACAATGTTTTAAACAATTAAGACTCGTTATTTATTCAAAATAACGTATTATTGCATTTTTCAATGTGTAAAATTTAACAACTTAACAATAAACATAATAAAGATAAAGGTCAAAATGACGTCATCAGTAGTCGCGTGTATGACGTGTTTTTTTTATCACACATGTTGGATATCGTTGTTCCGTGATTTGTTCTCAACTTGAAAATAAGGGTATTTATGTGATAAATATATTTCCTATATGTATGTAGGAAGGTAGAAATCACCCAAGGAACATTTCTGATCAAGTATTTTCTAATTGAGTCAGTAATTTTGTAAAAGAAGATTTTTTTAAGTTTCCACTTTATATACAAATAAGGATTTTTTTTTAGAGAATGCCACTCAAGGATCATTTGTGCAAAATTATGTTCTATATATATACGTATAAGGAAAGCAATCATGTACCATGACGGTCATGTTTTTAAATGAATCTGAATTATAGTTTCAACAATCTTGGTAAAGAATCACCCCATGAATATTCGTGAAATTCAAATCAGGTTAATATTTTTTACAAGAAGGTTATTGAAGTTTTCACTATATATACATATAAGGAAAACGAACCCTTCTATTAGGCGGCAATGCTAATCAACACTTTTGATAGAGAATAATCGCAGGAACATCATCTGTGAAAAACTATAGACAAAATTGGCCAGTTCTTTTGTACAAGAACATTCTTAAAGTTTTCGCTATATATACATATAAGGAATACAATACCCATTCCCTAGCTGTCCTGTTTTTCAATGAATCAGAATCGTTTTAATGCTTTTGGTACCCTGGATTAACAGCCCGCGTTGCTCCCAACAGAGCTACCGGACATTCGGCCTCAAATTTCGGGAGTACTTCGAGTGGCAAAAGGGAACAATTTGACACCTCTGCATCTCTCATACAGAAGCTCTATGACACCTCTGCATCTCTCAGACATACGCTCTTTGACACCTCTGCATCCCTAATACAGACGTTATCTGACGCCTCTGCACCCTTCATACAGACGCTCTCTAATACCTCTACACCCATCATACAGACGCTCTCTAAGACCTCAGCATCCCTCAAACAGACGCTCTTTGACGCCTCTGCATCCCTCAAACATACTCTATTTGACACCTCTGAATCCCTTATACAGACGCTCTCTGACACATCTGCATCCCTCATACAGATGATCTCTGAAACCTCAGCATCCCTAATGCATACAGACACTCTCTGACAACTATGCATCCCTCTCTGACCCCTCTGCATTCCTCATACAGACGCTCTCTGACGCCACTGCATCTCTCATAGAGACGCTCTATGACACCTCTGCATCTCTCATACAGACGCTCTCTAACTCCTCGGCATCCCTCATACAGACGCTCTATGACACCTCTGCATCTCTCATAGAGACGCTCTCTGACGCCACTGCATCTCTCATAGAGACGCTCTATGACACCTCTGCATCTCCCATACAGACGCTCTCTAACACATAGGCATCCCTCATACAGACGCTCTATGACACCTCTGAATCCCTCATACAGACGCTCTCTAACACCTTGGCATCCCTCATACAGACGTTTTCTGAAGCCTCAGTATCTCTCATACAGACACTCTCTGATGCCTCTGCATCCCACATACAGACACTCTCTGACACCTTTGCATCCCACATACGGACACTCTTTGACACCTCTGCATACCACATACAGACGCTCTCTGACGCCTATGCACCCCTCATACATACGCTCTCTGACACCTCTGCATCCCTCATACAGACGATCTTTGACACCTCTGCATCTCTCATACGTACGGTCTTTGACACTTCTGCATCTCTCATACATACGCTCTTTGACGTCTCTGCATCCCTCATACATACGCTCTTTGACACCTCTGCATCTTTAATACAGACGCTATCTGACGCCTCTGCATCCATCATACAGACGCTCTCTTACACATCTGCATTTCTCATATATACGCTCTCCGACACCTATGCATCCCTCATACAGACGCTATCTGACGTCTCTGTATCCATCATACAGACCCTCTCTGACGCCTCTGCATCCCTCATACAGATGGTCTCTGATACCTCTGCAGCCCTCATACAGACGCTCTCTGACGCCTCTGCATCTCTCATACCGACGCTCTATGACACCTCTGTAACTCTCATACAGACACTCTCTTGACTACTATGCTTCCCTAATGAAGATGCTCTCTGACATCTCTGCATCCCTTATACAGACGTTCTATGACGCCTCTGCATCTCTCATACAGACGCTCTTTGACACCTCTGCATCCCTAATGCAGACGCTTATGACACCTCTGCATCTCTCATACAGAGGTTCTCTGACGCCTCTGTATCCCTCATACAGAAGCTCTCTGACACCTCTGCATCCCACAGACAATCGCTCTCTGAAACCTTTGCACCCCATATATAGACACAGTCTGACGCGTCTGCATCCGTCATAGATACGCTCTCTGACACCTCTGCATCCATCATACAGACGGCCTTCGACACCTCTGCATCCCTCATACAGACGGTCTTTGAAACCTCTGCATCCCTCATACAGACGCTCTCTGACACCTCTGCACCCCAAATACAGATGCTCTCTGACACCTCTGCATCCCACATACAGACGCTCTCTGACACCTCTGCATCCCACATACAGACGCTCTCTGACGCCTCTGCATCCCTCATAGATACGCTATCTGATACCTCTGCATCCATTATACAGACGGTATTTGACACCTTTGCATCCCTCATACAGACGCTCCTTGACAACTCTGCATCCCTCATACAGACGATCTTTGACACCTCTGTATCCCTCATACAGACGTTCTCTGACACCTCTGGATCTCACATATAGACGCTCTTTGGCACCTTTGCATCCGACATACAGACGCTTTCTGACACCTCTTCATCCCACATACAGACGATCTCTGACACCTCTGCATCCCACATACAGACGCTCTCTGACACCTCTGCATCCCTCATACAGACGATCTCTGACACCTCTGCATCCCTCATACAGACGCTATCGGACACCTCTGCATCCCTCATACAGACGGTCTATGACACCTCTGCATCCCTCATACATACGCTCTTTGACACCTCTGCATCCCTCATACATACGCTCTTTGACAGCTTTGCATCCATCATACATACGCTCTATGACACCTCTGTATCCCTCATACAGACGCTCTATTACACCTCCGTATCCCTCATACAGACGATCTTTGACACCTTTGGATCCCTCATACTGACACTCTCTGACGCCTCTGCATACCAAATACAGACGCTCGCTGACACCTTTGCAGTCCTGATACAGACAGTATTATAGTCATATCACCGTACTGATAAATGAACCGTCCCTGCGAGAAAACCAACATTATGACCTCTTAATGTTTATTTGAATGTGTTTTGCCCCACCCATCATCAGCATTATAGTCATATCACCATACTTATAAATGGGCCGTCCCGCGAGAAAACCAACATTCTGACCTCTTGATGTTTACTTGAATAGTGTTTTACCAACACTCATCAGTATTATAGTCATATCACCGTACGTAAAAATGGGCCGTTCCGTTAGAACACCAACATTGTGACCTCTTGCTGTTCATACGAATGGAGTTTCCCGAACCATCATCATTATTATAGTCATATCACAGTACTGATAAATGGGCCGTCCCGCGAGAAAACCAACATTGTAACCTCTTGATGTTTATTTAAATGGTGTTTTCTCCCAACCATCATCATTATTATTGTCATATCACAGTACTGATAAATGGGCCGTCCCGTGAGAAAACCAACATTGTGACCTCTTGATGTTTATTTAAATGGTGTTTTCTCCCAACCATCATCAGTATAATAATCATATCATCGCGTTGGTGAATGAATGAATGTATATTGTTTTATGGCGCATCGACAGCTAAGGTCATTTAGCGCGCAATTAAATTTAATTATTCATGATCCCTGGGTAAACAAACCAGTACTAGGCTAGAAAATGTGCCTTGCCCAAGGCACTCCACCATGACCGTAGTGCCGCGACTGGGGATCGAACCCGGGACACCCGGTTTCGAAATCCCCGACGCTAACCACTCGACCACAGCGGATTCCGCGCGTTGGTGAATGGGCCGTCCTGCGAGAAAAACAACATTGTGTCCTCTTGATGTTGATTTGCATGGTTGTCACCAACCATCATCAATATAATAATCATATCACCGCGCTGATAAATGGGCCTTCCCGCGAGAAAAACAACATTGTGTTTTCCCCAACCATCATGGGTTGATTGATTGAATGGGGTTTAACGCCGTTTTAAACAATTTCTCAGTTATATCACGGCGGCCAGTTCACCTACTCATGCATTTCCTGGTTTTCTCATACCAGTACTCCACACAACAATCTTTCCAAGCAACTGGCTGCTTTTCCACATAGACTTAGCCAAACCATCATGGGTATTAAAGTCATATCACCGTACTGGTAAATGGACCGTCCCGCGAGAAAACCAACAGTGTGGCCTCTTGATGTTTATTTGAATGATGTTTTCCCAAACCATCATCAGTATTATAGTCATATCACTATACTGATAAATGGGACGTCCCTAGAAAACCAACATTGTGACATCTTGATGTTCATAAGAATGGAGTTTCCCCAATCATCATCAGAATTATAGTCATATCACAGTAGTGATAAATGGGCCGTCCGCGAGAAAACCAACATTGTAGCCTCTTGATGTTTATTTGAATGGTGGTTTCACCAACCATGACCGTCCTGCGATATAATTAATATTTTGACCTCTTGATGATTATTTGAATGGTGTTTTCACCAACCATCAACAGTATTGTAGTCATATCACCGTCCTGATAAATGGGTCTTCCCGCGATAAATCCAATATTGTGACCTCTTGATGTTTATTTCAATGGTGTTTTCGCCAACCATCATCAGTATTATAGTCATGTCACCGTGCTGATAAATGGGTCGTCCCGCGAGAAAACCAATTGTGTGGCTTCTTGATGATTATTTGAATTGTGTTTTCACAACAATCATTATCATTATAATCATATCACAGTACTGATAAATGGGCCGTCCCGCGAGGAAACCAACAGTGTGATTTCTTGATATTTATTTAAATGGTGTTTTCACCTCTGTTATAATCAGTATTATAGTCATGTCACCGTGCTGATAAATGGGCCGTCCCGCGAGAAAACCAATATTGTGGCTTCTTGATGAAATTTGAATTGTGTTTTCACAACCATCATTATCATTATAATCATATCACAGTACTGATAAATGGGCCGTCCCGCGAGAAAACCAACATTGTGATCTCTTGATGTTGATTTGAATGGTGTTTTTTCCCCAACCATCATCAGTATTATATTCATATCACCGTGCTGATAAATGGGCCGTCCCGCGAGCAAAACAACATTGCGGCCTGTTGATGTTTATTTGAATACTGTTTTCCCCAACCATTATGGAGAGAATGCTAAAAGAGGTGACACTGTCAGTGAGCCACTTATTGACAGATTTAAGTGTTCAGAGGAATGGTCCTTGGCCAAAAAGATTGTAATTGAGCGGATGTACCCAAGAGATTCTACAAAAGTTTGGTGGAAACTTCTGTTTGATTTTCATGAAGATATACTGCCAAATATGTTGGTGCTAGGAAAACTAGCATTGATTATGCCCAGACTGCCGATTGTGAGCGTGGTTTCAGCTGCCAGAACGGCATAAAAACAGCACGGAGAAATAGGCTGAAACAGCAACATTTAAATACTTTGATGACTATAAAATGTTTGGGGCAGTCCATTGACGAACAGGTTTTTTTACCAGCAGTGGCACTGAGGAAAAAAAGAAAGACAAGAAAAACTGAAAGAATAGGCCTGTGACAAATATGTATATTGTAAATAACTGAAGTTCTGTTGAGAATAGTTTTAACTGTTTAAAAGTTTAGAGTTACTTTACTAAATTCAAGAAGTTTATACCAATGTATAGTGCTACTGCTGTCAGTGATTATGTGTAGAATCTCTACAGTTAGTCAGTAATTGATTTACATTTTATATAAGTTTACACCTTCCCTCATAATGATGGGTATGACAAGTTATCACATAGTGAAAGGGGTGAAAAGTTAACACATATTGATGGGAATGACAAGTTAACACGTAGTGATGAGAATGACATGTTACCACGTAATGATGAGAATGACATCTTACCAGGTACTGATGGGAATGACATCTTACCACGTAGTACTGGGAATGAAAAGTTACCACGTAGTGATGAGAGTGACAAGTTACCACGTAGTGCTGGGAATGACAAGTTACCACGTATTGCTGGGAATGACAAGTTACTACGTAGTGATGAGAATGACAAGTTACCACGTAGTGATGAGAGTGACAAGTTACCACATAGTGCTGGGAATGACAAGTTACCACGTTTTGATGAGAATGACAAGTTACCATGTAGTGATGAGAATAACCAGTTACCACGTATTCATGAGAATGACATGTTACCACGTAGTGATCATGGGAATGACATGTTACCACGTAGTGATGAGAATGACATGTTACCACGTAGTGATCATGGGAATGACATGTTACCACGTAGTGATCATGGGAATGACATGTTACCACGTAGTTATCCTGGGAATTACATGTTACCACGTAGTGATCATGGGAATGACATGTTACCACGTAGTGATGAGAATGACATGTTACCACGTAGTGATCATGGGAATGACATGTGATCACGTAGTGATGAGAATGACATGTTACCACGTAGTTATCCTGGGAATGACATTTTACCACGTAGTGATGAGAATGACTTTGTGGTATAAAAGTGTATACTGATGGAACCCATAGTCAGAGTCAATATGCTGTGCTCTCAATAAGCGTTGCTGAACTGCATGTTTAACATGAAAGCGGCCTGGTTGCTGATTCTGTTGAAGGGTTTCCTGGATAAAAGTTAAGCTTCAACCATGATTCGTTTTCACAGCAACGTAAACATTCCCGATCGAGGTGTGAATAATTAACTAACTCTGGTCAGATACGTGTGACAAATTGAAAAGAACAAAAGGTGAAATACAACTGTGTATATATTTTATCTATTTACTTGAATTAATAACCGATTAATCGAAAAGCATACGGTTAACCGGGTAACCGATAAATCGCTGCCATCCCTAGTTATATACCCATTATTTGCAGGTGATAAATGGTCAATATACAACTTTTACCTTATTAACAAATTAACATAGGTTTATACACATTCTAGATCGGAGCCTTCAGTTAAAAACATCCTGAAGATGTGGGAAGAGAAAAGTCAATCTGATGACAGCATAGAAATAATAATACACCGACGGAAAATCTTAGATTCAATAAAGCGAGCAGTGGGCAGGCCAGATTTTGATTTTTACAAAAGGGTTAAAGTTGTGTTTTCATGAGAGAGTAGTGATGAGCAGGGAGGTCCAAAAACAGAATTGTTTCAGGTAATATATGCATTCAAAAGTTGTGATAAACTTTCAATGAAAAATAAGTAACAAGCAGAACTGTGTAAGTTTTTAGATCACCTGAACCGAAGGCTAAAGGTGATATATTCCTATCACCCTTCATCCGTCGTCATCCATCGTTAACTTTTAGGTTAAAACATCAACTTCTTCTAGACCACTGAACCAAATTCATTCAAACTTCACGTGAAACTTTAAAAATCTTCAGAATATGCTTGTTAGATTTAAATATGATATTGTAGGATTATGTTCCATGCGCCATTCTCTACTAAATTTGTTCAAGTCATTATGATTGGTTAAAAAACATGACTCCTAGGCTGCATTAGAAAAGGGGCAATTTGACGAATGAATGGTGTTTTAAGGCCCGTTGACAACTATGTTTCCATTTTAATTATTTCATCATTTTCAGTAAGTAAATTATTAAACGCCCAAAATGACCTTAAATAACTAGTCCATTAGACAAAACAATCAAACATGATGTATGTGATACTTAACATTAATATAAAACAACATGTAAGCCAATGTAAAATAAGATTTAGGCAAACAAGCCAAACATTACCATGTAATAATTAACATAAAGATAAACAATATCTGAGAAAATGTATACTGTGTATGTATTTGCATGTTTTATTAGATACCCTTTCATGCAAGAAATTATTTAAAATAATAAATATTTCACAAATAATTGAGAAATTTGCAATTAATCAATTTAAAACGAAAATACAGAATAACATGTCTTCATTTTTCCTTCAAAATTACGTCTCTGACTTGTTGTAATGATAAGCTTTGTTCCATTACAATGTTTTTTAAAGACGAGCTTAACATGAACATTAGATCTCGACACACCCGAATGGAAAAATATTGACATTTCGTCTTTCATTGTATGCGAATGGGAATTAATTTATTTTCTGTATTGCCTCAGTGAAAAGTCGAACTGGAGGGAAAAAGAATAAAAAAAATTGTCAGACAGAAATGGACAGCTGATGAAACGAAGGAATTGTTCAAAGACAATATACTGAACTGTCGGTGTCCAACGAAAAAGCAAATTTCCTGGGCCATGGGACAGTCACGTAAATTTAATGGCAAAAATCATAAAAGGACTCGGGAAACCATCAAGAAGAAAGTTTGGAACATGTAGCAACCAGATAAAAGAAGTGGCCAATAAATGTAAGATGTTCAGTTAAGTCAGACTGGAAAGAAAGTTATTGTGAGACAGAAATCACCACAGATGAGGGAATTGAAGTAATTATTCGAAGAAAACACACAATAGTGGGATTATCTTTGCCTAATGTATTAAATTACTTCTTGTGGAAAATGTAAAATTAGTATATTCAGATATGCATTATTGCCTTGAAGGTTATTGAACATTACCTTTTTTTGAATTGTCAGGATACGGTTTGTATGTGTCACTAAAATAGAACCAACAAAATTTAACAATATTTCATGGCCATAAATATCATATAATTAATATCCTAAGGCTGTTGACCTAGTCTAAGAATTGTCTCAGCTTGTGCTACTGTTGTAGCGGTAAGACTAGTTTTACGGTAAATATATCTACAGTCCAGTAGCGAGTGATTGTGATTGTGGTAATAATGAACTGTATTATACTATGTTCTTCTTTTTCAGTTTAACAAAAGGTAAATCTGTTTCAATCACTTGTGCAGACATAACAGCTTTTTTTTAAAATAACATCCATGATGACTATATATAAATAGCTAGAAATAGAATTTTGTCTGCTCTCGGGGGGTATGCTATAGGGGAACAAGACAACTGTCAAACAGGGACATATATATATATAAACCTTATTTGAACCTTTTTATTTACAACAATTTTACGAAAGAGCTTCATGCACCATTGTGAAAGTTAACTAATATTTTTTAAGCTTAATTGTGAATTGCGGAGCTTCTCTACAACATTTCTAGTCCCATATATAATTAAGTAAAATTCCTTAGCTGTGCATTATCCTGCAGTACTGTCTTTATATGTAGTTCTGTCTTATGGTTATGTTTCTCCACAAACTTGAGCACAACCATTTATCTTTCATCCTGTTGACACTGACCGACAACTCAGATGGGCATTCCGTCTTAAAAGACCTGCAAGTAGACAAATCAACAAGAGCTGTCGGAGGACAGCATGCTCGACATGTTTGTGTGTGCGACCCATAGTCCAGGCAATAACGACATCGATCGAATAGCACACTCATGTAACTTTATCAAGCGATTCACGATGGCCACAGGGTTTAATTTCTAGCAACCCATGATGAATTAGGATGCGAAAGACTCGTATCAGGAGTTTCTGCGGGTCGATTTCTATTCAAGACTTAAAAGAAAGATCGAGCTGGCTTGCTGGATATGTGGATGGAAGTAGTCCTACATAGAATGACATCGCATATGGTTTTTGCTCATGTTGTTATTATCCTGCTTCGGTTGTCCAATAAATGACACATGATAACACGAGTAACCGAGAGTCTTAATTATTTGAACTAGGGAGGGAAGTTTATAAAATCTTTGTATGTGAAGATGGTCAACAAGATTGACCCCAATGCCATATTGTCAAAGCTACAACAGTATGTAAAACTAGCGAAACAATATGAGAGTGGCACGCTGATCCTTCGGAAAAAGTAAATTGGACGAATATGAAACATTCGGCAATGTTGTGGAAGATACACGAATTATGCGACACTGGAAACTCTGATGACATTCATTGATCCTATCGATATTTGCCAACCGTTTTCAATCATAGTTTACCTATGTGCTGTGTAAGCGGATTCATCAGTATATAGTGACCTATTTCTTGTGATATATAAGCGTATTCATTTATTTTAAGATGAATCTTCAGTATCGGTTTATCTTAACGTACAACGTACACAAACTTGTTCCGGGAGTATGATATTAACAAACTCAAGGCCTGTAGTCGAGATAGAACGCTGATATAACGACTGTCGGACAGAGTTAACGCCTTAGTTTGCTAGATGGGTGTTTTTCAAAAAAAAGAAACATTTCCTAAAGATTTTAATAAATCTCAGCATATAAGTGGGCATAACGTTAGGTTAGTATGTCGGTTAGAACAAAGAAACTTCACCGCACCAAAAGGTCGAGTATTTGATGACTAATGCGCTTACTCAGTACGTATTACATAGGTCAACTTAAAATGGCGGATTTAAAAATATTAACATTGACGGGAGGGGATCCGCACCAATAAATGTTATTTGATAAATTCTCAAGAACAACTAACGGTGTTGATGATTTTGTTCTAGTTATATTGTCGAGTCCATTAAAACTAAGGTCACTTGTGGCAAACAGATTATTTTCTGATGAATGCGCTAAATATTTATATCATGCAATGGATAAAAGAAAAGAGCTTAATTAAGGATTGACTCTTATTTTTTGTGCGTTCATGCAGTATGAACGCTCGGCCGCCATTTTGCAAATCAATTGGGAAATTTGCAAAATCGCGGCCGAGCGTTCATACTGAATGAACGCACGAAAAAATAAGAGTCAATACTTATATTTACATTTTTCACTGTTTATTACTTTATTTTTTTCTTTAAAATATATCTATAAAATCAGTTTCTTTTAACTTTTCAAACTAATGAAGACTAAGCAGAAAACTGATTTAGAACAAATATGAACAAGTGTTAATTTTAGATCACACTTTGTAGAAAAGTTACTGTGGTTTAGAAATATTGATGGTGCAGTTGCTGAAAGAAGCAGCTCTGAAAAAATCTGCATGACTGATATTTTGTTCATTACTCATTTTACTGCTTTGAACCATCTGTGCGCAAGGAGGCACCTGATCATTATCCAGACTTATATGTGTTTTCTTTTAAGGTTGGAGAGTTGTGGATGGTCCGGGAAGCTTGGTATGGGATGCTCCCTCGGTCAGGGCCGATAGGGTGTTGCTGATAGACTTCTTCTGCGATGTGCTACATCCACGGTTGTACCCAGCTAACACAATAACGTTGTGACAACGTTATCAATAACGTTGCCATAACGTTGTGACAACGTTATGACACAACGTTGTGTACAACGTTATGGGACAACATTCCCACAACGTTGTGGCAACGTTGTCACAACGTTAATACAACATTCCCACAACGTTGTATACAACGTTATAAGACAACTTTCCCACAACGTTGTGGCAACGTTGTCACAACGTTAATACAACATTCCCACAACGTTGGGTACAACATTAAAATGTATATTTTTTAAATGTTTTTACAATGATATGAGACAGCATTCCCACAACATTGTGACAACATACCTACAGCGTTAAACTGTACGGTTTTCTTATTGTTGACATTGAATAACGTTGCTTGGTATGTTTATAACCTTATTAAAATAACATTCTAGTTAATAGCTCCCTTTACTAATGCAACTCGGATTCAATTCCCGGCCTTTGTGCATACAAGTTTGGATTGCAGTGGCCAAAATCAAGAAGAGTTCTCTCCAGTTTCCCTCCACACTAGGGTGCAGCAATAGTTAATATTACTTTCAACACAATCATTGTAAAATAAATAAAATCTAAATACAATTTTAAGAATTTATTTTCCCCCAGACATTATGAGGAAAAAAGCAAAACAAAAAATATATATACCAAAATGTGAGTAAACAAAGAACAACCAGAACACGAAACTTCAAAATAGTACAAACAAATATTGTATGAAGAAATAGTAGTGTTTACAGATGTAGAACATTTTTCAAACATTAATATTTTTGTTTATAATATTCAAATGCTAAATAAATTCATTTCCCGATCATTTATAAACATTTATAGAGTGCTAGAAAAAACCCTTGCTTTAATATATGTACAAGTCTGCTGCTTTTAAGTTTTACATTTCAAAATTTGTATAAGACTATAATTATACTTTAATTAATACTGTTATTCATGATCTTACAAAATTAAATGGTTTAATGCAACGCATACAAACACTTTTTTTTAATAAAGTATTTAAATCTACCACTTCACCTGATTAAAATAAAGAACGACCGACAGCTGATATACTGAAATAAATGTATTGGGAAATTTGAAACATACTGCCGCCTCATTGGACAAAATATAATGTTGACCACTAATGGTAGTATATATATATATATACATATCGGGTAAATCCCTATTTTTACCACCTATACAAAAAGAAATTATAGGAAGCCTTTGTGAAGTAACTAAATTTCAAGATCTGACTAGGTCATTGTAAACTATTTATGAAATTTTACCTTGAACATTCCTAATTTATAGCCATTATAAGTGAGAGAAAGAGCAAAGTAATAAACAAGACAAATTATATACATTAAACACATATTATAAGTGAGTTTTCAACAAAAAAAGAAAATAAACATACAAAAAGAGTAGCAAAGTATAAAGTATAGCTGCAATCTTTAAAGGAAAGAAGACCTTAGTACCACAACCTGATGAGTTTAAACTGTTGGTATGTATTATTGCGTCACAGACTTTGTCAGAAGCAAAAAGAAGTATAGACAACACATAACTAGAGCAAATTATTCACTTATTATTACACGTGATATGATTTTTATGTTTTTCGTTGCTCACATTTTAGAGCTAGACACATACTTAATAGGTAAAGCTAGTCCTGGTAATGCGAACACATAAAGACGGCACTTATGAGAATTTTTAATATGTGAAAAATTGTGTTTTGTCTTGCATATGGATCAATTCCTTCCACCTTTTCTTCAGCTTGGTTATAATTTGACAATGGTATTCCTTCCCTTTTTATAATAGTTATTAAAACAGTTGAAACCATTGTTGCAAGAGAAGAAATGGCATATTAAGGAAAAGGGAAACAGTCAAATTGAATGACAGCCGACATCTGCATGTAATGTATTTTTACTATGAAACCAATATTACAAACCATTTTAGAATTTATGCTCCAGACACTCATATGGATCTTTATCTGATTGC
Organism: Serripes groenlandicus; assembly: GCA_031761405.1. NCBI lineage: Eukaryota > Metazoa > Mollusca > Bivalvia > Cardiida > Cardiidae > Serripes > Serripes groenlandicus. The sequence continues at coordinate 437,074 of JASEVX010000131.1, read as the reverse complement.
ATATTAGCAGGTTAGTCAAAGTCAAAATGGTTGCAAAAGGTTAGTTTGTAAGTAGTCAAATATCAATGCAAAAGTAAGTATAAGTATTTGTTCAATGAAATTGCTCAGTTGTGTTCAGTAATGCTGACGGAAATATGGGTTGCAGAGACTAAAATCTGGAAAGGTTGCCAGTTCTCTGATTATTTTCACAATTTTTCAAGGAAATACAGTATTACAACAAGTAGTACTAACCTGTTGTTTACTAGCACAGTTTCTTGGCAACAAAAAACGGTTTATTTAGAATTATGTCGGCATTTGAATGCAGTGTTCACAGCGGCACCAATCCAGCATACTGTATGTACTGGGATCAGGTGAAATTGGAGGGTCGAACATGTCGAACAACGACCCCGGCTCTCGATCCATCAATTACAACATGATTCCTTTCATTTTCTACCTTTCCATATCCTCTATGACCTCCTGTTATGTATTACTAAAAACTTGTGATTATTTATCCTTTAGGCATAGCCAAGAAAGTAACGCTTGCTTGAGATCATTTCATGGAAAGAAAATTGCTATGATATGATAGTCTTTAGTACTGACTACTCTCCTAATGAACTCATATTGATAAAAGTGTCCCATCTGGTAGATCTAAAGAAGACGTTGTAAAGCCTGTTTGAAGCATTTGCACTTTTCTCAACAATGTTTTTTGAGTTGTCTGTTAAAGAAGAAGCATCATTAGTTTAAATACCAAAGAAGAGGGTACATTCTATTTTTTGCATAAATCTTATCATATGTTGACATTTCGATAACGTCATTGAGTTTACAGTTGGCTTTAGGCATGTTCAAAATTAATGTCGCTATTTCCTTCACTGATTGTAGTAGTCTCGTTTGAAAACATTCATATTGTGCTTTTGGGGAAAAAATTTGATCAACTTAATTGACTCTATCAAGCTAGAACAGTATTTAAAACAAGCGAAAAATAAGAGAGTGGCACTATTGAAAGCTCGACAACGGAAATGGGTCGAATGTGAAACATTTGACAATTTTGTGAAAGATAAACGAATTCTGCGACTATGCAAACTCGGATGACAGATCCTATCAATATCTGCAGACCGTATTCAATCATATTGACCTATGTGTTGTGTAAGCGGATTCTTAGTATATAGTGACCTACTTCTTGTGATATATAAGCGTATTCATTTGTTTAAAAATGCTCGCCAAATAGTTAATTCTGCACGGCGAGGGTAAATAAAAACAAATAATACAATTATTTATTTACTTATACAATTAAGAGTAATGTTCATTTCCGGTTAATCTTTTTCATGAAGTACACGTACAAAAACCTGTTCCGGGAGCATGAAACTATCAAACACAAGCCCTGTAGTCGATAGAACGCTGAAATAACGATCGATGTCGGACATAGTTGATGCTTTAGTTTCTAGATGGGTGTGTGACACAAAAAGAAACATTTCCTTTGATTTTGGAGGGAAATGTTATTTTATAAATTTTAATTAAACTGCATGTAAAAAGGCATAACAATCAGCTCACGATGTCGAAATGAAATTAGAAAGGGTCGAGAATGTCTATGTAAAACGTATCTGTAAGAGTAAACCGAAAGGTCGGTTATTTGATGATGAATGCGCTTACACAGTACGTACTAAATAGGTCAGCTTTAAATGGCGGATTTCAAAATATTACCTATGACCCCACGGTAGGGGACCCCGACATGTGCAGGGTTAGGTTAACTGCACCAATATTATAAATGTTATTTGATAAATTCTCACGAACAACAATCAGAGTTAATGATTTTGTACTTGTTGTATTATCGAGTCCGTCAAAACTAAGGTCACTCGTGGCAAACTCATTATTTTCTGATGAATGCGCTTATATTGTACGTTCAATATGACCATTTAACTTTGCGGATTTGTATAAATATTGCGCGGTTTCAACTTGTGCAACCATTACCAAGTGTCGTAAAAATATCATTAAAATGCAAGTCTACCGAGGCTAACCATGCTAAACCAATCATCCTTCAATTATTTTACTCACGGAAGCTAATAACCTCGTGTCCTGATTTTCCCAAAATGACCTTAGTAGTCGACGTGCCTTAACCATCCATTCATTCCATCATTAAAAACACATAACATATTTTCAATATTCATTTCTTCAAAACAATTTAGAAATTTAATTAAGCACGAATCAGTAAAGATACAAAACATGATCTTTGAAGGATGCAAATAATCCAATTGCTGAAGAAACGTAAACATCCATCCAATATTGCCACAGGGCTTTTTTTTTTAAATGGCATCATTCAAATACAATCCAGCAAGGCTGAAAAGAAAAATAACATTGAAGTAACTGTGTTAAATTGTCAATGAATTAACATTTCTGCTTAATTATCTTGATATGAGACGAGCACTTTCATAATCTTTAATTTTTGTCATTTTACGCATTATCTGATGCAACATGTCTGCCATTGTTATCTCTTTCGAATGTAGCAGCAACCGCAATATAATTTATTGGTACATTTCTATCAAATCTTATTTGAATCGGAACATTGAATTAATAGAATTGGCAAATCATTTCCCCCACTTTCTTCTGCCTTAGCAATCCAATTTCTCAATTTAAATCGGGAAGTAATTTTAAAAGAGGACCACCCAAGGAACATTCCTTTATGTATGAATAAAATTTATCCCGTGGTTTAGCAAAAGATGTTGTTTAAATCTAAAAGTTAATGACAGGCGAAGAGTCATCAGACTATATTATCTTGAGACTATGGCCTAGGTGTTCTTAAACCCCAATAACCTTTGGTTGTTGTGGAAATAATTGGAATTGGACACACAATTGAAATACTTACAAACCGACAGAATCCGAACTGCCTATATCAGAAATGAAATATAAAAACAACTTAGTCATCGTCTTGGTTAAATTGATTTATCAATTGTGGGTCAAATGGGTAACTCATGCATACTTACTGAAAGGTGTGGAAGCACCTCAATGTATTCCATGTTTTACACAAATTTCAGTACAGCACATTCTTCTGGTATGTGCTGATTTCGCCGCAATACGTGATATATTTTTCAAGGCTCAAAGTATGCGTCAAAGTATCGCATAACTATTATAACTAGTATATCCTTTCTATTTGAAGAGGAGCTTACTCGAAGAGGGAATACATTATTGGTCTGAAGGACTCAACATTGAATGAATGAATGAATGGTGTTTTAAGGCACGTCGACAACTAAGGTCATTTTGAGCGCTAAATAAAAATCAGCTGTCATTGTCTAGTGGCATCTTTGTACAGAAACGATGGTTGTCTTTAAAAGGACATAATGAGTGTTATGACATGCATTTTCAAATCACAAGTAGAGTATGTGTACACACATGTAAATGTAACCGACTTGTTCTTTTACAGATTGGTAACATTGTATGCGACTATGTACCAAGACACATTACAATTTATTGGACGTTTTGAAACTGTTACCAATTAAATTAAATTCATTTTCCTTCATTATATATTTCTATCGCCATTTTTCCATTCAATATGCACTGGAACACAGATTATGGAAATTTCATTTTTATACGTCGCCGGAGGCGGTGGTATATTGGCGTCATCTTCTCCGTCTGTCCGTACGTCCATATCTTGTGAACGCAACTCCTCCTATGTTTCTGACCGTATCTTTTCAAAACTTGGTCAATGTCATAACCATAATGTGTAGATGTGCATGAAGCAGTGATCTTCCGGTTCATTGATATTTGCAAGATTTATGTCCCTTGTAACTTAGTATCTGTAGCTGATTGATATTGCAGCCTTGTGAACGCAACTCCTCCTATGTTTCTGACCGAATATTTTCAAAACTTGGTCAATGTCATGACTATAATGGGTAGATGTGCATGAAGCGGCGATTTTCCGGTTCATTTATATTTGCAAGATTTATGTCCCTTGTAACTTAGTCTATGTAGCTGATTGATATTGCAGCCTTGTGAACGCAACTCCTCCTATGTTTCTGACCGAATCTTTTCAAAACTTGGTCAATGTCATGACTATATTAAATGGGTAGATGTGCATGAAGCGGCGATTTTCCGGTTCATTGATTTTTGCAAGATTAATGTCCCTTGTAACTTAGTCTCTGTAGCTGATTGATATTGCAGCCTTGTGTACGCAACTCTTCCTATGTTTCTGACCGAATCTTTTCCAAACTTAGTCACTGTCATAACTATAATGGGTAGATGTGCATGAAACGGCGATTTTCCGGTTCATTGATTTTTGCAAGATTTATGTCGCTTGTAACTTAAAGTCTCTGTAGCTGATTGATATTGCGGCTTGTGAACGCAACTCCTCCTACGTTTCTGACTGAATCTTTTCAAAACTTGGTCAATATTATGACTATAATGGGTAGATGTGCATGAAGCGGCGATTTTCCGGTTCAGCGATTTTTGCAATAGTTATGCCTTTCGAAACTTGGTCTCTATAGAATATTCACTTGAGAACGAAACTCAAGTTTCCAAACAGGTAGAAGTATAAAAGCAGGGATTATCCGGTAGAGTGATTTTTGCAAGAGTTATGCTCAGAAGGAAAAAAAGGATACATATCGACACTGCCATTTGACCTACTTTCATATCGGAAGCCTCTATAGGGTTCTATCTCTGTTTATATGTATCCTATTTTCTTCCTGACTGAAATAATTTGTTAAATGGGACATTATGCTCCAACAATCCAATGCAATACTTTGTTTGCTGTTTCTTTTCCATTAAATGATTGTTTTACCATAATGGTAGTTTTGTGATTTTTTTTCATGAAATTACCATTTTTCGTTTCGGCCATTTTGATAGAGATTCCAATGGTAGTCTTGTGATACATGTTAAAAGCAATAATTAAAAGGATCAATCTTGATCTTTATATTTTGTGGCGGCGTATATTGTGGCGGCACAGGCACTCTTGTTTCTTTTTAGAACCTGCCTCTCAATATTTATTAGAGTAATGTGTCAAAGAATATCATAACTCACAACAAGTTATCTTTAACTGAAGTTGAAAAGTTGAAGTTGTTTTCTTTACAACCTATGTGCATCCATTTCAGGAACACCCTTCTTTAAAAGTATTACCTGTATTCATACTTCAAGAATTCCTCCCTCAAATGGTATCTGACACATTCAATAGTCTAAAGAGAATTAACACACTTTTTATTGTGTCACCTGCGTAGCATGGTAGCCACTTAGGGATTACTTTTTTTTGTCCGCTGTCTGTCGTCACACTTTTTCGTCACATTTTCAAATAACTTTTTTTCTTCCCAAAGGATTGGATTGAAACTTCTGACAAATGTTTATATCAATATTTGTGATGGGTTCACAAAAGGGGAATAGTCCAAATATTTTTATATTATTGCCCCTTTTCTGTCAAAAATTAAAATTTTCTGACAAGGCGCCGGCAGGTGACGCACGTGCTGCGGGGAGCACTCCATTCTAGTTAAGGTACAGAGTTGTCATTAAATGCAATAGATTAATTATTTGAAAATCTGCTAGACACTTTTGGAGGAGAAGAATTTTTAAGTTTTCATTATAGCCATATCAGGCAAATTAGCCCCGCGGTCATGTTTTTTGAACAATTAACTTTTACACGGTTTTACAACAGATCTGCAGTACACAACTTTTAAATAATCTGGAAATAAATGGAAAAAGAAATCTCTACATGAAATTGTTATTTTGTAAAAAGTGGCCTTTACATTTGGCAGTCATTTTTTTTTTTATCATCATTGCAATTTGCCGAATCATTCGGCAAACTGCTCTGATAAATATACAAAAAACAGTCTATTCTATTCATTTGTTGGTCACGTTGAGTCCTCATTTTCAGGAAGAAATTGGGAAATTGTTTCGTCAATTTTCTCCATTTTCTCCATTGTCTGATGAACACTTGCACGTTTTCATCTTTAATAACACTATCTGTATTGTTTTTCGATTCTTTTTTGCTGTCATAAGTTGCCTTTGGAGCTGTCCCTGCTTTATGACCGTACGCCTCCTGAAACATTTCAAAATACTTCCAAGTATGCCTTCTATTTCTAGTTTTTTCGTTCTCGTCCAATACTTCCCTGTTCTTCTTTTTCATAGTTTTAAATTTATATCTGGCCTGATCTTTTGAAACGTTGATGCCAGCATCATTAAGCTGAACAGTTATTTTTTCCAGAAGATTTCGTGATGATTTTTTGCTGAATTGAAGTCGAAGAACGGGTTATCTTGACACATCATTTTGTTCTGACAATGTTATTATATCTGTTTTCTTGGACGTTGGTATGCATACACACTTGAAAATTCACGTCAAAAGGAAAAGATGTTCACCAATCTTTGCTTTTTTAATTCATTTACGACACAAATGTTATGCTCTTATTTTAACATGACGTGCAAGTATTTCAAAATCATTTTGTCATAAACTCGTTTAAATTTACGGCTGTTCAGTGTACATGTACCATTTAAAGTAACTTAAATTAATATGACTAAAGGATTTTGAAAAACTACAAAACGACGTGCCTTTTTTGGTTCGTTTATTTGTGTAATATGATTTATTATTATCCTGTGTGGAACATTTCTTATGTGTTTGTCCTCGCGCCTTAGGAATCCGCTGTGGTCGAGTGGTTAGCGTCGGCGATTTCGAAACCGGGTGTCCCGGGTTCGATCCCCAGTCGCGGCACAACGGTCATGGTGGAGTGCCCTTGGGCAAGGCACATGTTCTAGCCTAGTACTGGTTTGTTTACCCGGGGATCATGAATAATTAAATTTAATTGCGCGCTAAATGACCTAAGCTGTCGATGCGCCTTAAAACAATATACATTCATTCCTCGCGCCTTAACATTTGTATACTTAGTTTAATAACTAGTTGAACTTATTTCCTTTTTGGATAATATCTGTTCTTGCTGATGCGTGTTTTATCGTTCGCACTGGTCTTCTTATTATTATGCAAAAGTATTCGATATTCTTTGTTAGATTATTTATACGTACCTGATTGACAGTCTGCTTCGTAGTTTTCATTCAATGTCGAATCAATTGTAATGCACCTTACTGTATGAACAGAGGTGTTGTTGACTGTTGTTGTCTTCTTTTTCGATTTTTCTTATTCCTGCTCAAACGAACAGGCAGAGACCCAACAGAGGGTATTCGTTCGGACAGGAAATACTTAGTTGTCAACATTTGACTGACCACCTTTAACGTCTCTATTTCGTCAATACAGTAAAGAGCATGTTGGATCGCATTGAAATCGGCAAGACACTGTTTCCTTATATTATATACAGACTGTCTGTACTGTTTCCTGCATTGGAAGACTATGTTCTTCTTTACAGTCTGCGTATTTGTGTGTCACCAAGCATGCCTGTCCATTATACTCCCTGTTTAATGATTCCCAGCTGTAATTAGGGTATTCAACGAGTATTGATAGGTGCTTGCACGGCCAATGGCTTTTACAGAAATCTTTACATGTCAAAACGGCTTCATATTCACGAAAGAAATCTCGTAATATATCAGAGTCTTTGCAGTTATCTTTGTTTGAAAACACAATATTTTCTTTTGGAACTCTTTCTATTGCAGGGAGCATTCTGGGAAGACAGTGCTTTAAAAACTTGTTTGGCCTGTTCACAAGAAACGCAGGGATATTTTCCGAGTAGGCCTCATTTCTCGACTTAAGGTCCATTTCCTTGGTTCTGAAAATAGCGAATTTTGTATTCATAGCTGAAATATAATTACGCAAGTATTCTGTTTTAAATTACTTACATTAAAAAACAGGAATATTTAAAACAGCGGACATTAATTTTGCACGTATAATTACTTTATCACTTGCATCAGACATGCAGAATATCCTCCTCCATGTGCAATGGAATTATTGAAGACATACCTAGTTTCACAAACACAGTCCATTTTCTGTAAATATCTCATCCCTTTTCTACAATAAGCAACTTTGAGCAACATAAGCTATGACTTAAATCAATCACTGGAAAAGTACAACATTACAGGCAGACGACACGCTAACTAATGATAATTATTGCCAACAGACTGATTCCATTGTGTTCAAATACCAACGAATCTTCTCTTGTTTATTAAAAACTCAAAATAAGAGTAGAACATTCAATTTTAGCAATCTAAAGAGTTTACTGTTGATGCCTATATGTGCAGTACTGAAATTCCGGAAAGCAACATTTTTGCCGGTGTCATCCAGAAAAGCAATCACTTCTTTTTTCACATTCTTTTCAAAATCTTAATTACTTGAACATGCTGATCTTTAATAATTCTAAAGCGTTTTACATTAATTTATTTTGAAATCGCGGTGCATTCCGGTTAGGGCTCATATGTTGCTTTTCGTATTTTTAATACTGTAGTTGCATGATGTATGTCACGATATTTTTTCATCAGAAAAGTAGTTTTTCCAAATTATATTTTGTTGTCTTGTTAAATTTAATAAATCCAGCAACCAAGTATTGCATATTAATCCAATAAATTTGAGACTAGCAACCCTGTACTCATAGTTGGCCCCGTTACTGACTTGAGCTATTCAGGCTCGACAGACAACACAGGAATCAAAGCAGGAAATCAATGTTGATTGATTGATTGAATTTTCAAATGTCGTTTTCTATGCCATCAATGGCTACAGACAATCAGTGTCTAAACCTAAATCAGTGCCTAAACACACTTTCCTCGCCCGAGATTATAAAACTTGTTTCTGTGCTCAACTCACTCATCTCAAAACTTTAAAAAAAACATTTATAAAAATGAAATTTAGTAGTTTTCTATACATTCTTTTTGTCAAACATGTGATAAATAAGTTTTGTATTTTTGAGTTGAGTTTGAGTTAAGCACAGAAAAAAGTTTTATAACCTTTGGGGCCTGGTTATTGCACCTAGAACTAGAGCACGCAAACCATCTCTACAGGTAACTGATAACCTTCCCACGTGAGTCAGGAATCCGCTGTGGTCGAGTGGTTAGCGTCGGCGATTTCGAAACCGGGTGTCCCGGGTTCGATCCCCAGTCGCGGCACTACGGTCATGGTGGAGTGCCCTTGGGCAAGGCACATTTTCTAGCCTAGTACTGGTTTGTTTACCCAGGGATCATGAATAATTAAATTGAATTGCGCGCTAAATGACCTTAGCTGTCGATGCGCCATAAAACAATATACATTCATTCATTCATTCCCACGTGAATCAGTGATGGGAGACAATGAGACACAATATTGTATGTAGAGTATTGTATTGTAATATCATAGAGAGCGTGGGCTAAAAAAAAGTGTATTGTCTGAGGACACTCCGAGGACACTCCCGCCGAGGATCGAACCAGGGTCCTCCTGATTCAAAGTCCAGTGCGCTAATGCCGAGTCCTCGAATCTTTGTTGAAACCATGAAATAATTATAAATAGCTTTTAATAATATTTCTGATAACTTTATTGGGATATCAGATATCAGCACAGTACATGGCATTGAAAGACAATAGTAGCTAATTGCTTAAAACAATATATCATCTACGTCACAAGGAAATCATCAAACAGTATTCAAAAAATGGCAAATCTCTAAAATTGAATGGATAACCTATGACTAAAAGTTTAAAACAATGTGACAAAAGAATAAAACGAGCAATTTCTTTTTGTGTCACTATGTTTTCAAAAAGCTGTGTGCTACAGAGGCGTCAGAAAGCGTCTATATGAGGGAAAGGGTTAAGGATTCATTTATTCAATGCCCTTAGTTTGGCCATGTTATTCAAATGTCGTTGCAACCTTTCTTTAAATTTCTTCGGAAAACGAACACCTTGGACTACTGGTTTATTTCCATACCCTTTTAGTGATCTTCCTGCTTTATACTGAAAGAATCTTAACGGATGCAGGGTTTTTACCATTCTCTTAATATCTGACGTACGATCCAACTTTACCATGTTTGCGCGTATAGCTTTTGGGTTTGGTAAGCACCTGCTCTTCAAATACCGTATTCAAGGTTTTTCCTAATCCAATCATTTGGCTATGTCTTGCCACAGTTTTTCCGTTAGCTGTCCTGCAGCATCCCTACTATTCTGTTTATACTCCATGTCGAGATGCTCACAATGCAGATCTTTAGGAATGTTTTTCCGTCCTCCCCCTTTAACATTTACATTTCTTTCCCACATTAACCCATGACGTATCCTTTCAGATGTTGCCCCTGCAATGTTTGCAAGCAATCTATGGCCAAATATAAAATACTTTGGGTGGTTCCTTTCATAAAACTCAAACATGTCATACTTCCAATGTCTTATCATTCTCGGTCCATCATTTTCTCTCACTGCATCATGCCTTGCTATATCATTCAAACCTCTCCACAACAGTCATTTTCCGTAGTCATATCGATTATCTCGAAACTTATCCACCGTTTTAAACTTCTTGCTCTTTTCTTGTTTACACATCCATCTGAACAAAACCAGTCTTCATCTGTCACTTCATCTTCGTCAATTCCCAAACACTAAAAGTGAAACCACGTTCCTCTCCCACAGTTCGCATTGCAGCAGTAAACAATTGTACCTCCTATATCGAGTTTACAAATACAATAAAGTCCTGCGTCCACATTTTTATCTACAGCAACTTTGACGACTTCAGCTGTCTTGGGCCTTTCAAAAACTAACTTCTGTATTCTTAAAGAAGGAACGGGTAATACCGCCTTTTGGTATCCGTTACGGTCCTGAAGTCGCTAAGCTTGAGGTTGATCTAGAGGACATTGCGAGGCAGGAGATTTCAGATTCTCCACCTTGGACTCTACATAGTCCATCCTTTAGGTATGATCTTGCGACCGATAAAAAGGCCTGCACAGATCCTATTGTTTTTAAATCCAAGTATATTGAAATTAAAAATACATATTATAACTTTGAGTGTATTTATACAGATGGAAACAAGGCTGCTGCCGCTGCAGTGCATGATACCGATGTGATAACATTTCGGTTGCCAAATAATGCTTCTGTATTTTCTGCCGAGTTAAAGGCAATTCATTTGGCTTTGGATTATATTGAATCCGACGGTTATTGGCGATACATTATTTTTACTGACTCATTGTCTGCTATGCAGGCACTTCAGAATGACAAAATAGATAATCCTATTATTGTTAACCTCCTTTCTAAGTTATCGCGTATTTGTGCAACAGCACATGTAGTATTTTGCTGGATCCCCAGTCATATGGGGATTCACGGTAACGAACATGCTGACTTGGCAGCAAAATCTGCTCTTTCACAAGATGTTTTACCTTTTGAAATACCTTATTCCGATTTTAAACCTTTAATACATGTTTTACTTTACGATAAGTGGCAAAGTGATTGGAATGAGCAAGTAAATAATAAACTGCACTCAATCAAGTCAGTACTTGGTGAGTGGCTGCCAGGTTTTAGATCCTGTCGCCGAGAAGAAATTGTCCTTGCTCGTTTACGCATTGGGCACACATGGTTAACTCATGCATACTTACTGAAAGATGAGGAAGCACCTCAATGTATTCCATGTTTTACACAACTTTCAGTACAGCACATTCTTCTGGAATGTGCTGATTTCGCTCCAATACGTGATATATTTTTCAAGGCTCAAAGTATGCGTCAGCTCTTTGAGTCTGTCAAGCCGGAACTTTTATTTGATTTCCTTAGGGAAATTAATATTTTTAATAAGATATGATTATTTCTTAAATCGTGCTTTTGCACATGCATTACTTTTACAGATCCTGTTCCACATTTTCTCAGATATTGTTTGTCTTTATGTTAAGTATTACATAGTAGTGTTTGGCTTGTTTGCCTAAATACTGTCTTACATTGGCTTACATGTCGTTTTATATTAGTGTTAAGTATCGCATACATCATGTTTGATTGTTTTGTCTAACAGACTGGTTAGTTATATATTTCAATTTTAATTATTTCATAATTTACAATAAGTAAATTAATAAGCGCCCAAAATGACCTTAGTTGTCGACGGGGCTTAAAACACCATTCATTCATTCAAAAAGTTCTGCCACAATTTATTTCACATTTCTATCTCCAAGTATCTTATCATTCAGCAGTGGGTCATCAAGTGACTGGATTCCTAACTTGTCCATAGCAGACAACAATGTATATCCTTCTGTTGCAAAAACAAATAACTCTTCTGCCTTGTCAAAGTTCTCCATCACATTTTTCGATACGTTCTTGTGGTCATATACTTGCTTCAAGTTATAGAGCGTTCCTTTCTCCCTCTTGCTGTCATAGTTGAACAGTTTATCATATGTGTCCTGCAAATATAAATGTATGTGTTTGATAGATAAAAAGCCAGACAAATCAATGAGAAACAAGAATATGTCATAATGACATGCCTTCCACATTGCAAAGGTCACAGTGACCTTGACTTTTGACCTAGAAATTAATTTGTATTAATCTATTTGTGATCAACTTGTATATGAAGTATTGTGAGCCTAGTCCTAACCAAACTCAAACATTTCATTGCACAGCAGTATGAATTATGTTTATAATTTAACGCTATGATTTTTTAGATCACCTGAGCCGAAGGCTCAAGGTGAGCTATTCTGATCACTTTTTGTCCGTCGTCCGTCCGGCGTTAACTTTTAGCTTTAAACATCATCTCCTCCCAAACTCCAAGGACAATTTCCGTGAAACATCACAGGACTGTTCCTCTGGTTGGCCTCTTTCAAAGTTGTTCAAAGATTTAAATTCCATTGAGAACTTTGGTTGCTGCGGCATCAGAAAGGGGGCAAAAGGTCCAAACTTTAAAAATCTTCTCCTCCGAATCTGCCTGTCAGATTCAAATATAATTTGGTAGAAATGTTCATTGGGTGACCCTCTATAAAAATTGTTCAAACCATACTGATTGGTTGAAAAACATGGCAGTCAGGCGGCATCAAAAAAGGGGCAAAATGACAAAATTTGAAAATTCCATTTTTATGCAAATGCTTGTCTGATTTTAAGAAAATATAATACGAATCTTACTGTAATGATCCTCTATTTAATTTGTTTAAGCCGTTTTGATTGGTTACACAATCATAGCAACCAGGCGTCATCACAAAAGGGGTAAATTGAATTTTTAGCTACAAATGACAACCATCTCCTACCATTCCAATAGACCAATTACCACAAAACATCACAGGAATGTTCCTTTGGTGGTCCTCTTTCAAAATTGTTCAAAGATTAAAATTCCAATGAGAACTTTGGTTGCTGCGGCATCAGAAAGGGGACAAAATGTCCAAACTTTAAAAATCTTCTCCTCCGAATCTGCCTGTCAGATTCAAATATAATTTGGTAGAAATGTTCCTTGGGTGACCCTCTATAAAAATTGTTCAAGCCATACTGATTGGTTCCATTTTTATGAAAGTGATTGTCTGATTTTAAGAAAATATAATACGAATCTTACTGTAATGATCCTCTATTTAATTTGTTTCAGCCGTTTTGATTGGTTACACAATCATATCAATCAGGCGTCATCACAAAAAGGGTAAATTGAACTTTTAGCTACAAATGACAACCAACTCCTACCATTCCAATAGACCAATTTCCACAAAACATCACAAGAATGTTCCTTTGGTGGTCCTCTTTCAAAAAATTTCAAAGATTTAAATTCCATTGAGAACTTTGGTTGCTGCGGCATCAGAAAGTGAGAAAAATACACAAATTTTAAAATCCTTTTCCTCCATAATCTACGATTAATCCATAATATTGCGATTGCAAGATAATTTGGTAGAAATGTTTCTTAAGTGACCCTCTAAATAAACTGTTGAAGCCATATTGATTTCGTTGAAAAACAGGGCAGCAAGGCGGCATCAGGAAAGGTGCAAAATGACAAAAACTTTATAATTCCATTCTTATTAAAGTTCTTGTTAGATTTCAAGATATAAATGGCCTTTACTGATAAGCTGTTTTTTGAGAAGTGTCCACTCCTTTCAGGTTCATTTGCACTCCCTGATAAAATTTTCCAGATATTTGCAGTTAAATATTTGCTACTAATTTACTATCAATTAGGTGATCGATTTATGGGCCATCTTGGCCCTCTTGTTTATAAAGACGTTTTTATAATTAAATCTAAATTGTATCGACGATGCTTGACATGATTTCAGTTTTACTTGTAGGGAACTGTTTTAAGTGCATAATTATTTTCCATTTTTATAACCCATGTTCTAAAGCATAAGATTATAATGTCCATTCTTTGTCATCCACCCGTGGTAAATACACAATTAAACTGCTATAAACTTAACCCTTTCCCTCATAGATGCTTTCTGACGCCTCTGCAGCAGACAACTTTTTGAAAACATAGTGACAAAATGAGATATTGCACAAAACGTGTAATTTCTCCTTTTGACACAATGTTTTCCACTTTTAGTCATAGGTTATCCATTCAATTATGAAGATTTTCTATTTTTTGACAAAATACGTTGAAAGACGTCTGCTGCAGAAATGTCGTATGAGGGAAAGGGTTAAAGCTGTTTAAAAGTCTTCCTAGCTTTACATGGTACATTGTTTTACATAGCAAATTTCTCAAAACGTTATTGAATTCTATAAAACAACATGGTCTTTGATCCATACCACCTGATTTACAATTGCTTAAACAACAAACAGAATGCAAGAAGAATTAAGATTGCTTATGATGACCAATTGAAACTGAACTGGTTGAATGAACCAATTAATAATTGATGTGGGTTTTTTTAAGGTAGGTGTTTTGTATGAAAAGTGACAATCTTATGATCTGACCAGTATGTTTCTATGGTTCCAGCCACACCATCAATATTCGAAAACACAAGATCTAACACTGTGTTGTTGTCTGTAGTTGGTTCATTGATAAGCATTTTACACGAAAATGTTTCACACAATTTTTGTATAAGACTCCTGTGTTTACCATTAATATCCAGATTGAAATCACCAATAATAACTAATGGCTTTGATGCATCAAGATGAGGACCAAGTTCTCTATCCAACAGTCTTGTAAAATCATGATTAGACATGTTAGGTGCTTTATACAACACAACGAATTGTATTTCCTTAAATGCATGGGACACATTCATTTTAATAAATTCAAAGTTTTTAGATGTGAATGACACTTGAGTGTTTATTGTCATGTTTGCTTTGACATAAATTGCTAAACCATGTGGAGGTCGTCTACCATCATTTTTTGGAGTTTGGTCATTTCGAATCATTTTGTAACCCTCCAAAACATAATCACAATTTGTATCAGTCTGATTCAATCTGGTTTCAGCTATTCCAAAAGCATGTGATGACAAGAGGCCTTTGTCGTTTTTTATATCTTCAAAGTGCAACCGTAAGGATCTACAATTGTTGAAAGCTAATTTCAAATACAACACTGGATCAATTGGATCAAGGGGAACATAACAAAAATCAAGCATAGCACTCTGTTGTAATCTTTCCATCTCTTTTTCAACTTGATCATCAACTTTCAGAGCTTGTTCATTTATATTTAATATCTGAATGTTTTTTAATGATCGCACCCTACTCAGAGCTACATAGTGCAGATGAGGAACTCTTCGTATTCTTCGCTGTGATAAATCTATGACAACCTTTTCCAGTGTACTACCTTGTGCTCTATGTACTGAACGTCCAGCTGATGGTTGAAGAGGAAACTGGATTCTTTGATATGTTTTCTTATTGTATATAAATGACCTTTCAATATCAAATATCGGTGTCCAATTTTCATTAATAAGCTCTTTATAGAATTGCCTATTTTTAAACTTTGCTCTTGTTTCGATTCCTGCTTTCATTTCATCAAACTGAACCCAAATTATACTAGGCCGGTTTGTTTCTGTTTGTTTGTATTCAACATACTTTAAAACACAAGAAGCTCCGTTTCCAAGCCCATCTTCAGTGTTAACATTTACAGTTAGGTCATAAATCATATCAACTACAGCTGTCAATGAGCAGTGTAAGTTTGCAGTCTTGTTTGGATCTGTTGGTAATTTTTGTATAGCTTCTTGTTGCTTTTCTCTAGACAATTTTGGTGAAAGAATAGAATCATGGCATGGAATTATAACCTTCTGTGTTTCCATTTTGTTTATAATAGAATCATTGAATGAATGCATAAAAAGGTTTTCTGCAAATAAGTGTGGAGCATTCAACATGTAATCCTTTGAGTTTCTGTCTACAATACATTGTTGTAGTTTAACGTAATCCTCACTGGTCATCATGTTCTTTCTAAGTCTATTCAATAAATCTGCAAAATCTAGATCATCTTTTTGCCTCATTACTTCCGTTAACTCAAACATTCTAAAGTGCACTTTCCACAAATTATTGGCCAAAGCTGCAGCATCTCTTGTTAAATCATTGAATATCCAGTCACCATTGACAGGTTTTAATTGGTAAAGGTCTCCTACTGCAATAATAGTTACACCACCGAATGGTATTCTTGTTCCTTTCAATTCTTGAAGTCTTTGATCTATGAAACTCAGCATTGAATTGCTTACCATTGAAATTTCATCTATGATAACAATTGACAGATTTCTATATTTCGATCTAAATGTGTTAAGACTTTCACAGGTTAATGTCTGATTAGATTGCTTAAACTTTTGCTTGAATGCTGAGGATATAGTAGAACCATTTATATTAAATGCAGCTTTTCCTGTATATGCACATAACAGGATTCTTATTTCATCTGCATTTTCTCCTTCTTTGAGATTCAGATGCCTAAAGAGAGTCTGATATAATGCTCTTATGACGACACTTTTTCCAACACCAGCACCTCCAGAAAGAAATGTATATAATGGAGCATCTTTAGTTTTAATCCAATGAAGAACATGGTTGTAAAATTGTTTTTGCTTTATGTTCAAACTTCGAAGAAGTGCTCTGTACTGTTCATCATGCAACAATGTTTCATTAGTATTTACTTGAGCTGTAGAAACAGAACATCCTAATTCAACACCAATATCATAATATCTGTGTTCCATAACCCTATCAGGATTGAAATATATACAATTTTCAGAATCATGAGCTTCTTCTTCAGCAGTATCTCCTTCTGTTTGTTGTACCCCAGGAGCAATCTCATCATATGCATCAAGTTCAGCTTCTGTCATGTTTCTTGCTAATTCTATCTCTTCAACATGGTGTTCATACATTGCACATTTGCAATCTATATCCGCTCTAATGGAATCATAATGCTGTTTATATGTGGTAAAATTACCAAGTAAATCATGTTCTTCATTTCTCCATGGATAAAACAGTAGCAGCTTCTCTCGGAAATGGTTTTCTTCATCAGTTTTGCAATTAAATCTCACATATCGTATTATTTTAAAATTGCTGCGTCGCTTACTTTTTATGCCATTCTTCATTGTTAAAATCGTCTGACTTTCATCAAAGTATTCATCTTTTTCAATGTTCCCTTGGTCATCATTTAATTCCAGTTGGTTTGAATCATCCATTTTTTCTGGATATACAATATCTAGTTGTGATACGTAATCTGATAGACAGTACTTTTGTAATGCTTTTGGACGTTTTGAGTATCTCTTTATGATGCTATCTGCTACAATATCAGTAGAGTTAGCTGGTAAATCATCCAGAACTGACTTTGATTTCAGCAATTGAACTCGTTCTCCTGAGGTTGATGTGTTTATGAAAGCTACATCTCTTGTACTCTTTGTCAAAGGCATTTGCAAAACCAAGTAAACTGCTTCTTGTGCACCCACTTCTACGCTGTTTGAAAATACATTTCCAATGTGTCTTACTTGCCTCTTGATATCCAAATTTCCATTCCTTGCTTCCTTTGCAGCCGCATGCAATAGATTACTCATTCCTCTTTGGGATTTACTGATGTAAGAAATAATGTACATAGCACATGCATAAGGGTCCAGCACAAACTGTATATCAATATTCGCTTTCCATGCCTGTAATAATGCTTTATTGTAAAAATTCACTCGTATTTCACTTGGCTTTCTTCTCAAAAAAACTTTGGACGAATTCAGTGAACTTCTAATACAACAAATATAATCCTCCTCATTCATATTAGCAACTGTTTTCAGTAAAATTTTGCATTGTGATTGATCATAGAATACTACTTACTACAAGCGTCCAATGATTGCCACCTTCATTGACCGCCCCAAGCACCATGTCATAGTCATTAAAATCCTCCTATTAATACAATAAACAAGATGAAAACTATTTTTACTGAAATTCATTTAAGAGATCTATCATATTTTGTTTTGAGTGTGCACAATGTTTTTTCCCAGCAGAAAACACAAACTTAGTTATAGTTATTATATAAGTACTTAGTTAGGGTAGTTATCCCACAAGGACAGACGGATGGACAGGGAACGTCTTACATCATGCGCATCCTCAGGTTGTACTGCAACTGTGTCATAAGTGTCATAAGAATCGGTCCAGCCCTTAAAGCGGAGTTGCGCTTACAAGACATTTATGGACAGACAACAGACAGACAGACATTCTTGTTGGGTAGTACCCAAGAAGAGTACCGTTCATTCCATAATAATCATTCTTTTACGGAATGAATAACATAATTATGCAAATTGGTTACCAATTATAACATAATATAAACAAAATACTTTTTAAATATACCCCCCCCCCCCCCCACCCCCAATTAACTATAATATTAAATTATCTCTTGTTTATTCTAAAAGAGTCAGTAATAAAGTCATCTACAGGACTTTTTTTTTTTATTAATCATGGACACCAGATATTAAAAATCTTTATAAATCATGTTTGACTTTAAATCAACTTATATCACCAGATTTGCTTTTTCGTAAAGGTATCTATCAATTCATCGTTACATTGTTAAAACATAGCAAATCAATTGATGTAAATCATGGAGCTATATGAAATGTATTGAAATAATTTTAACAAACAGAAAGCAAAAGAAGTGTCATCATTAAGAAAATTACCCGTCTCAAGTAATCATGAAGCTCCCTCCGACCACTGAAAATGGCAGTCCACACAACTGTTGACATATGAAGTATTCTCTGAATTGCGTCCTGGCAAGTCAAGTACAAGCATGCGTCCATTACCTAAAATAGTTATATCCAAAAGTTAGTGAAAGGTAAAATCAAAATTAAACAAGATGACCACAATGGCCTTAATATTTTCAGTAGATTTAATGGTTTAATCAATATAACAAATGGTTATTACAATCGTTTTTCTTAGACATTATTTTGGAATAATTATAGTACTTCACAATGTGCTCTATTATTCGACAAAGTTTTAATGGTAAATTTGAATCCTGATAAAAGTAAGAAAGTAATTGCTAAGACACAGTCTTTAAGTATAACATAACTTTAACAGGCAGTTGACCTCAAACTTTGAACCTAACTTCCTGCATACTGATTTATAATTTTGTGATGTAAAAATGAAATCCCACAAATAGTATGAAAGTCTTTCTGAGGCACAATTAAGTTGTGACCTCCAAGTGTTGTGACACAGACTGTTCAAAAAGGGGCATAATTGTGTCAAAATCTGATATATATAGTTTTGGGACTTGTCTTGCAAGGTCATTTGATGATGTCCAATAAGTGTGTGAAGTTTCAAAGCAATAGCATATGTGGTTTTTGAGAAAAAGCCTTGCATGCAAAACATTAACCAAAGTTGCAACACAGACGTGACTGTAATAGCTCTCATATTCTTCGAATAGTTGAGCTAAAAATGAGTAGTCAGAAATAATTTTTATTTTTAAATAAAATTACTTTCGAATAACATGAAAACATCAATATTTCAGGCCTTTACCTGATAAAGACGACTTTTAACAACACTGTCAAATTTATTGATGCAGTTTTCTAGATATTTCATATTTTTCCTTTTTAGCTCGCCAGTACGAAGTACAGGAGAGCTTATGTGTTACCCCCGGCGTCGGCGGCGTCGGCGGTGGCGTAGACACCTAGGTTTAAGGTTTGTGTTTAAGGTTTTCATTTGGGTTTTAAGGGTTTATACCTTTAGGAACTATTTGTCATCCATCTACGCACACCACTACACCCGTCCTGACCCTGGGTCAAGGTCAAGGTAATTTCTACTTGGTTCTACTTGGTTCAGTTACAAGGTTTAAGGTTTGCGTTTAACGTTTAACATATCACTCTGCATTCACTATTATGACAATGATTGCTTTCATATTTAGTTTATACATTTAGGAACTATTGGTCATCCATCTACGCACACCACTACACCCGTTCTGACCCTGGGTCAAGGTCAAGGTAATTTCTACTTGGTTCTACTTGGTTCAGTTACAAGGTTTAAGGTTTGCGTTTAACGTTTAACATATCACTCTGCATTCACTATTATGACATTGATTGCTTTCATATTTAGTTTATACATTTAGGAACTATTGGTCATCCATCTACGCACACCACTACACCCGTTCTGACCCTGGGTCAAGGTCAAGGTCATTTCTACTTGGTTCAGTTACAAGGTTTAAGGTTTGCGTTTAACGTTTAACATATCACTCTGCATTCACTATTATGACATTGATTGCTTTCATATTTAGTTTATACATTTAGGAACTATTGGTCATCCATCTACGCACACCACTACACCCGTTCTGACCCTGGGTCAAGGTCAAGGTCATTTCTACTTGGTTCAGTTACAAGGTTTAAGGTTTGCGTTTAACGTTTAACATATCACTCTGCATTCACTATTATGACATTGATTGCTTTCATATTTAGTTTATACATTTAGGAACTATTGGTCATCCATCTACGCACACCACTACACCCGTTCTGACCCTGGGTCAAGGTCAAGGTCATTTCTACTTGGTTCAGTTACAAGGTTTAAGGTTTGCGTTTAACGTTTAACATATCACTCTGCAGTCACTATTATGACATTGATTGGTTTCATATTTAGTTTATACATTTAGGAACTATTGGTCATCCATCTGCGCACACCACTACACCCGTCCTGCACCTGGGTCAAGGTCAATGTCATTTCTACTTGGTTCAGTTACAAGGTTTAAGGTTTGCGTTTAACGTTTAACATATCACTCTGCATTCACTATTATGACATTGATTGCTTTCATATTTAGTTTATACATTTAGGAACTATTGGTCCATCTACGCACCCCACTACACCCGTCCTGACCCTGGGTCAAGGTCAAGGTCATTTCTACTTGGTTCTGTTATATGGTTTAAGGTTTCTGTTTAACATATCACTCTGCATGCATTATTATGACATTGATTGCTTTCATATTTAATTTATACGTTTATGAACTATTGGTAATCAATCTACGCACACCACTACACACTTCCTGACCCTGTGTCAAGGTCAAGGTCATTTCTACTTGGTTCTGTTACAAGGTTTAAGGTTTGCGTTTAACGTTTAACATATCACTCTGCATTCACTATTATGACATTGATTGCTTTCATATTCAGTTTATACATTTAGGAACTATTGGTCATCCATCTACGCATTTCACTACACCCGTCCTGACCCTGGGTCAAGGTCAAGGTCATTTCTACTTGGTTCAGTTACAAGGTTTAAGGTTTGCGTTTAACGTTTAACATGTCACTCTGCAGTCACTATTATGACATTGATTGGTTTCATATTTAGTTTATACATTTACGAACTATTGGTCATCCATCTACGCACACCACTACACCCGTCCTAACCCTGGGTCAAGGTCAAGGTCATTTCTACTTGGTTCAGTTACAAGGTTTAAGGTTTGCGTTTAACGTTTAACATTTAATTTAATCTAAATACCACTTTATAAACAGCACCCCTAGGCGAGCTCCATTGTCATCTGACAATTCTTGTTTTCTTCAAGCAGTCAGCTTTAAAATAAAATATACGTTCAGACATATTGTTATTAACAGTCAGTAACTCTTAATCATATCAAAGGTTACAAAATAACCCTTTCCAAAATACAACAATTCTGCCAGACAACTTTGAAATTGTCTATGCAAAAACATGGAAAAGCTCTTTAATTGATAGTATTAGATTGTATTATTGAATTGTGTTGAAAACTCTGCAGCAAAATGAAAAATGGCTCATGTTGAACAATTGCTCCCTTTGCCACAATGTTTTCAACAGTCGTCAGTTGTAGATGCATCTGAATGCCAGGTGGAAAAGGTTTAAGATTTATGTTGTGGTAATAAGACATCTAAATAACAATTCATTTAATTAATTTAACAGGTTGATGAACCAATAGTTATATTTAACATCAAAATATATTTTTCAAGAACTGGTTGAACAGTTTTTCAATTAAAATTAAACCTTGTTCTTGGTGACACTTTCTGGCACCTCTGCAGCAAATATTTTTTGAAAACAGTGTGGCAAAAGCAGATTCTTTTCCAACTTTATTCAATT
This sequence comes from Serripes groenlandicus, assembly GCA_031761405.1. Lineage (NCBI taxonomy): Eukaryota > Metazoa > Mollusca > Bivalvia > Cardiida > Cardiidae > Serripes > Serripes groenlandicus. Next base: position 414,865 of record JASEVX010000131.1, on the reverse strand, counting down.
ATTACTATTATTGTTCTTTCAATTAAAGAGTTTCCTTATTTTTGAATACTGGCAAATGCATTGAAACAGAAAGTAATTTGTTGAAGATTTGTTGTATATGGGAAAGGGTTAACAAAATAGTGTCTATGTACTATTTATTCTGTTCTTAAAGAGAATTTTAAAAAAATACATAATATCTTTGCTTAAAAAATAATTGACTTTAAATGTTTGAATTTAAAAGTAGTCTTATTCTTTAATGGAACAAAATTTAGATTTTACATCAACAATTTTATTGTTCAATAAAGAAACTAGCCTTTTTTAGGCGACTGCAGCAGCAAATTTTGTATTCAATTTGACAAAAGGAGTAAATGCTCATCATAAGCACTTTCTCCTTTTGTCACAAGCCCACACTGTTTTCAATTCTATTCACTTACAGATATGTTTTCATATATTTGCTTAACAAAAAAAAATTGTTGTAATATAAATATAATCTCATTCTTAAATCCAAAGGTCATGATTTTACAGTTCGATAAATAAATTCAAGTAAATGTTCATGCACTGGTTGAACATTTCAAAAAAATTGAAACTAATTACTATGTCAAGCCTTTCCCACATACAACAAAGCTGCAGCACATGACCTTGACAACATCTAGGTAAAATAGAAGATCTCGCTAAATAAAGTTATAATTCATGGACATAAAGTAGAAAGCATTGTAGCAAAAGGAAAAATTTCTCATGAGCAATTTTTCCTTTTGTCACAATGGTTTCAAAAGTCGTCTGCTGCAGAGGTGTTAAAATGCATATGTTTCAAGGAGATGGTTAACAAAATATTGACTTTAATTTTTGTACCCTAAATGTTAATTAAAGTACCTGATTTTATAGTTTGAAAGGTAAACTTTTTCCAACATACAACACAAATCTGCATTTATCAACTTTAAAATCATCTAAGGCAAATACATGTTTAATGAAAATCTCCTTAAATGAAAGTATGATCATGGAATAAAGTTGAAAACATTGTGGCAAAAGGAGACATTGCTCATTATGAGAAATGTCTCCTTTTGTCTCAATATTTAAAATAAATGTGTCTGTAATTGGGAAATGGTTAACCTAAAAGAAGTTTTCTTTTCGCAATAACCTGATTTTTCTTCTCAACACAGAATGATGCCTCTGTTGTAACATATTTTGAAAAACATTACTAAAATTTCAAAAAGTAGAAATTCTGTTAACCAAGCAAATCCTCTACTTCCCATCACATTTTCAATTTTGCATTAATTTCTTTTTGATTTAAATTCTGAAGATATTGTATGCCTTTGTTTTTCACATTATACATCCCGTAAGCCCTTTCACACATACAACATATCTGCAGCATGTTATTTTGAAAAAATCTAGGCAAACGTTTTGAAAATGTCTATTTATGTAAGAATTAATTATCATCGAGAAATCTCATAAATATGAAAACATTTTGTAAAAAGAAGAAACTGCGTATTATGTTTTCAAAAGTCATATGATGCCGAGGCCTCAGAAAGTGTCTGTATATATATGGGAAAGGGTTAAAATAGCATAGTAAGTGTAAGAAAGTATTTAACAGAAACATCACTCAAATGATACACTGTGACTATGGCAACAGTTAATGATATTGTAAGGCCCTATTTGGGGCTGGCTGTCATCTCATCTCCTTCAGTTCATGAATTCTGTATAATTTCTGTCACCATTCCCAACTGAAATTAAAGAAAAATACAAATGCCATAAAATGCTCATGTTTAAATATTATAATACAATGATTGACAGTTAAAGAAAAGAAACATAGATCTGTTTAATCCTTTCCCACATTATGAATCTATAGGTGGGAAAGGGTTAAATGCAGTCATTTTCCATATGGAATTTTGAATTACATATTCTTTACATTTGTAAATGTAAGTTCACTTACTAAATTGAGTTGAAAGTACTGTGGCAAGAGAAATTGCTCATGACAGACAAATCTGCTACAGAGTCATAAGAAAGCATCTGTGTGTGGAAAAGTGTTAGCTATAGATGTATGGTGTAAAATGAATTGTGAACTAACCAGTTAATGGTCATTATTTTGAAAGTATTGAGCTGTGTCAAGCATTTTTGAGTTCTTAATGACAGATGCATCCTTCCACAAAAATGGAAATGTAGCTCTACTTGTTTTATATCAGTATAACAGTAACAGGCAGCATTTGAGAGCATTACTACTAGGAAATTGGTAATAAATCAAAAATAAATCTGTGAATATGCAGCACCCATGCATATGCTATGGGTATTGATATTCAGATAAAGATAGAAAATATCCGAACAACAGACATAACATATCCTGCCACAGTCCCTACAATGATATGGGATGACAAAAATGGGCCTAGACCATCAGATTACTAAATAACACTCATCAGTCATCGATCCTACTCAGTACTGCAACAATAATCAAACACAAAACAAAAACACTCGACTGTCTGATATGAACACAGTCCCATTCTAAATGATGTCCTCTTCAAGTCATGCAAATAAAATGCAGGCGAAACGATTGGCAGTTTGGGTTAAGAGAATCAACTCGTGACACAAATCAAGAGCAACAGATTATGAAATCACCCCACCCATTGAATTTGTACATCGATTGTTTCATTGAAAAACTTACCAGTGAAAGATTGGCCGCTTTAGGATTGATGTTGACTGTACGAACATTATAGACATGCCCACATTGTCTCTCTTGTCGGTCTTTCGGGTTACATGATCATTGAAATACGTTTCCTGAATTTCTGAATGCTAATCACTACATGAGTTCACATCATTTTCGTCAACTCGAGACTGTTCGTTTGTAATTCGACACCTTTGATCATAAATATCCTTCACTGGTATCCAACTTTAAAGCTTTATGTGGCAGTATAATACACCTAAGTGTCGTTTTCTCCCCCGAAAATATCAACAATCCAGCATCAGCGAGATTCCGCTAGCTCAAAATTCCATTTTTGACACAGGCCGGAAGTGTGTCCTTTTTTCCGCTAGAAACGGGAGACAACTATAAATGACTCACTTAGAAACCCTTTTCGACTCCAAATTTTGGTTTTACCCTTATTAAAAGTCAATTTGAAATATTCTAGCGGTGGGTTCAAAACAGCCGCCATTTTGTTTCCAATTTAGTCGGCTAATTTAGCATGCCCCGAAGCGGACTAAATATTTAGTCCGATTTACAATTTAGACGCGTTTGTGAATACGGACTAAATCTAAATCGACGTAATTTAGTCAGATAATTTAGATTTAGTCCGAAAATCGAATTTAAGACGTGTTGGTGAATACGGGCCCTGGAGTGTTAACAAGATTTTCCTTCAATTTGACCCGACATGATCCATGTTCGAACTTGACCTTCATATCATCAAGACAAACATTCTGATACAGTTTCAACATGCTCAAATTGAAAATGTGGCCTCCAGAGTGTTAACAAGATTTCGCTTCAATTTGACCTCATATGGCCCAGTTTCGAACTTGTCCAAGATTTGATGGAGATAAATGTTCTGATACACTTTCATGAAGATTGGATGCAAAATGTAGCCTGTAGAGTAAGCCGAGATGTTGACGACGCACGGACGCCGGACAAAATGTGATCACAAAAAACCGGTTCACATTTGTGGCAGTTATAGCACAGAAACAGCAACAAACGACATTTTTTGTTAATTAAGGGGCCATAACTCCTACGAAAAAAGTCCGCCAAAAGTGACGATCAACCTTTGCCTAGCTCTTAAGGCATTTAACCTTGTTACCAAGTTAAAAAAAAAACATTTGTTGTTAAATAAGAGGCCATAATTCCACCGAATAAAGTCTGCCGAAAGTGATGATCGAACTAGGCCTAGCCCTCAAGGCATTTAACCTTGTTACCAAGTTTGAAAAAAAAAAAGTTTAACATTTGTGGCAGTTATTGTACGGAAACGAAGTGTGACAGACACCCCAAATTAATAACCCCCCTTTTTTCTTCGAAAAAGCGGGGGATAAAATAGTTTGATTGATTAATTGGTGTTTAACACTGTTTTCAACAATCTTTCCCTCATATCACGGCAGCCAGTTCAATTACTTGTATGTTTCTTGGCTTTCTCGTATACATATCAACTTGACTTAAGGTAAATATACATAGAAAAATATAGTAAACTGACCTTTGAATGTTTATATGCTGTAGTTAAATTCAAAAAGACAATAATTATGCAGCAGAAAATCTTTAAAACTTTATGTCAGAAGTTAAATCTCATAATGTGCTTTTTCTTTTTGTGATAAATTATTTCTTTCTGAAATTAATTCTTATGTACCAGTACTCTCTGGAATCTAGACAGAGAAAGCTTTTGATCAGATTTAAATAGTTATATTTCAATCACCCTTTCCCTCAAATAGACACTTTCTGACGCCTCTGCAGCAGATAGTAAATACCCCCAAAACAGCACCTTGACTCAAAATATGGCTTCCGACCGACCAACAAAAAGGCCATAACTCTGTAAAATAACATGCAATTGTAAGACCTTTAGGGTATGCACATCTCCTCTTGGTATAGAAGCTTCATGTAAAATGTTATTGAATTCCACGTAGTGGTTTGTATAAAATAGGCCGGACAAAATATGGCTTCCAACCGACTGACCGACACAGTGACTCCTATATTCTTTTTCATAGTACATATGTAATTAGTTAATTAGTTATCTTCCTGTAGTATAATATAGTGAACAAAAACAGATCACATTGTGCATCCTTGATTAGTGTTTGTGTCGTTTTCATCAAGCCTAGATATTTGTCCTGTTATTGTTTTTAGAGTTATCTTTACAGAATAAACACTTTCATTCAGAATACTTGTCACAACGACTTGCTGCTATTATAAGCTTTGAAGAATGTCATTTACGTCGTTTTTGTGTTTGTTTTCTACGTATTATGTTGCGTCCACTATTTGCCATAATTTGTCTTTTATTTCTCTGATTCAACTAAAAACGTAACCAGAAATATCAGTAAATATACCGCAACTTTTGCTTGGTGGAGAGGGCAAACCAATATATAAAGGTTGGTTGTAAAAAAGTCCCATACACTGACATTATAGATCTTCTTCACAAGTAATGTTGCGTATTGTGCATTATAATCTGTGAACATTTCCATGATCTGAAACGAAACAAAAATACATGCAGTTACTGATTGCAAAAGAAAAAAATATCAAGATGTGTATACATGTCTGCACAAAACTATTTTTTATCAATATATATGTATGCTATGATTTGAATAATAAAATAGTCCCGTTTATAATAGATACATGTAATTTAGACCTAGAAACAGGGTAGCCTCACTACTTTTATGTCAATATAACTTTATAAATGACGCCAAGGCAGAGTGTCAGTTAGACAATTTTTAACATAGCGTCCACAAACTTGATACAAATATACATATGTTTTTGTGCGTTAATTGAATAACATTTTTGGCAAAGCATCATGCATATGCTCCATAGATCTAAGGATAGGCAAAATCTGGGAAATTCATTTATAAATATACATTATATTTTTTCATTCTTTTCAATAATAAAACTTGTATCATCAATACAAATAATTGTACGCACTAAAGTTTGAAAGCAGTTTTCACATCACCTAACCACTTTTGTCTCCTTAAATGAGCCTAAAAAGTGTATACATACAAGCACGATGTTACACTTGTACAATACATGTACGAAGTCTCTGAAGTCCTTCATTTTTAGTTTTTTTTATTTTCCTTCATATGCCACCCTTTTTAAATAATTAACAAATGTCAGATGATAAAACGGACAAGCGAATGTCTACAGGAATTGGGCTATTTTCAGACATACGTGTACATGAAATTACATATGAGCTTATTTTCATATTCAGTTACGTTACAGCACATTGCGAAAAATAAAAAATAAAAAAACACAGACCTACCTTGAACGTTTTACGCATTGACGACTAAATGAACATTGTAGGTATGCACACATTTCTTTCCTGTCAGTCTTCCTCAATATAAAACTTCATGTGTCATTTCTCCACAAAAACAATAACAATCTACCGTCAGGGCAGCTCACAATGTCAGATTTCTACTTTCATTTTGAATGGAAGTTGCAAGATCTCCTTCGCAGAGTTGTCGTTCCTTACCACCTCTTTCAGTATAATAAATCGATTGGCTAGATCATTAGTTGAGATAGTTTTTCATTGAAGCCTTGGGCATTATTGTTAATAATAACAAACATCCACGAAATCGCTTCTGATCAACAAGAAAATAATTCCGGTATTTACATCGTCCATTCCGATCCATTTTGGTCCATTCCTGTATTTCCATGCACCCGAAAAAATGTAATCAACGTTCAGATTGGCTAATGACGATATTGATGTTTGTTATTGAAAATAGAAATGTCGCTATTTAATAAAAGAAATGCCAATTAAACATTAGATCTTCTAAATAAGTTTGAATCAACAAAATAAAAGAAAAGTAAACAAAAAAGTTGTTTTGATGCATCTAACAAATGTAAACAACATTGGATGTATGTATACATCGTTTGTGATAGAAAAAATGTACACATATTACTTGAACCTGTAAAGCTGCCTTCTCAGAATTAAATTATAATTTCAAATATTTTGATTCACCAATATGTTTCAAAATGCAGATATATTGACCGATACATGGCACTACAGTGTTTGTTTGCAGTTAAGCAAAGACATCTCGATTTTTGATTCCCAGCTTTACTCTGTCATTCTTTTTATAATCAGGGAGCCAATTCTTGTACGATTTCTCAAAATGCACACCACTATAGAGGTACCGTCCAAAAAGGAACAGTAATAAACATTGATAACTCTGAGAATCTGTACATGTTCAAGGTCTGATCAGATCTTTCACTATCCATTTGTTTTGAATCGACATATTTCATATACATGTATATCAGTTGTTGACTTAAAGTACTTATTAACAAATAACCTGATGCTGTTTCATGTTTTACAAATTAAAAACCAGAAAAGGAGATAGGGGTTCAAAGTGAAAATGTTGTTGAATAGGAACATATTGTTCATTTTGGATCAATTACACCATTCTGACAATGTATTCAGATTAGTCACAGAAATCAAGCAATTTACATCAGGCAAGGGGCTAAACTTTACCCCTTCCAGCATACATCATTATAAATGTGACTTTTGAAAATATTTGTCAAAAATTAGTTTTCTCAGTCTGTATGCATAGTGTTTTCATCTTAAATTGTCTCAAGATTATACATTCAGCCAGATCATGAAAAGTTAGCCATTTGCCTTGAAAGATTGTTGTATGGAGTATTTTAGTATTCTAGAAAAACCGGGGAAAATGTTAGGTAAACTGAAGTACCATTGAAAGTAGTGTTTAAGCTCATGTCATTCAATCAACCATGGTAAGAGTCAGTTTCCAATTACAGTCAAACCTGGACTACCGATCCCCTGGTGTAAGCGAACACATTGAACTCCCCCGATAGTTTTCAGTCATAAATTAACCTGCAATAAGCGAGATCCTGCTGTCTGCGACCAACGGACACTAAAACCGTTCCCATTTTAATACAAAATCCACGGTTCAGCGACCTTAAATCTAACAGTCAAATAATCCTAACACAACTGTCGCGTGTAAACCACACAGGTTTAAATGATAATCAAGCAAGGTGTTTACATGTTAAACAAGTAAATTCAGAGAATTATGGTCCCGCGCCAGGGTCAAGGTCACAAGGTCAAAAAATTGGTATTGATGGAAAGGGGTTGTCACAAGGAATACACATGTGAAATATGAAAGCAGTACCTATTACGGTTCAGAAGTTATGACCAAGGTTAAAGTTTTTGTGACAGCGTGACTGACGGACTGACTGACGAATGAGAAATAATAGTCCCCAGCTTTCGCTAAAAGCGGGGGACAATTACCCGAGGTCAAATTCTGCAGACGTGTATTACAGTGGGAAAAAAACGATAATTGCGGTGTTAGCAGTTTGTATTTAATACACTTTAGCTACAATTATTGTCTTTGTTATGACTCAAATACTGCAGATGTATCACAGGGCTGATACAGTGGTAAAAGCCGATAATTGCAGGGTAAGCAGTTTGTATTTAATACACTTTAGCGTCAATTATTGTCTGTGTTAAATTACCCCGTAGATAATTAGGGGGATTAGTTATGACAATTTTGGTCCGACTTTTTGATCTCTTTAATTGGATCTGTGTTTGTTTTTTGCTTCTTATGGTGATAGCACGTTTATTTAATCGGCTTTTTTATTAGATTTAATTAGCAAATCTGTGGACACTCAACATTTTAAACTTGACAATGTCTTTAAATGACTCCTTAAATGATTTGTTTTTAAATGGCCAGTCTTAGTAAGAAGTAGTGCTCTATTCTTCTACTGAACATACATGTACATATCCTTTTAATGTTAAACAAACACATCAAATAATAAATAACAATCAAGTTTGTGATTAAATGTATATATGTTTTAGTTATCAACTTACACTTTTGCAAACAAATATTATTAATATTGAAATAAAATATAAAATTAGAAGAACAACAAATTGTTATTTATTCTGTAATACCAATACATGTATAATGTAGTATACATAAGACCCAAAAAACTGAAATATACATTTGTACCTCAATAAGAGACCACCTGTCTTAAGAGACCACTTACATCATTTCCATTGAGTGGTCTCTTAATACAAGTTTGACTATATATTTATTACTAGTAATACAAATAAATCAGAACATTCTTCAATGCCTTTTAGTGTTGTTTTCCATCAACATCCTTGGAAATCTTACAGTCTGCATGGCTGGCTCTGGCCTAGACAAAATAATAGCCATCATTTTTTCATGAAACAAATTAATAGCCAAAGCCAAAGCTAATGTGTGAAGTGCAAGAATGTGATACAATAAAATAAACACATGATATTGCTTTGTCAGTATTTTTATTTCATATATATTTATTACCCCTGTATAAAAACTTTTCATATGACATTATCAGTTAGTCAAAATAGCAATAAGGTACATACACTTGTTTAATTGCTTAGTTAAATCTGACACACCTTCCAAAATGTTTAGTCATTAGTGAATCCTGTTCAGATTTGCAAAAGTTAAATGAAAAAGTGTCAGAGAATTGGTTCAGACAAAACATAAAGATCTGTCAGACCGAAACATATATGTAACAAGAAAAAAGTAAAACAATATGATTCAGAGGGATACTTTTAATCTCAACTATACATTATATATTTTATTTTTTTATAAGGCTATTGAAATTAACAAGTTCATCTTGGAAATCTAAACACTCAGTCCCCATCATTGATCACTGTCTTTGTCCTAGTCAATTTATTTCTCTTACGAAACGTAAAGGGTACGAAACAGTCTGCATATAATTACCAAGGTGAAAGTTAATTTCCGGAAAACCCTTCCAGTTAAACAAAAACAAAGTCTGTGTTTAAATAGTCTAAATCATTTAGACAAGTATTTTCTCGTATTTGTTTTGCAACTGACGTCTCAAAACCACTTCAATAAAACATGAAAATCGAATCCACATTGATCAGCGATAAATTTTAATCATCCGCCATTTTGTTTGCGAGGTAAACAAATCTGTTAGATTTAATAAACATGTCCGTCTTTTTTAAAAATTGGATGCATCGAAAATTATATCGGCATTGAATTAATTTAAGCCGTTATCATTCTAAATTGGGGCGATTAAAATGTACAGTGAAAGGTGATAAGTTGCACAGTCTTCGAAGTGTATTACACACACTCAAGGATTAACTGATAAGGCGATTTCTTCTTCTTATGTGGTTGTTTACCCTCGCCTATCGGCATAAAGCCATTTGGCGAGCAGCTATTATTCTCTCTCCAATTTTTTTTTTATTAATGGGGGTAGACTATATATGTTTTTTTTTTCAATGTTTTTATTATAATATATATGACTTTTGACACTGACTGCTTATATTTCATTGTTGCATATCCCGCTTTCTGTTTATAGGTTCATTATTGTATGTGGGTATATAGGTGTGTGTGTTTGTAAGATTTTGTTTTAAACAATTGATAAAAGAAAAAAAAAAAAAAAAAATGTAAAAGAAAAAGTGCAAAAAAAGGCACTACCTAACAGACCTCCACAACGGCGCCCCTGATTGGCCGAATTTCAATCCGTTTTTCTGGTCAAGCTCGACTTTCACACACAAATCTATGGTGACAGACGACTTGACCAGATTTAGCGTCCAGCCAATCACAGGCCCCGTTGTGCAGGTAACTGTTTTACCCTTTAGCCGATGTAGATGGGCAAAGGGCGAATATATATATATTTTTTAAAATTACACATAAGGATAAAAAAAAATTAAAGAGAAAAATCTTTTCTTTTTTTACTATTATTTAGAAGTAAAGTATTAAGATGAAAAAATGTAAAACAAAAAATATGTAGAAAAACAAAAAGATGTGCCAAAAAAGCACTCCCAAACCCTCCTCCACAACGGCGTCCCCGATTGGCCGAATTTCAATCCTCTTTTCCGGCCGAGCTCGACCTTCACTCATAATTCTATGTTGAAGGACGAGTCGACCAGATCTAGCGCGCAGCCAATCACCGGCCCCGTTGTGGGCAAAGGGCGAACTTGTTTTATAAATAATCAATAAAAAATGAAGAACTAAGACTGATATATATGAAAAATAACATAAAACAAATGTTACAGCGTAGTGGCACAGTGTGGTTAAAACATATGGCTTAAAAAATACTTCGCGCACCATCCAGCAAAAACGACCCTTGAGGACCCATTAAAACTAGTGCTATGTACATAAATCCCACACTGTGCCAGCCCTGTAGAATAAAATATTTACATAATTTAATTTTTTTTGACTTGATTGCAACACTGGTGCTTATTTATGAGTGGGCTCCTTTGTCATATCTAGTCCCACCAACCAGCCGCCTGATGGATTTCGCAGCCATGCTCCCTGTACACTTGCCCATGCGAGCCCCCGACCGCGCGCGCACCCCCAACAAAAGCTGACGGGGAGGACATCTTTCGTAAATGACCCAGACATCGCCATCCCCCCGTCACGCAAATGAAGGGTGCCGCACACGCGCAGACGGGTACCCCCATGTAGCAAACTCCATCCACCAGACAGCTCAGTCCGCGAGACCATTGCAACAGCACACGGAAAAAGCGTGTGCCATTGCCGACTTATGACTCAGGAGCTGATAAGGCGATGACCCGCGTCCATCAATCTTGTAATTAACAATGGGGTATGATACTTGAGATAAACAAGGTCGTTCACTCTTCATTGACACGTGTCAATGAAGCTATCACACGCGATTAGCAGACGATTTTTTTTTTATCCTGAGTTGCAAAATAAAATAATCGCCATTTTACGTCGCCAAATTAACAAAATAATCGCCGTCTTCATTAAATAATCGCCTTTAGGCGACTCTTGTTACAATCCTGACCTAATAAAAAATAAAACATGTACAAATTAAACGATAAGTTTCGTTTTTTTTTCAATATGTTTTGTAACTTTCTACAATTTGCCTATTAATTTGTTTCTTGTTGGGAGACTGACAATGCTTAATTAATTGTTCTTGCTTTTACACAACCTAGGCTTTGCCTATTAATATATCACTTTCTGCATGGTCTTTAGAAGATCTGGACCGGACAGTAATGATAACTGAAACCGTTTACCTCAGTCATCCTGTGCCATTGGCCTACAGTTGGCTCAATAGGTGAATAGAAACATGGTTTCTAAGGTAGACATGGCAAACATAATAATGGGGATAGGACCATTGACATCTTCTAAACATCTAATTAATTCGCCACGAGTTATTAAATCTAACCAAGGGAAACAAATTTTGTAAATCTTACAGGTATAAATATATATTCTGCTTAAAATATTACACCAGCACTAAAAACCGACTGACCTAATTCTCAGGATACCATATCGCTGGTCAAATGTCAATACAGCATTACAAGTTACTTTACTCGAACCCGAGCCCGGTGTGGAAATGGGGCGAAGAGAAAAATTGTTGGCTTGTAAATTGTCCCCAGTTGAATTCGCTACCAGTAAGCTAATCACAATGAAAATAACTTCACCAATAGCGCTGTACTTACATTGTATCTTAATCAAATAACCACATCAGCACAAACAAACAAGAATGGAGTGCTCCGCGGAGCACGTGTTTCACCTGCACCTGCTCATTGAAAGTGTGACGAAAAAGTGTGACGGACGGACGGACAGACAGACAGACAGACAGACAGACAGACAGACAGACGGACGGACCGACGCCGGACAAACAAAAAAGTAATCCCTATGTGCCTACCATGCTATGGAAGGTGACAGAAAAATAGAGCATGTTGACCAGGTTAAACCATGCCTTACCTTGCCGCCGCCATTTTCGTTTGATGTCGACCAATGAAATCCATCGTAACAAAATATTAATTTTCCCATAATGCAAATTATAGAACAAATATTTCAGTATGACATCGCATAAATATATAGGCCTATGATTTTTGCACAAACATATTGTCTGATAGAACAAATATATCAAAACATTGAATATAAATATATCTCTTTTTACAATAAAAATATATCTTCATTGAATCAATTTATAAAATTATTGAACAAATATATAAAATTATTGAACAAATATTTATAAGTATTAAACAAATATTTTGTAACATACAATAATTATTTGATTATACAACAAATATATTACACTATTGAATAAATATATAACTATAGAACATATATTTGAAAGATACAATATTGCAACCGATTACATGCCATAAAAAAGTAACATCGAAAAATTTCACTTCATCATTGATTATTTTTTTTACCTGCGAGTCCCGAGGCCGAGTCCTTTACCCTTGAATATTGATGGGGACCCATGATTTTGAAAGTTTGGAGTGTCAAAATGTAAACTATCAGTTCCAGTGAAAACGTCTGTAGATCTACGTTGTCATATCTTTTAACTGTTTTGTAAAGTACGACCTACTAGGATACTTTCATTTCTCAAATTAACAATGCTTCATATATGAAGTAGAAAACACATACAGATGAAAGTCATTAGGACGAATGGGTATTTGAAGGCAGATGAATGTTTCCAATAATGACGACCGTCGTCAAATGTTTACTTACGATAAAACAATCTCCTCCATGCACCGGTTTTTCTCCTGTGAAGTTACATCTTGGGAGAACCTGGAGGAAAGTACGGAATGGTGTGTTTCCATTCCGCAAACTAATTCCTCCAGTTCTCTGAAGCTCCAGTTGGTCTTGCGTTTTTCTGACATTGTATCCTACTGTACGTCTGCTGTCACTTTTGACAGTTGGAGCGAACTTAGCAGGTGCGCGTTACGTCATCCAGCGGTCACATAATATTTACTTGTTCGTGAGAATCGGTTCGACGTCTTTGCGATTTTGTAGCAAAAGTTGCGATTTGTTTGATGAAACGGTAACTGCGACAGGTCGCAAAGTAGGTCGCAATTTCTGCGAGATGCGATTTTCTGTTATCGCATCGCAAAAATGTGATGAAACGCTGTCCAGGAGTGACATAAAGCAGTGACATAAATATCATATGTAACTAGTTACATAAATAGCCACTGTGACGTCACTTTCAATGACAGCATATTGTTTACAATTGTTCTGAAATTTCGGCATTTATTTAGTCCCCTACCGGCGTGCCGAAGGGGACTATTAGGTTTGCACTCCGTCCGTCAGTCAGTCCGTCAGTCCGTCAGTCCGTCAGTCCGTCAGTCCGTCAGTCAGTCAGTCCGGCAAATTTTTGTCCGGAGCATATCTCCAAAACTGTACTAGCTATGGCTATGAAATTCCATATGTGGATACATCTCATCAATGCGGAGTGCAGTGCATATGAACCATAACTCTTGCTTCCCTAATTTTTGAGTTATTTCCCTTTCTTTATTTTCATACTTGATTTTTGTCCGGAGCATATCTCCAAAACTGTACTAGCTATGGTTATGAAATTTCACACATGGATGCATCTCATCAAGGGGGAGTGCAGTGGACATGAACCATAACTCTTGCTTGCCTAATTTTTGAGTTATTTCCCTTTCTTTATTTTCATACTTGATTTTTGTCCGGAGCATATCTCCATAACTATACTAGCTATTTTTGTCCGGAGCATATCTCCAAAACTGTACTAGCTATGGCTATGAAATTCCATATGTGGATACATCTCATCAATGCGGAGTGCAGTGCATATGAACCATAACTCTTGCTTCCCTAATTTTTGAGTTATTTCCCTTTCTTTATTTTCATACTTGATTTTTGTCCGGAGCATATCTCCAAAACTGTACTAGCTATGGTTATGAAATTTCACACATGGATGCATCTCATCAAGGGGGAGTGCAGTGGACATGAACCATAACTCTTGCTTGCCTAATTTTTGAGTTATTTCCCTTTCTTTATTTTCATACTTGATTTTTGTCCGGAGCATATCTCCATAACTATACTAGCTATGGCTATGAAATTTCACACATGAATACATCGTATCAAGGGGGAGTGCAGTGGACATGAACCATAACTCTTGCTTGCCTAATTTTTGAGTTATTTCCCTTTCTTTATTTTCATACTTGATTTTTGTCCGGAGCATATCTCCATAACTATACTAGCTATGGCTATGAAATTTCACACATGAATTTATCGTATCAAGGGGGAGTGCAGTGCACATGAACCATAACTCTTGCTTCCCTAATTTTTGAGTTATTTCCCTTTCTTTATTTTCATACTTTATTGTCTTGATATACCTAAACATTGGGTTGCTATGACAACAGAAACAGACTCAAAAGTGCAAACCGGTAGGGGACTATGGTATTGCTTGCAATCCTCCAGTTACTTGTTAAAAATATTGTTTAAAGAGAATAAATTTCGATAAATGAAACGTAATAAGAGCATTGTTGCTAATTTTGTATAAAAATCAAAAGGTTGTTGATAGGGACTACATTTTACAGTGGACGTATGCATTAGAACTTCGGGGTAAACTTCGGTCACTGTTTATATGAGGACGAAGAAAGATCGATTTAAAAATTGAAAACAATCTTTTTATGGTGTTATGTGATAAATAGAATCTTACATTCGTGCTTATTAGATATTGTCTTTGAAGGTTTTTGTTCAGAAGGGCTTATGTCGTGGCGATTTGTCCGTCGTCCGTGCGTGCGTGCGTCCGTCCGTAAACAATTTCTTGTTAACACGATACAGTCTTCACTTTTGATTGTATTTCAACCAAACTTATACAGTAGTCAGATATCCATAAGAGCACGGTTCCTTTCAAAAACCAGCCAGATCTGCCCATGCATGACTGGATTATGGCCCTTGAAATGGTCAAAATTGCTATAAAAGAGCTTGTTAACACAATAGTCTTCTTTTTTGATTGTATCTCAACCAAACTTATACAGTAGTTAGATATCCATAAGAGCTCGGTTCCTTTCGAAAACTAGCTAGATCCGCCCATGCATGACTGGATTATGGCCCTTGAAATGGTCAAAATTGCTATAAAAGAGCTTGTTAACACGATACAGTCTTCACTTTTGATTGTATCTCAACCAAACTTATACAGTAGTTAGATATCCATGAGAGCTCAGTTCCTTTCGTAAACCAGCCAGATCCGCCTATGCAAGACTGGATTATGGCCCTTGAAATGGTCCAAATTGCTATAATTGAGCATGTGAACACAATAGAGGCTCCATTTACTATCTGATCTTCACCAAACTTAGATAGTAGTTAAATATTGATGAGAGCTTGGTTCCTTTTGAAAATCAGCCTGATCCGCCCATGCAAGACTGGATTATGGCCCATGAAATTGTAAAAATTGCTATAATACAGCTTGTGAACACAAAAGAGCCTCCATTTACTATCCGAGCTTCACCATACATACATGCTCTGGATTGAAAATGACCAAAGAACCATACCAGTAGAGCATAGGCCCTCATGGGCCTCTTGTTATGAAACTCGTCGACTGAAACGAATATGACGCTCGGCAAAGCCTCGCGTCATATTGTTTCAGTCGACTCGTTTCATAAAAACAATATCAAATAAGCACTCATGTAAGATCCTCTATTTATCACATAACTTGCACTCCAGGAGTGCCATAAAGCAGTGACATAAATAGTATATGTAACTAGTTATATAAATAGCCGACTCACAGCACGTATCGTCACTCCAGTGTGACGTCACTTTAAACGACAGCATATTGTTTAAAATTGTTCTGAATTTCGGCATTTATTAAAAATATTGTTTGAAGAGAATGAATGAATGTATATTGTTTTATGGTCATTTTCTGTCTTCAGTTTATCAACTTGATTGTTTTCTTCTTTAAGCAATCTGATATAATCTATCAACGCCCTCTTTTGTTCTTCTTCCGTTGTTTTTTCTACTTTCAGGTTCTCAATCTTAGCCTAAAATATAAATATTAAAATTAGAAGGAATGCCTACTTCAAAACATTATTTTCCATGTATAGTCAACTCTCGAAATCTAGACATTGAATTTCTGATTATGTATATATACATATCACAAACGTCTTATAACGTTAGATTATTTCTGAGAAACTTTAAACACAAACGTTAACTCACGTGAGCCATATCAATGGCTTAGGTAATTTGATATTTTGTCGACATTCGTGTATATGATCCAGAATTTGTCGTCAAGGAATTCCTGTTACATCTCAAATAAAGGCCTTTTTCTCCAATTTCAATGATTTTTTTTCTTGATATTGTAACTTCTTTAAAACAAGAGGGCCATGATGGCCCTAGAATCGCTCACCTAATATTTTTTTTTCACTTTAGCTATATAAGCCCCGCCCCCTGGCAGCCATAGTTTCTGACCAATCAACTTGGATTGAAGGAATCTGATAGAGGGTCACCCTAGGAACATTTCTACAAAATTATTTGAAAATCGGCCAGACACTTTTGGAGGAGAAGATGTTTTAAGTTTTCACTATAGCCATATAAGGCAAAATAGCCCTGCCCACTGGCGGCCATGTTTTTTTACCAATCAATATGGCTTGAAGAAATCTGAAAGTGGGTCATCCAAGGAACATTTCTACAAAATTATTTGAAAATCGGTCTGACACTTTCGGAGAAGAAGATTTTTTAAGTTTTCACTATAGCCATATAAGGCAAAATAGCCCCGCCCCCCTGGCGGCCATGTTTTTCGACCAATCAACATGGCTTGAAGGAATCTGATAGAGGGTCATCCAAGGAACGTTTTTACAAAATTATTTGAAAATCAGCCACACACTTTCGGAGGAGAAGATGTTTTAAGTTTTCACTTTGGCCATATAAGGCAAAATAGCCCCGCCCCCTGGCAGCCAAGTTTTTCGACCAATCAACATGGCTTGCAGGAATCTGATAGAGGGTCACCCAAGGAACATTTCTACAAAATTATTTAAAAATCGGCCCGACACTTATGGAGGAGAAGATTTTTTAAGTGTTCACTATAGCCATAAAAGGCAAAATAGCCCCGCCCCCTGGCGGCCATGTTTTTTGACCAATCAACATGGCTTGAAGGAATCTGATAGAGGGTCACCCAAGGAACATTTCTAAAAAATTATTTGAAAATCGGCCTGACACTTTTGGAGGAGAAGATTTTTTAAGTTTGCACTATAGCCATATAAGGCAAAATAGCCCCGCCCTGGCGGCCATGTTTTTCGACCAATCAACATGGCTTGAAGGAATCTGATAGAGGGTCACCCAAGGAACATTTCTACAAAATTATTTGAAAATCGGCCTGACACTTTCGGAGGAGAAGATTTTTTAAGTTTTCACTATAGCCATATAAGGCAAAATAGCCCCGCCCCCCCTGGCGGCCATGTTTTTCGACCAATCAACATGGCTTGAAGGAATCTGATAGAGGGTCATCTAAGGAACATTTCTACAAAATTATTTGAAAATCTGCCAACCAGTTTGGGAGAAGAAGAATTTTGAAGTTTTTTCAGTTTCGTTGCCATGGAAACCAGAATTTTGCATGGATCCCAAAAATTTGAAGGAATTCTGGTGAGGTCATTGAGAGGATGCTTTCTGTGAAGTTTCATCCAAATTGACCCACTGGTTACTGAGGAGAAGAAGTTGACGCACGACGCACGACGCACGACGCACGACGCACGACGGACGCCGGACAAAAGGCGATCACAATAACTCACCTTGAGCAAAGCTCAGGTGAGCTAAAAAGGGATGACACAAGGACAGATATGAAACAAAATATGTTTTTAGAATTGTCAAGTTAATTCCTTTCTGGTCATGAAATGGCGTTAAGTTTGACATTTTTTTTATAAAAAAAATAGAGGGGTCAATTAGGGATCGAATAGTTCATAAATATTGCCAGATATTTTGCTAAAAGTATACATATGTCGATATATTTATATGTTATCAGTAATCAGGACTGATATTCTGAGATTAAAATACATTGCAGAAGTATTTATATTGAATAATACTTGTTATATTTGAGACGTAACAGTTTGTGTCAAATTCGTTACGTCTAGAAATACATCCACTATTAATTACTGTCAATGTTCTGTGCGTTAATCTCTGTACAGTTTTGACGTCTTATACAGAAACTCAGACGCCACTATAAAAATGACAGAACTGCTTTGAAAGAGGGAACTTAATTTTCCGAAGTTTGTCAAGGAGCTAAATTCGTGTCTCATATCGTTACGTCTCGAAATTTTAAACCAATCCGCAACACTTTGATTCGCTTATTGTCGTGTTCCACCAAACAAACACGCCGGAAATGCTTTTCTCCGCCCGAATCGATGACGTAGTACACAAAATCGTGACATTTGTTATTGTGAAATGAAAATCGTGGTAGACTTGGACGTGGAGCCTATTGACAAGTGTTACGTCTGAATAGAGGTAAATTGCCCAGTTTAATGACTTTTTATAAACGTTAAAACTATGTTGCAGACGGAAAATGATAAAGATAGTACAGATTATTCAACTCTTAACATGAATTTAGCGGAAGAAACGGTGCCATAACAAACACAAATTTAAATGGATAAATATTGCACACTCACTACGTTGTTGCAAAGGGCTCGTATGTAAAACCTGCTTATATTCGACTTGATGGTCACTATTTTGATTCCATTTCGACAACGCTTTATTTCAGTGTATTTTTATCGTTGCAACACGTGGAATTGAAACCAACATTGGCTTATTACCCAAGTTGTTTAGTGAAAATTAGGTATTTTTTTACAAGGCGTAACTTTGACCCCAAAAATTGAACACATTCAGTTGTGTCCAGTTTACATCTGAAACGTTTTCTTTGGATAATTTCTGACTTCTTTATTAATTCATAAACAATGTAACTTCAAATGGTGTATTTGACAGATTCATGATTTATGTGGTTATATTGTTGCATTTTATGTGTAGCATTTAAGCATATGATGATAAGGTTTCAAGATGTAACTTTGAAGTAAATCTTGGTGTCTTTGTTACAGTTTGATATATTGTGAGGTGTCTATGTTACATCTACAATGTAAATGTGTTTTCTGCTCTATTGTAACTTGTTGGCCTGTACATTATACAATTGCATTACATTTAGCAGTGTTTAAAAGCTGCTCATTTTCATTCCCTTGCAATGAATGACCATTCCTTTCAGTGCATTCATTTTTTGCACTCACAGATGTAACAAGATGCCAAACATTGTGTCCATGTTACTTGTGAGGTGAAAGACTTGGTAGTCAATGTTACATCTGATGCTCTGACAGCCATGATATTCATATTGGTGTATAATTGAGTGAATTGTTTTCATTCCATTTTTTATCAAGGAAATGAAGAGCAGTTTAGAAATGTCTATGTATGCTAGAATACACAAATAATTTTGTTCAATAGCTTTAATGGATTAAGAGATAACAGGGACACCAGTTTTGGTGTCTCAGTTAATTCGAAGAATAATTATTCGAGTCTTTGTTACGTCTCATGACATTCTTTGATATTTGCAATGAATATACCTTAACCAATTTACTAAGAGTTAAGAATGTTCATAAATCTTCTATTTTAATCTGTTCATCCTAAGAAAAAGCAGTCAATGTGTTTCAATGTCCTAAGCACCTTAAGAGATAACATTGACACTTGTACTTGTGTCTCTGTTACGAAAATTGTAAGTAATTGAGTCAATGTTACATCTCACATTATAAATTGAGAAACACCTTCATTCTTTTATACATAATGGGATATATATCAATAAGATGTGCACAAATGTAAGTGAAATCCAGAGGTTTCAAAAGAAAACAATTTGTATTGGCTCATTTCTTGAACTCTTTCAGTAGTAACAATGACACTTGTGTCTTTGTTACTACCATGCACAACTTTTTGAGTCTATGTTACTTCTCTGATAACAAACTGAAATTCTTAAAAAATGTATTAGAAGACCATGATTGTAAAATGTTTGTGGAATCGAGGATTTAAACCATGAGTATTTGGTAATAAAATCTGTCCATTATTTATTGAGTTTTTGTACTATTTTCTGTATCTTTAAGAGATGTAACTTGGACCCAGAAAAATGAGTCCATGTTACATCTTTGTAGTTTCATGTGATCTTGTATCTAATTAATTATTCAAGGTTCAATTTAGAATCTCATTATCTTGAAATTTAGAAAGTTTATTTAATGATTGTAAAAGCAATGTATGAATGTAAACAATATTTAAATTCAAAATTTAACTTTGAGAAGTAACATCGAATCAAAAAGTTTAACAACTGAAAATTAAGTTCATATAAATATTATGTAAACTGATACCGAAACAGTGTTGAAAATGAATCAAATTCCTGCCTAATAATGACAATATCAAACTGAACATTTTCTCTTCATTTCAGGACCTTTTACACTTTGTGATGGCTGAGCCTGACACATCAAAAGGTTCAATACCGACACCAAGGTATGATATTGATTACATGTAACATTAAATATCTAGTCAAAACACTGTAAGGACCCGGTAATGTCTTGTTAGTGGGCAAGCAAATATTGGCAAAAAGATTAATTAATAAACCATTGTTGGAAAATAATAAATTGCTATTTTTTGCTCACCTGAGCACAAAGTGAGCTTTTGTGACCACCTGTTGTACCTCGTAATTTTGTGTGTTATCTGTCATCCAGACAGCTTATAACAGTATGCATCTCCTGAACCAGATATAACAGTTTTTTATTAAACCGCAGCTTCCTGTCTGATGCGCCATTACTTGTTCCGTTCCGCAAAATACAGTTAGCCGGAAGGTGAAAGTAAACAGTGTTTCCAAAGGAATATAATAAGAATTCGAAGCATTACATTTACAATGTAGAGGTAGTTTAACAAACTATAAATTGCATCTGCTTGACCTTGCAGATTAATTGAAAAGCTTATTAGGTTAGGAATTGTTTGAGGTTTGTGAATTTAGTTTGCTGAGCAAAAGCTTACAATTTAATGAATGTGATTATGATTGTACACGGTCTTATTCATGTTTTTCTTGCAGGAATGAAGACAATTTCTGAATTGTTAAAAGATATTGGCATGGGAGTGTATGCCAAGGTGTTTGAAGATAACATGGTATGTGTTTTGATTTTTGTTATGATATAATGAACATGGGTTTACAGTTGATTACATGATGGCAGATGGTTCCTCAACCAACAGAGCTTTTACCAGTATGTTGTTTACCTCAAACATGAGGGAACAGAAATTTAAATTTGTTGATGTTTTTGACATGAATAAAGATATTTATTTTTGAATCAACCTATAGTATGGGATTACTGGCTTGAATGTTTCCATTTCATATTAACTGAGGATCATTTTATCCTTACTCCGGCCTCCAAAATGAGAAAATCAATTAGCCATTGATGTTCTTGAAAAGAACATGTTATTTCTAATGAAGAGCTACCAGGCATTACTTCATGATCCAGAACGACTTTCATCAGCAATTTCACTTTTGGAAGATACATCTATTTTAACTGATATTTTTTGTAATTATAATCAGCCAATGTTTTCCATCTGTGACAGTAGATTGGAATCCCTGAATAATACTTTAAAACAAATAAATGATTGGGGAAAAAATATTACAGATTCTGTACTTCATATAGTTTCAAAAAAAATTAATAACACATGAGAACAGAGACGATATTAATTCTTCTGTTGCTGGATTCATTTCGTTATGTGAATTAATGTTGGGAAAAGGCAACAGTATTAACCCAGGATATTTCAACTCTGATATAATAGAAAATGTGTTTGTGCAGCAAAGAGGCATGCGAAAGAGGTTAAATTCTAACACTACACTCAAGCATTATGGACCATCCAATACAGCAATTATTTTAGGACAATGTAGTGTCTCTAATAAGAGCAATTCAGAGAAAAGTGCATCAGCACTTAATACAGTTCGAAACAAATGCAATTCTGAAAGAATATGATTATTTTAGTTTATGAGTTAACATGACATGGCGCAATATCATATTTTAATGATCAACAGTCTGATTGACACCATTTAGCCATTTGGGTCGATATCCGTAACTCAAATGTGGAAAACGAACTGACATTATCTATTATTGATAGAATTTCCGGTTCCTGTGATATTATACTTATTAAACCATTGACATTGTATTTTAAAATTAGCTTACTTCAAGAGAGAAATATATCTATCAGGTTTTTTTTCTCTGTTTTTACAGCACCGGGTCCAAGTCAAACTGTAGCCGCTGTAGGTGCTTTATTTGGCAGAGGACGAAAAACAACCAAAAATAAAAAGGTGCATAAAAGTCAAATAACCTGGACAATTTATTGTATGTGTCTTTCAGACAAAGATACAAGTTAAATGCCCTTCTGTGGATGAAAAAGAAACTCTATATAAAGCTGGGTTGGGACTGAAAAACCTGATGTGAATGGAACGTTAAAAACCTGAAATATTGTTTGGTCCCCCAAGCCAAGATATATATTAGACCAATAAAGTGTAACCTGAAAAGTTCTGTTTCAAAAGTGATAACTTCCCAATACATTTTGTCTACCCTCCAAAGAGGCAAAGTAATGAAACAATTATTCCGTTCATAAGACAACTATCACTTAACAAGATGGAAATTACTATGCTACATTATGCAAGATCCCTATCGGGACCAATTGCTGAAAGAAGAGAAAGCTGTCAAATTATTTGCCAATAATGTTTTGGTGGACATGTTCAATCGAGACTGTATACTGAAGGTATAACTTATTTTATTACTTCATAAGCACATTAACCCTCTCCCACATGACTACCTCCAAAAGGATGAAGATAAAATTATATCACTGTACAAGATAGTGCATGTGTTGTGCACTTACTAATATGTGTGATTCTGTTGTGCCATTCAACTAATGTCTTACAAACAGTGAAATGATATCAAATGAATACCTGTATGTATTACTATTGAATAGAGTTGAAAACATTGTGACAAAAGGAAAAGGAAAATATTTTCATCAGAGGAATTTCACTTTTTGTCACAAAGTTTCTAAATGTTGTCTGCTGCACAGGCGTCAAAATGCATCTATATGAGGGAAAGGGTTAACAATGTGACATTTTCTCAATTGTCTACCTCTTTCATGTGTTTTCTGATGATTTAAATTATGATTAATATGTGCATCTTTTATAAATATAAATGTGCTTTCTTCCTACAGTGACTTAATCATCAATGAAAACAACTATTTATTGCTATAAATGAAGTTTTATAATGTCTTTCATGCCAATAATACTATCCTATTTTTCTGAAAGAAAGAAATTTATTTGAATTTACATTTTGATTTCATATTCTATTTATTTATCTGAAAACAAAATATAGAGTTGAAAACATTGTGGCAAAAGGAGAAATTCATAATGAACAATTTCTCTTTTCAAAAGTCGTCTGCTGCAGAGGAGCCTGTATATGGGAAATGGGTAACTTGATTGCAGTGACCCTGAAAACACTGGACCATTCTACATAACATGCACTAAATGTTTTAAACCTTTCCCACATATAGAGGCCTCTACAGCAGACGCATATTCATGACATTAAAAACATTGTGGCAAAAGGAGAAATTGATCATATTGATTAATTTTCCTTCTGTCACATTGTTTTCAACTCTATTCAATAATTATACTTTTGTTTATACTGATTTTCCACAAGTGAATTTCGAACCCACAACTGAGAGGAATACAAATTAAACATTGGATCATGGGCATAACTACTCAATCTTGTAACACTTTCCTACATATTGATGCCTCTACAGCAGAAATTGCGTGAATGTCGTTCACGATCTGACGACCGATGTATACATTTAACACTGATTACCGTTTTTTTAATTCTCAAAGAAGGGAATCATGATTATCATTGCCAAATCATCAAAATGGTAGCTATGTTGCGAGTAATAACTCAACACATGAAACAAATTTAACGTTTTGTTGTCTGTCATTGTTTTTGACAATATTTTTTTTATTTAATAACTTCATTCAACCTGATCAATTTGACTTTTGGTTAATAAAATTGAATCTTATTTTATTTGTCTTTTTTTGTAAAACTGATATTCGTATTGTATGCCCAGTGTTTCAATGAGGGACCTAAATAGGTGACCTTTTTATGTTGTTATCTTCAATTTGAAGAGATCTATTTCATCATTTGATTATGTGGTCTCAAGTTTAAACATTTCTGTCAATAGCTTTCTAATATTTTTGGAAATTTGAATAGAATACATACATTTAATGCAGGTATTTTGCAATAATGTTTTTTGAATTGGTCACTTTCCTTAAATCATGTACATTGTGTGCTCTTAATATTATCTTTATACAGAAGTAGAAAAATCCCCACTAAAAACAATTAAATTACTCAAGAAACAACGATAATTCGGACTACCAGCTTACCAGCTTCTAAATTCCACAATTCTAAAAAAATTCGGACACTGTTATCATCACTGAGTATGGAGCGTAATTACACAAGTAACACAACTGAGTTATTTGTGGTACCAATTGTTAACATATATATGCGGACAGCATGTTAAACTTTGTGTGCAGAAAAGTGGGACAAGTGAGCATGATAACAAGACAATTGGATGTTTTTTTTGTACAGCCCTGCAGATAACATTTTTGTCTGCTGTCCACTTATTTGTGAACATAACATTGTTACCAACCAACCAACTGTGGAACTATGATGAAATTTCATTTTTTGCATCTTTGTGTTGAATGTAAATTTGGTATCAGTGATGAACAAAACAGGTTTCTAGGTTATCTTTATAATGTTTTAAAAGTGCGCTTTCATGATCATTGTGATTTCAATTATAAATTATTATTTTACTATTTATTATTTAGTATCCAGAAAGCTACCAAAAACCGGCAGAAGATACAATAACCTGCTTCATACAAACAAAAACAGTGTAACAAGTTCCCTGAATCTTTTCCTGCATCATATACAATCAACAATATTTGAAGAAAACGATCTTCAATGTCTTGGGGTTTTGGTGAATGTGGAGACAACAAAGAGTTATAAAGACCAGCAGAACTTGAAGTAAGTAGATTTTTACAAGATTTATGAATGCTTTTGTTTATAATTGCAGAGAATTTGTAAGAAATTGTAGGTTTGATAAAAAAGTGGAACTATTGTTTTTATCTCGTTGAGTTATTGTGATCGCCTTTTGTCTGGCGTGCGTCATCTGCCAACATCTTCTCCTGTAAGTAATTAATCAGAATTGTATTGAATATTATTATTTGAATGT
Organism: Serripes groenlandicus; assembly: GCA_031761405.1. NCBI lineage: Eukaryota > Metazoa > Mollusca > Bivalvia > Cardiida > Cardiidae > Serripes > Serripes groenlandicus. The sequence goes on along the minus strand of JASEVX010000131.1, from coordinate 389,236 downwards.
TTATGTAAGGGTACATATCAATAATATGTCAAGTAAATTAATATTTACTAAATTAAACCTCTTAAAAGATGATGCATTTCAGTCGTATCATTGATTATTCACTTTCTTGCTTCGAAATGTGGTTTGATTGTTAATGTGTACACTTCACTTTGTCAGTAATAGTCTGTCTATATGTGACAAGCATGACATTTGGATATAAACAAGATTTTATAGATTTTCCAAGAAATCAGGATAGATAACCTTTGCAGCATTTATCAAGAACTTTAACTCTAGTTATTATAGAGGTGACTACTGTTCAGAGATTTATTCCCTATGATACATTTCCTTGCTGGCGATTCACTCACTTGCCTTTCTTTATGGTTAGGCTGTTTTGTGAAAGTGAAATTAGTATGGATTTGGTTTCTTGTAGTGAGATATATTTGCAGTATTTCTGTCATGATATTGTCAGGATATTGATAGATCTGTTCCTTTTAATACTAATCATGTTTATTATCTTTGAGAAAAATATGTTTTAGGAGATAACCAATATAATTATTTCATGACAATTTAAAAGATATAAAGAATAAATGCAAGGGTTTAAGTCCTAAATATATTTAGGAAAAATAAAGAAGTTTGCTTTACGCCATTTAATGGCGCAACTTATGTGCATCTTACGGATGCTAAACATTGTTTCATAGAAGGGAAGTTCGATTTTAGTAAAATGAAATCAATTTCATTTAATGTTAGGGAAGTAAATGAACTTCGCGTATCACTCTCTCACAACGAGAGATATGATTCGTTGTTCAAAAGTCAACCAACAGAGGTATGTTGCTGTAACTATAAAGATAATAATAAATATAGTTTTCGTCGTTTCCATAAATCATAATTTTAAATAGTATAATCAAATTTTAATAAGTAATCTATTTCTTTTTCATTCCTTCGGGTTTCTCCTCTCTTTTATTTCTTTTTAATTCGATTGTCATATAAATATTGGATATATAAAAATAGCAAAAGTTCTTCTTTAGATATATATTAGATCCAATATGTATCTAAGAACTTTGCTGACATTATTGTTTCATAAATATATGTTTAAAACTTTGATAATATTTTATATATAATAACAATGATATTAATTGGCTTCAGATCTCATCAATTAGATCATTTAGTCAAGCCCAAACCCAACTGTTCTCCCCAGATCAATTACAGCTGGTAAGTAATTTTCATTGATTAATTCTGAAATATATAAATGATGTTGAAAACGTCTTCTCTATTTATCACAATGTTCTCAAAGTTTATCAACTATAAATATATCATGAGTCAAGTTCTTGCCATCTATGAATATTCATTTTATTGTATATAAGAATAATTTAATAAAGTTTCGGTTAGAAACTTCTTACGGTCAGGGTCAAAGGTCACATATACTATGGTGCTATTTTTGCGTGTTACAAAACGAAATCAGTGGGCAATTTGGCATTACTCGGATATCCGGTTTTCCGATTTCAGACTGTATATCAAATGTTTACATCATTGAACATGTATCGTAGATTCTGTTCAGAGAACAATTCCATAACAAGAGGCCCATGAGGGCCTATGCTCTACTGGTATGGTTCTTTGGTCATTTTCAATCCAGAGCATGTATGTATGGTGAAGATCGGATAGTAAATGGAGGCTCTTTTGTGTTCACAAGCTGTATTATAGCAATTTTTACAATTTCATGGGCCATAATCCAGTCTTGCATGGGCGGATCTAGCTGGTTTTCAAAAGGAACAAAGCTCTCATCAATATTTAACTACTATCTAAGTTTGGTGAAGATCAGATAGTAAATGGAGCCTCTATTGTGTTCACATGCTCAATTATAGCAATTTGGACAATTTCAAGGGCCATAATCCAGTCTTGCATGGGCGGATCTGGCTGGTTTTCGAAAGGAACCGAGCTCTCATGAATATCTAACTACTGTATAAGTTTGGTTGAGATACAATTAAAAGTGAAGACTGTATCGTGTTAACAAGCTCTTTTATAGCAATTTTGACCATTTCAAGGGCCATAATCCAGTCATGCATGAGCGGATCTGGCTGGTTTTCGAAAGGAACCGAGCTCTCATGGATATCTAACTACTGTATAAGTTTGGTTGAGATACACTCAAACGTGAAGACTGTATCGTGTTAACAAGCTCTTTTATAGCAATTTTGACCATTTCAAGGGCCATAATCCAGTCATGCATGGGCGGTTCTGGCTGGTTTTCGAAAGGAACCGAGCTCTCATGAATATCTAACTACTGTATAAGTTTGGTTGAGATACAATCAAAAGTGAAGACTGTATCGTGTTAACAAGAAATTGTTTACGGACGCACGGACGCACGGACGACGGACACATCGCCACGACATAAGCCCTTCTGGCCTTTGGCCAGTAGAGCTAAAAATGACGTCAGTGTCACTAAGAGCATTCAAATTTCAAGCTTTTCATTAACCACGTTAACAATGGCGGATTCTTGACCTCTGGCCCGTATCGACTCGATTACATGTTTCGATCTAGTAGATCCGATATGCGTTCGTTGGTAACAAAATACAGGAAACACCCGTTATTTTATCATTTAGAAAACTGTTCAATGGATGTATTGTGTTAAACTGTCCATAACTGCTGAAAGTCAACGACCGTCGGGTAAGCTGGTGCTATCGTGATTCATTCAAAACGGTTGATCATGGCCCATTTGTCACAAATCGTGGTCACTCAGTTTATTCTTAGGCAAATTTGTTACATTATATGTTTATTGCTAGGCCCAATGGGAGTCATGTTGTTTTGTTTAATCTTTATGTCACGAAACCATATTCGTGCGAAACATGATAATTATTTCCAATGTTCCGGTAAACAAGAGTTGCCGTTCATGTTTAACATGTTTGTAAAGACAACCAAGATGTGCAGACTCGGGAGTGTTTTGCCTAGCCATCATGTAAGTTTGAGCTGCATCCTCACAAGTATATGATTATATAAATAGTTTTTAACCACCTCGCAATATTCTTTCCACGTCAGCCATGTCCAATGCTTTTTAATGCTTAAAATTAAATATCGAAGTTACAGTTGATGAAGGTAAGAGAAAAAACATTGAATAGTCTGATACAACAGTTGCATATATATATATAAAACAAGTGCTTTATCATAGTATTTATAAGCAAAGTACTTTGTAGGTCGGGTCGAAAAAGGGGCATACTTCTTATAAAAACCTTTACTGAATTATACACTCTTTTCTGTGTTTTTAAGCTATATATCTCTATATATAAGCTATATGTATGTTTTGAAAAAAAAAAATCTGGCATGAATAACAAAACCAAAATCCTAAATAAAACAAGAGGGCCATCATGGCCCTAGTTCCCTCATCTGAATTATACAATGTACTGCGATACAAAACAAATCAAGAAAATTATTCTGAATGCATCCTCAACAATGTTAAAAAGATTTGACTTCATTAGGCCAAGTAATTTATTTATTTTTTATTCCAAGATGGACTAGATATCATCAAGACAACATTCTGACAAAGTTTTAACTTGCTCTAAGTAAAAATGCAGCTTGCAGAATTTGAACAATATTTCCCTTTATTGACCTAGTTTATGCCTCAATATGACCCATATTCCAACTTGACCTAGATATAGTTCAGACAAAATTACTTCACTCTCATATGTTCAGCTGTCCTGTCCGTATTATTAGCAAATCTCCCGCTTTCTCCGAGAGCGCTGCTGTTAACTAAGAAAAGACAAATCACTTTTACAAACGATTATTATTAAATCAAAATATAATAATACAATCAATCATAAACCTGTTATACTTAGCAGTTATCCTATAACGGAAACCGATAAAATAAAGACCTTAATACTGGCGTTTTGAAGGGCGTGAACCTATGTGTTCGAAATAGGAAGTAAATACATTTTGCTGCAAATTGCAGAGTAGATTCTAAATTCTGTATCACACATATTCCAATGAAATAAGTTTTCTGCAACTTGCAGAGTAAGTAACAAATTCTGTATCCCACAAATTCAAATGAAATAACTATGGTGCAAATTGCAGATTTCAATTCCCACTTCTGTATAACAGGCTAAAATCACATCACATATGTTACGATGGAGTTTCAAATTCAACACTTATTCTCGCAAGAAATGAGTAATTCCCTAACATGGCTTGGCACCGGCAAATTGCTATAGAGCGCCTTGAAATAAACACAAACAATTGGTCCCGAATAGAATTGACTTCAAACTGCCATAACCATTCATGAAATGACCTTAGCCGCTTATGGGCCGCTGATGCTGGCCACTAGGAAATGGTTGAAAAAACCATTTCGTCCACCAAATTTAAAAATCCCCGCCCACTAAAATTTAGCGGCAGCAAGGCTCATTCCATTAACATCATAGTCCATGCCCTTCCGACTAAATGTAACCCCATTAAATCAGTTAAATGATTAGGTAAACCAGGGTTGCTCCCCGTGTAAAAATTCAACAATCCCTGACGTATGTTTTCAACACAAATATAACTACCGGCCTCTGACAGGTGGACCCCGTCCGAAGCATACTGGGTGAAATTAACAGGTAAAAGATACCTGTGAGGAAGATAAAACCCGTTAATCAGTCTGACGTGCTTTACAGCTAACGAGTGCATCCTCTTCCTAGCTGCGTTACTTTGTTACCAGACCATTCTCGTGGAAGGACCTCAGATCATATAATAGTAGTTTTTGGAAAATTAGATTTCAAAAATTCGATTAAACATAAAAGAACTGAATGTAGCTTCTTCAATGGTTTGGTGCCCAAGTCGTTGCCTCCGACATGCAACAGCAAAAAGGAAAGAGGGTCCCTTATCTTCAACAAGGTAACTAATTTAGCCTTTGTCTTTTCTAAAGTAAGTCCCCCATATCCTTGCCACCACAACTCTGCCTGGACTCCCATGTTCAGACGTGGATATAACCGTTATACTACTAGAAAACTTCTTCTAATCAAAGATGATCCAACCAGCAAGATCTGAAATACAGTTGAAATTACTTGCTTCATATTAGCCAACAGTAAGAAAACTAATAATTTCAAATTAACCTATTCGTAAATCTATCCTTAAAAGTAAAGGCGGCAACGACGTCCCTTTCAGGACATATATATGCCTTGTAAGCATTTGAAGCCCATCTGCCAGCTTCCTTATTTTTGTCCACAAACCAACCAATTTCGGCTGCCCTAGTAGCTGCCCCCAAACGAAAACTATGGGATTTGTATCCATAGAGGTTGGGATTGATAGCTTTCAAGGCCTTCTGTAATATTGTTGAACTAGTAACGAGTAAGTGGTTTACCGTTAAAATGACAGAACAGTGGCCCCGGAACTGATGGACGAAATTCAAGGTACTGTAGCAAAGACTTGACAGGGCATATACTAGCCCCCGTGCGTTCTAAGTTAAGAGACGTGCCTGCACCTAATTGGTCCCCCTTAAAGAAGCGAATGGACACTAGAATGGCCCCCTCATGCATGGGTTATATCTTGAATACTCAAAACTTTTAAATCGACTACCCCTTGTTTGTGAATTGTAAGTTCCCCTACTCGGAAGAAACAAAAAAAGTGTACGCTGCTGAAAAAGGGATCGATTCATAATGATCCCGACAAACTGCTGAAGTCATAGTCAGAATGCCTCCCAGCAAAGAAAGAGTAATAGGCAGCCTTAGTCTTTTATCTTTCCCATTACGTTTGAAACCCTCTTTAAGCTTGCCAATTAGAAAATGCTTCGTATTATCTTGACAATGTGATACTTTATACTGAGAAATGATGGCTGACAAATAAAGATGAGCCGTTCTATGACTAAAACCCTCAATGGACATATAGGAAACAAAAAGGGAGATATGCTCCACTGGCGGGGGCCAAAACTCGCGCAATTGGTACATAGCGCGAAATTTTTTGAAGGATGCTAAACCAGTGTCGGCGCCACTGAAGCAGTTAGCAATCTTCTAGACTCGGACCGGAGATCAGATGTCGGAAAACGAGGGGTATGGCTTCAGGGTCCGACAGAGCGTTTGGTGCTAGTACCGTGAATCTTTTCCACTGCTGACGAGAAATAGCATCGGCTATAGAATTGCTCTTAGAAGCAATATGCACAGCTTTAAAAACAATATTATATGACATAGAAAGTTGAACGAAGGGTCTGACCAATTGCATGAGCCTCTTCGACTTTGATGGTTGCTTATTCAGGACCCACACCAAAGCCTCGTTGTCTTTGTTAAATGATACTGTTTTATTTGCAAGATTCGGCCCCAAGAGATATAAAGCTAGTAACACAGGAACCATCTCCAAAAATGAGAGATCCTTTAGAGCTGATGAACTTTCCCATTCCCTTGGCCATGGGAAATAACTCCATCTGTCGGCAAAGTAACAGCCTGCCCCGAGATGACCTGCACCAGCGCTTTCTGAGAACAATTGCAAGTCCTCGTTGGTAAACCACCGGGAAAGTTGGATATAAGTTATACCATTAAAATCGCGTAAAAATATTTTCCAAACCCTCATATCTTCTAACATGCCTTTAGAAATGCGTAGACGGTGGTGGGGCTTCTTTAAATGACTCATGGCATCATAAAATCTCATCAGGAAAGCCCGTCTTTAACGAATGGCCCTACTAAAGAAACTTAACTTTCCATCGAAGCTCTGTAGCTGGCGTAATGTTATTTTGTTTTTACTGGATAGTTCAGAGAGCAATTTAGATGACTCCTCCACCTTATGATCAGGTATTCGAACGGCCATTTGCCCAGTATCGATTTCCAACCCGAAAAATATCATAACCGTGGTTGGATTAAGGAACTTTTCGACTGCTAAGGGAACACCTAATTCTAAGCAAAGGAACTCAAATGTGTTTACAAAATGATGGCAGTCTAACGAGTTTGCCTTTCCAGCAAAGATAAAATCATCCAGCATATGATCTAGATCACCATCGCCAGCCTCTTTGTCCACCAGCCAATGTAGAAAAGTAGAAAACTTCTCAAATAACTGAGCACTCTGGCTTAAACCCATTGGTAGAAATTTATCAACATAATAACTGTTGTTTACTTTGATACCCAATAATGGGAAATCTTCATCGCGAATTGGTAACAGGCGATAGGCAGATTTCAAAGCCCTGTTTGCAAGAAGTGTTGATGGGCCCAACTTAAAAATCATATCCGTCACCTCATCAAACGAGGTGTACTGAACCGAGCAAAAAACAACAACATCTATTCCGTCGTTAATACTTGATCCTATTGGATAGGATAAATGAGTTATCATTCTCCAACCCCCTTCCGACTTTGGTAAAACGCCCACTGGGGAAACCCTCAGATTTGAAAATGGTGGGTGGGGAAAAGGACCTGCTAACCTATTTCCTTATTTATTTTATCTAAGAGATGGCACTCCTGATCGAAGGCCGACTTTAAATTCTTAAACTCACATGCAACCCTTGTGCCTTTAAATTCTATTTTAAAACCACTCCGGAATCCATTCCCTAATATATGGGCATCCTGAACATTGTCATAATTGGCAACGAATTTTATAAATTTTGGAATATTAATGGGGGAATGACCTGTATGTATTAAGGAATTATGGTGCGGTAAATCTGAGTGACTGATTTGGCTAAGTGTCTGGGTGTTCTTGGACCTGGCCATCTGGCTTGCCTTTGGTTCTGCCCAAATTTAGCCGGTCGTCTACATAATTGGGATTGATGGTTTCCACTACAAATTAAACATTGGTGAACAAAAGGGCAGTAATTACGGGAACAGGCTCTGTAATTGAAGTCATAACATTTGTTTGCTTGGAGCAGTAGTACCAACCGCCTGGTTGACCATAGCAGATGGGCCCATGCAGAGCAGCCACAGCTCTTGGTCCACCTATGCAAACGATCTATAGAGAGGGTTGTCGGCAACCCGAAGCCGAAATTGGGTATCATAAGTAAATACCCATTATGGCTTTAAGTCATAATGGATCTTATCGGATGGAACATTTTATTGCTGGTATTTCTTACGATGACGCGTTTTACGCGCGTGTAATTCGTCCGGTGTCAAGGTCATTCGACACCGGCTTCTTCGATTGTTTGGCAAAACCCAGGGAATAACTGAGGGAGAAAAAAAGAGAGTTTGGTTGAAGTCTAGAAAAACGGTAGGTCTGATAAGCTGCCGGTGTATATTTGAGCAATTATTGTTACATTATCAAGACGATTCACGTTCAGATGGCGGTCATTTAATGAATTTTATAAGGATTTTAGTTGATTCACTTACAAAACCGCACCCCAATACTTTTAGCGGTAGAGGATTAATTTTTATGAATGCATGGTGCATTTGTAAAGGGGTTATGTCAGGTAAAGGGACATTTGTGAAAATATGTTGTCGTACTATAACCCCACTATGACAGAATCGTCCAGATTTATCTTTGACGATTTTAAGCATTTAAATGGATTTTTGTGGAGCCAACGGCAAAACGTTCCTTCAACGTTTTTGGTAAAGAGCACTTGGTCATGTGAGGTATTCGTTATTATTTAATATCAGTGAAAAACAATTTGGCCCAAAGTTCGTTAAGTGTACTATGCAGATGGGGACTTGGTTAACGCCATTTTCAACATTTAATTGTTTATATGTAATGGCAGTCTGGTGTGTTAGACTGCCCTAGGTTGTTGGCTCTTATGTTAATGTAGGATTTTTGCATTATTGGCGATATCGGACTTGCTGTACACTGCACCATTTTACTGCAGGAAAACCCAGAAAAACCAAAAAGCAGGTAACTGTACTAATAGTTAGCACCTCAGCAGGATCCCTAATTAAACCCTGGCAGTGACCCCATATTCTTCACGGTGTATTAGCTTCGCACATCTGTTTGGGTCAAGCTTACAGGGCAGGGCATGATTACAGTATAACCTTTACTCTATGAATCACAAGAAAGTCTAAGTGAAGTTAAAACCGAGTATTTATTTCATTAGAATTCAAGCTTTTTTTTTCTTTACTGTGATGATTACTAAGTAATATAAGAATGAAGGAAAACATGCAAAAATTAATTTGTACTAAACTATTTCAACTATTTCTCTTTTTTGCAGACAGAAAAAGGTGCTATTTAATATCAGTTTCTGCTAGAGTAGTCAAAAATACAATGACAATCTAAGTCTGCACATTTCACACAGAAACAGAAAGTATAATCAAACTGCCTGTAAAGTAACAAGTCTTGGTTCAAAATCCCTTTCTTATTTTTTGGTGCTGTTTACAGATAGTACAATACATTGAAAAAGAGCAATTTATCTAATTTGACTTCAATGATTTCAACTCTTATTCAATAAATAAATGTTCACTTATATACATTTATAGGTTTATGCGTAATTTTGTCTCAACACTTGTTTGCTGCAGAACATATGTTGGGAAAGGGTTAAGAGTTGTTTATGTGTTTGTTTGAATGTTTTTAGGCTGCTTTCAACAATATTTCCGTTATATCATTATACATTACAATAATTACCTGTCATATCTTTCTGCACACTGATGCAGAAGTGTAAATGCTATCCCAATATTACTTTGCACCAAAGATAAAATATAAAAAGTTTGATTTGAAAATATCTGCAGAAAATATGAAAACATTTTGAAATTGGAAGCATTTTTTTGTGAATGAAATACTGGTGTGAGAAAGTTAGGCAGCGCATGGTTAAATGAACTGGCTGCTATGATATATCTGAAATAATGTTGAAACCTATATCTGAAAGTGAGGAAGGTATCAAAATATAATGCAATTATTGGAAAAAAAAATGCTTAATGGTATTTATTTGTTTTATTGGTGTTTTAAACCATTTTCAACATTATTTCAGTTATATCATGTTGACAGTTCACCTTTTGCATGCTTTCAAGTAAACAAACCAGTACTTGGCAAGGAAATGTGCCTTGCCAAAGGGCACTCTGCCATGACCACCATGATCGGAGGATTGAACCCTGGATGCCCGGTTCCAAATCCCTGACAGCGGATTCCTACTTGATTATAAAACTGATATATTGTTTTTAAAGTAGGAATTCCTTTAACTTATACAAAGAAAGAAAACTTGATCAAATCCACTATACGATTATCAGGGGCCCTGCTTGGGCACGATTTGAACCAACACATCACGTATAACATCGCTACAGAATAAAACAATGTCCGCTATATACATGTATTATTTTCTTTTTATGATTTCCTAGGGGTTGAAGTCATTGTTCTCTTTCTCCTTGCACCTTGTTGTGGTGTATCTATGAGATGCCGTTTTGGTCTTTATGTGTTAGATGATGGCAAATCAGCAATGCACAGAAAATGTGCCTCCGTACCAAAATTGTATTCAATTTCTCCATTAATAGTTTTATGTACGCACTTACAGTCAAGGAAATTTAAAGGTTTGCTTTCATACTTCCCTGCTCTTTGTAAGTAATCAATCTGAAATTGAATTAAGTCAGAGATTCTCTCAATTGCTGATTTGGGTGGTAGCCATTTTCTCTGATCTGCCGTCTTAAACCTGACTTTGTGTTAGTAGCTTCTTTTTTGGCTATACTTAAGTCACGGACATCCTCATAAGAAATATTAGAACCCCTAAGTCTTTTGGGTGTGTATACATGTTTGATAAGGTCCAAATACATTTGTTTGTTTAGGTAGTACCGTTCATCTTTAAAGACAAACTACATATGTCTAAAGTCACTGTTCTGTAACACAAACTTGCAAATAGTATCATGTGACACTGCAAAATATTTTGGTATGAAGTCATTCCCACCAATAGATAATATGATTTATTACATTTTTTACAATGGTTTCACACGACTTCAAACTTGCAATCACAAACAGATACTTAAGCACAGAAAAACCGGTAGCACTGTCTTTTCCACATATTTTCTTTGAGCCACCTTGAAACTTTTGTAGAGATCTTTTCAAGATATATTTATGTTCATTGTCATTATATTTCTTCAAAATATCAAACAAAAATTCTATACAAATATAGTTTTCATCGTCACCATCATCTTTGCATATTTCGAATAATTTGGAAAACTAAATAGCTCTTTTCAGTAGCTACATTCTGAAACTGAAAAGTACAAATTTATTTATATTATCATCCTTTAAACAACCTCCGGCTGTAATCGGGGTACAACTTATATGAAAGTTGTGGTTGTCCTTCTGCACTATAGCTTATAATTTTATGCATTTTCAATAACTCCCGGGAAATACTTTTTGTATTATGGAAAAACATAATATAAACTAAGATAATATTTTAAACAAGAACTATCTTTCAAAAAGATTGTTGGCGCAATTTTGAGTATATGAAAGCGATTGGTAGCTACATTTTATAGTAAAAAGTCCGAAGGCGCTAAATGTCACAGAGTAAGAAAAAATGTGCACTCAATGTGCACCCTGACCGAGACACAAACTCATGGCCCTGCGAGTACAGAAATGTAGGGGAGAATGACCTCCCAACTGAGCTAACCGGCCGCTTACATATTTTCACTCAAATTTTAATTAAATCCGTACTATAATAATTAGGATAAAAAATTAACTTGAATAAGATTAACAAACAATTCCTTGTAACATTCCAGAGTAAGAAATACATTTACAGTAAAAAAAAAAAGGTTAATATATAGGGAGCAGTGTATGCAATATTGATATAGATATATTAAATTGATATTTTGAAAAGTCACCACTTCATGGTACCGAATAACATTTAATAAAAACTATAATGGTCATCATAGATTACATTCAACTTTTATATTGTCAAAGATTAAATTCATTCATAAAGAAAAGAAACAAATTATGAACAAAAATAAAAGTTATCTTTTCTTTCTTCAACGTTTGTACATGTAACTTTTTAAAATTAAAAAATATTATTGCAATCACAAAAACTGTATTCACTACTGGCATGTATTTATTTTTGCACTGTGCATCTTCAGCATTCAGAAATTGATATAACAGCAATCAAACATTAAACTGAGTCTGCAAAGTCTGGTGGTCAGTGTTTATGTAATTTATGGCTCCCTTGCTGTGCCTTAGTGGTCCTAATTGACCTGTGGCATCTAGTAATGACTTGATAATTTAACAGACATCATTCGTATAACTGTAACAGTATTCTCAATGTTGAGAGGTTTTCCTGGAGTAAAACGGTGCAGTGTGTACAGCAAACTACAATTGAGTCTGGCCTGTTCATGGACCATTATTTAAACGAAATAGATCTTTTGTCAGACTCCCCTAGGTTTTTGGCTCCTACGCCAATTTAGAACTTATGCATTATTGGCGATATCGCTCAATTATCAGACTATGGTGCTGGACAACAAACTACAATTGAGTCCCTAGGATATAAATGATAATAATATATAGCTCTGGTGGCTGTGGGTGCTTCCAAGGGCAATTACAAATTGTTTAGTTCTGAGAGATTATATTGGAGGGTTTGTATAGTAGGGAATTAATCCTGTACACGGACACATCACCATTTTTTTGCGGCATTGAAGTTTATAAAGTATAACAATTTATGTTTCCTTTTACGGTACATACGCGGAGATAATGCCAAAGAGGAGGACTGTTGAGAGCTCTGGTGGGGCGAAAAGGATAAGAGCAAGTGGTAAGCGGCTGCCTGAATCTGTATCGATCGACACACCGGTGGTTCGTCCTTCAACATCTCAAGATGGGTCTGGTCCTTCAACATCACAAGATGGGTCTGGTTCTTCAACATCAGGAGTTGGGTCTGTCATTGATCTTTTGGGAGATGCTGAACCGCCAGTGATGGCTGCCATTGGGGTAACACAGACAACCACGGATCCAGGTAGAGTTGATGTTAATCCGTTTGACTTGATGCATCGGTCAATGTGACACAAAGCGTAGTCAGATTGGCTTCAAGTTCCTCAACAATTGAAGGATAAGATTAAAACATATCAATATGTGTGTGGGGGGGGGACTTTTTTTGCAATCCACTACAGAAAACAATACTTAAACATTGAGTCATGGACGGATGCAATTCTTATATTTACAAGCATTTTCACTGCAGCACATCCGATTAAATGTCAGGACTTATTTAAATATATAAGTAACATACGTCTTGGAGCAGAACAACATGGCGGTATGGGTTGGAGGGCTTATGACCAACAATTCAGACTGCGTCTTGCAGCAGACCCCGCAAGATCTTTTGCGAAAATAGATTATGAGCTTTGGCTGCTGTTTATGGCTGCTCCTAATAGTAATACAACCATGCCGCAGCAAGCCAGTAAGAATTTAGGCAAGAAATGTTTTGACTTTAATTTCAGATATTGCTCTAAACTAAACTGTAAATTTCGACATGCTTGTTTAAAATGCAATAACGATCACCCCTCTAGGCTGTGTGGTCAAGGACCGAAGGGACAGCAATTTAGCCAATATATGCCACAGCAAAGACCAAGGGGTCCATACAACAACTCGCAGCCAAGTTTCCGCCCACGCTTTTCAAAATAATAATATTTACGGCAGTTCCTCGTCCTCGTCCTCACTGTCCAATACTTCCACATCATCACTGAAAATTACAAACTACTTATTTAGTAAATATTAACTAACTAACACGAAACCAAACTTAACAGCATATGCACCTTTATTAATAATTTCATACAAAACTTGTTGGTGAAAAGAATATTTTTTAATTGCTTCATTCTTGCACACTTAGAGGCACTATTGAAGACTATCAGTAACCATCGCTAGACAGTTGTGCGACTAACAACAACCAGGTCACATATGGTATTTTCCAGTTATTAACTAGTCTCAAGGTGAAGTGTGACTGGGGTGTTAATTTTACATCGGTTTCATGTATGACAAATGTAGAAATTATTACAGCTTGGTTTAAAACAATACTACAGTTGCAGTATCATTTACATTATGCAATGGTGTTGTCCGCAAGAATTTTGTTAATGAATTTTGGATCCAGTATAGTACTAACCAAAACGTGGGTTGATGTTTTCCTCTCTCTTGCACCTTGCAAAAGCCACCAGAGCCACTCGATCGCCATACGCAAAGATGTATTTCGCCAATTCCTCGTCTGACATAACAATTTCAGTTCGAGCCCCACACAAAGAACGCGGAATTAACGTTATATGAGTCAGCTTTGATTGTTAAACCAGTCATCCAACCAAAATACTTCAAGATCTCTGTGTCTCGGCCCAAGTTAATAATTATACTTTATTACATACCTATCCAAATTTTGCATTGAAATTTAAGTGACATAAAATCAATATCAATTTTTTAAAAAATGATAACTAACACTGTGACGATAACACTTTTATTTTTTTTATATCATCACTAGTGATTATATCATTTTTGCCGGAACTACTTAAAGTGGGTTTAATACTAGGAATTTAAAAAAAAAATGAGACCGAATACTAGGAAAATGACGTCACGTCAGCGGTTTTGACGTCATAACGCTAGTCATTAGGCGCCAAATAGAAGCAGCAGTATTTGGTTACGTAACATTCATACGCCTAAGGCCAAGTCATTTATTTTTTATATGTTTCTTTAAAATAAAGGGGAGATTTATTCCAGATATATAATAAATAGAATAACTAACTGCATGTTTTTCATATCGAATTTATGTCACTCGGGAACAAAGGGGTAATTTGGTGTAAAATCACTCAACCTACGGTTTCGTGATTTTAACCAAATTACCCCTTTTTTCCATTGTGACATAAATTCTATATCAAAAACATGCAGTTAGTTATTCTCTATTTATCATTCATATGGTAATCATGCGTATTCAGTAATTTTAAAATAAAACTAGAGCCTTCACTCTAGTAAGGTAATAATTAACCCCCCCCCTCATCGATATCCTATATTGGAGTGGATAGTAGACCGTAACGTAGCTATAGAAAATGTGGTCATAAAGCAAGGTAGAGATCGATACATTAAATCTAGATCTCGAACATCTCGGTTGATTATTCAGTTGCCAACAAGCCCCCCCCCCCCCCCCCCCCCCGCATGAGATAGCTAGGAACTATGCTATACGGGATATAGGTGTATCTCGCCTTTCGTTAGCACAATACTGCCAGTCAACACGTCCAGCCCCAGTGGGGCTCTGGTCTCCCGCTCCCAATTCGTCTTAACTATGGGATGGATAGGAGTATAACGCGCCAGAGGCTGGGCTTGAATCTGCTACCTGGAAGCTTAGGATAATACTACAACAATAGTGACAAGGTGAGCTTTTGTGATCGTCCATCGTCTGTCCACACTTTCTTGTGAACACAATAAAGTCTTCATTTATGCAGTAGCTAGATATGCATAAGAGCTTGGTTGCTTTTGAAAACTAGTCTGGCTAAAGCTGAAATGTATGTTCTACAGCATTTTGGAGTGGTTTTCTACCAAGTAGGTTCAAATGATAACCCTATAGTCAATACTGGCCCCACTCTAGGGTTTGCCTGTTTTATAGAGAGGGGGCATTCAGGAGCGAGCTAAAATAATAAATGTCTGCTGATCGGTCTCTCCGTTGGAATTTCAATGTCTGGATGATAACGCATGAAAGGTTTAATGTATTGAAATAATTTCTGGTACACATGTTAACATCACAAAATATAGGTCAAGTTAGACGTTGGATTGCTTACAATCAAACGATTTTTAACAGAGTTATGGCCCCTTTTCAACTTAGAATTTGCTAGAAAATGCAATGAATACCGAAAATGCATTTAAGGATATGTTCATGTGTTCTTTATAGAAATAATTTACTATTACTGTATCAGGCAACATGTGGGGGTATTCGTCACTGTGAGAAATCTAGTTAATATTTAAATAAATTTACTTTTCATCAGAACTTGAAATGTTTTGAAAGGAAATGAATAAAACTTGGAACATCAGTATAATCATGTTAATGTGGCCTTGTAAAAAAACAAGGACCATAACTCTGTGACCCATTGTCAGCAGACTGCCTCTCAATTTGAAAGAAAATTCTAAAGAATAGTGTATTGAAATAAAGTGAATGGCTATATAGATGAAAGATTTAATGAAACTATATAATTATAGAAGTGATCAGAACAAAATAGAACAGCTTTATAATAACCATTGTGATTATGTACATAATGGAAGAAACTTATTTATTTGAAACATACATATGCATTTAGGCTGATGATCACTCGGTAGGTTAATCTTATATGTTTTGGACATTTCTGATCAAAGAGAAACATATTTAATGAATGGCTAATATTTTCATATTTACCCCACTTAAATTTTTACATGCCCTTAAACCACTCCCCCGGTCAAATATGCTATCATTCAGGGCCCTTTTCACATTCTGTGATGTCTCAAGTATAACCTCAAAGCAATAGCAAAACTATTATATAGTTTTATCTAGATTCATTTCTCATTTGTTGAAACGCATTTGTTCCAGAAAACCATGCACACAAAGAATGGCTATTCAATTGTATAATCAATGGAGAGATAGTACATCCAAGCTTCTATCATGAGAGGTTCACTGTTCCGACAGCGAATCATCTACGGTCAGTTTCAAAGGACTAACAGAGGTTAAGAAACTCCATATTCAAGTATCGGGCATAAAATCTGGAAAACGAACCCCAAAAAGTCGATGTTGTGTTTACTGTGAGAAACTGACTCCAACCCTTGCAAGACACATGAAACTTCACCACTCATCTGAACAAGAAGTAGCAAAAGCCTTAAGAGAATGGCTCAGTCTGGGAGCTAAGGGCAACTTTGCGCACAATAGAAAAGTGGAATCAGGCACTGGAACTATAATTCCTAAATATCAGAGTAGTAACAAAGAAAGTAAGGAATATCTTCCATGTGAGTTTTGCTTAGCACATTTTGTCATGTCCGACTTGCGGAAGCATCAGAAAACCTGTCCTAGCAAACCCGATGGTGAAAAGAGTAACGCTCCTGTGAAGAACGCGAGGTTGTTAAATGCTTAAAGTACAATCTGTCACAAAGACTTGAACACCCATGTCTTGTCCAAATTGAAGGAGGACCATCTGAAAGTTATTGCTAAATCAGATGAACTTATACTTCAGTATGGGCAGAGGGGATTTGAGAAAATAGGCAAACACATGCACTGTCACCAGTATATTTCTCAGTTAAGAAACCGCTGAACATGGTAAGGCCGGATTGTTGGCAATTTGACCTTGAGAATCGACAAAGCAATGTCAACGTAACCATACCGTTGAACATGGTAAGGCCGGATTGTTGGCAATTTGACCTTGAGAATCGACAACCCAATGTCAATGTCAAAGTAACCATAGAAATCAATAGAACTGGTTACTGGTTAACTTCAGGCAAAGTTTCATCGGACATCGCCAATCCATAGACCGGAATTGCTAGAGCAATCCGGCCAAAAATGAGGGAACTTGCACGTGTGGTTTTTGCTGTGAATAATCATGACAAATATAGCCTGTCAGATTGCATAAATGCAACTAAGTGGGACTTGTTACTAGAAGGTGTCAAGTCGGTAGTTAAGTTTGATGAAACGACTCAAACTGTTGCCATCCCAAGTTTAGCACAGAAGCTTGGACATAGTTTAAAAAAGTATGAGGGGATGATGAAAACAAATGCATTGAAAATGGAGGATTGTGAGAAGAAAGATCAAGCTAATGCATTTTTGGCTTTATTTGAGGAAGAGTGGACTGACCGTATTGGATTTGTTTGTATGTTTGGAGTTTAACGCCGCTTTCAACAGCTTTGGTCATATCACGGCGGTCAGTGCACCTACCCATGTTTTCCTGGCTTTCCCACACCAGTACTTACACAACATTCTTTCGAATGTCGCCGCAACCGGGTATCGAACCCGTGACCTCCAGATCACAAGTCAGATACGCTACCAATTGAGCTACCCGGCCGGGTTTCGACCGTATTGGAAGTGAAGCCCTTGCATCACTGTCTGAGCTGAAGTATAACACAACTCAGTACCTGCCAATGGTGGAAGACGTTATAAAGTTGACAAATTATATCAATGACCAGATAGCTAGAAATGAAGATTCATATGAAATTCTTGCTGAACCCATTCTTGCACAAATAATATTGTTCAATAGAAAACGGGTTGGAGAAGCGTCCAAAATAACTAAAGAAAGATATTATGAAGCTGTACAGCAACAATCACCTGTTGACAGTGGCATTAAAAACAGTCTTACAAAATTTGAACAATTACGTTGCGAAAATCACTTCAGGGTTGAAACAAGGGGAAAGAAGGGGAGAAGAGTTGCTATTTTGTTGACAAAAGAAATGAAAGAAAACATAGCTCATCTTCTCACTTTAAGTGACGAAGGCACAATGTGTGTCTCTCAAAAACCCAATACACGCTTTCCTATCAGTGGAATTGACGCGCTAATAAAAATGGTTTGAGCTGCAGGATTACATAATCCAAGGAGAATTACTTCAACTTCACTAAGAAAACAACGATGTGCCAACTGATGTACTTGAACGACAATGATCAAGACATACTGGCGAGATTCATGGGGCATGATATTGCGAATTATATCGCCTCCCACAGAATACACTGGAAATAGCAAAGGTCAGCAAGGTGTTGCATGCTGTAAATACGGGAAATATTTCCCAAACAAGAAACCGCTGAAGACGGTAAGGCCGGATTGTCGGCAATTTGACCTTGACAATCGACAAACCTAAGTCAAGGTCAAAGTAACCATAGAAATCAATAGAACTTGTTACTGGTAACCTTCAGGCTCAAGTTTCAAGTTTGTAACCCTTTCCAGTGCCGAGATTTTGCCTCAACCTGAAACTTTAACCAAAATGTTGACAGAAAGACAGACATCGCCAATCTATAGACCGGAATTGCTAGAGCAATCCGGCCAATAAAAGGGAAAAGCTTCGATGAAATTGATGCGATGGGGTACTTGGGTATGTATTATTATTCAACTATTTATTATACATATGTTATAATGTATCTTATATCATAAATGATGCCGCCATCATGAAATATCGTCATTATATATTTTGATACATAACTAGTGTAATAACAATTGACGTAATGTCATAAAAATAGCGTTGTAAATACGCGCGCTTTATAGCGACGTTTATATGGATATAGCGCTATCAATTATTATACCCCATTCGAAGAAGAGGGGGTATATAGGAGTCACTGTGTCGGGCTGTCTGTCGGTCGGTCGGAAGCCATATTTTGTCCGGCCTATTTCTTACAAATCACTGGGTGGAATTCAATAAAAGTTTATAAGAAGCTTCTATACTAAGAGGAGATGTGCATGTCCTAAAGGGACAATTTATGGCCCTTTTACTTAAGTTATGGTGTAGGTCAAGGTGCTGTTTAGGGGGTATTTATCATCTTCAGTGATAGTTCTAGTTAAATTAGTATTTATGATATAAAAAGAATATCTCATTCGTGGTCATTCAATGCGAAATTTATTAAACTCGTTATAAACTAAGTGATAAATACTTGCCAAGGCTCGTTCTTATCAATTTTAGAAAAACTCGTTTAATAAATTCCGTATTGAATGACCACTCATGTAATATCCTCTATTTATTTACATCCTTAGTAGAAGAAATGTATAAGGGAGTTTAACATTAAATAATATCTTATTAATCTAGATAACTTTTGTAAGATAAAACTACTCACTTTACTCAGTATTCCAACTGGGGATGAACTTTCCGTATTTGTACTACTGCTAAAAATGAGTTTATTATGGTCATTGTAATTGCTTTATCGGATTTTCAGAAATGTTGGCTTATACTATCTTGTTTGCAGACTATTCAATTTGGCACATTGCTTGTGTTATATAAATAGCCTTTTTCTATAGTTCCCACGAGCCCGACTATCGGACCCGTTCCCCAAGCAAAATATACTCTTTTTTTCCCAATCTGACAACAAAAATCCAAATCAGAAGCACCTACGAAAAATCGTATACTTTTACCGCGAATCTGTCGTGAAGCCGCAAAATAAACTTCAGTTAAACTACATTCGGTATTTTCGGATTTTATCGCTGATTATATATAAACCGCACTAGATGACAGGGAATGACAGCGTTGAACCCGTCTGCATGTAAGTGAAATATTGATCGGTAACGGGATCCAAAACCAAAAATGTCGCACAACAGTAAATACTACTGTCCTAAAATACGAAAACAAGATGCAAAGGGAACGAAAACGATTATTGAATCCTTTTTTAGATCACCTAGAGCCGAAGGCTCAATGTGAGCTATTCTGATCACTTTTTGTCCGTCGTTAACTTTTAGCTTTAAACATCATCTCCTCCCAAACTCCAAGGACAATTTCCGTGAAACATCACAGGACTGTTCCTCTGGTTGGTCTCTTTCAAAGTTGTTCAAAGATTTAAATTCCATTGAGAACTTTGGTTGCTGCGGCATCAGAAAGGGGGCAAAATGTCCAAAATTTAAAAATCTTCTTCTCCGAATCTGCCTGTCAGATTCAAATATAATTTGGTAGAAATGTTCCTTGGGTGACCCTCTATGAAAATTGTTCCCAGCCATACTGATTGGTCGAAAAACATGGCAGTCATGCGGCATCAGAAAAGGGGCAAAATGACAAAATTTGAAAATTCCATTTTTATGAAAGTGTTTGTCTGATTTTAAGAAAATATAATACGAATCTTACTTTAATGATCCTCTATTTAATTTGTTTAAGCCGTTTTGATTGGTTACACAATCATAGCAACCAGGCGTCATCACAAAAGGGGTAAATTGAACTTTTAGCTACAAATGACAACCAACACCTACCATTCCAATAGACCAATTTCCACAAAACATCACAAGAATGATCCTTCGGTGGTCCTCTTTCAAATTTGTTCAACGATTTAAATTCCATTGAGAACTTTGGTTGCTGCGGCATCAGAAAGGTACGGTGGCATAGACATGACATTTTTTTTTATTTTTTTGTTTACCCTTTTATCTTGTGGGAACGAGAAACTTTCTTGTGGGAACGAGAAAACTTCTTGTGGGAACGAGAACTTATCTTGTGGGAACGAGAAACTATCTTGTGGGAACGAGAACTTATCTTGTGGGAACGAGAAACTATCTTGTGGGAACGAGAAACTATCTTGTGGGAACGAGAATGAATGAATGAATGAATGGTGTTTTAAGGCCCGTCGACAACTAAGGTCATTTTGGGCGCTTAATGATTTACTTACTGTAAATTATGAAATGATTGAAATATAACTAACCAGTTTATTAGACAAAACAATTAAACATGATGTACGCGATATTTAACATTAATATAAAACGACATGTAAAACAATGTACAACAGAATTTAGGCAAACAAGCCAAACACTGCTATGAAATACTTAACATAAAGATAAACAATATCTGAGAAAATGCGGAACAGGATCTGTAAAAGTAATACATGTGCAAAAGCACGATTTAAGAAATAATCATATCTTATTAAAAATATTTATTTCCCTAAGGAAATCAAATACAAGTTCAGGTTTGACAGACTCAAAGAGCTGACGCATACTTTGAGCCTTGAAAAATCTATCACGTATTGGAGCGAAATCAGCACATTCCAGAAGAATGTGCTGTACTGAAAGTTGTGTAAAACATGGAATACACTGAGGTGCTTCCTCACCCTTCAGTAAGTACGCATGAGTTAACCATGTGTGCCCAATGCGTAAACGAGCAAGGACAATTTCTTCTCGGCGGCAGGCACTCACCAAGTACTGACTTGATTGAGTGCAGTTTATTATTTACTTGCTCAATCCAATCACTTTGCCACTTATCGTGAAGTAAAACATTTATTAAAGGTTTAAAATCGGTATAAGGTATTTTAAAAGGTAAAATATCTTGTAAAAGAGCAGACTTTGCTGCCAAGTCAGCATGTTCATTACCGTGAATGCCCATATGACTGGGGATCCAGCAAAATACTACATGTGCTGTTGCACAAATACGCGATAACTTAGAAAGGAGGTCAACAATAATAGGGTTATCTATTTTGTCATTCTGAAGTGCCTGCATAGCAGACAATGAGTCAGTAAACATAATATATCGCCAATAACCGTCGGATTCAATATGGTCCAAAGCCAAATGAATTGCCTTTAACTCGGCAGAAAATATAGAAGCATTAATTGGCAACCGAAATGTTATCACATCGCCATCATGAACTGCAGCGGCAGCAGCCTTTTTTCCGTCCTTAGAACCATCTGTATAAATATGCTCAAAGTTATAATATGTATTTTTAATTTCCATATACTTGGACTTAAAAACAATAGGATCTGTGCAGGCCTTTTTATCAGTCGCAAGATCATAAATGAATGATGGACTATTTCGAGTCCAAGGTGGAGAATCTGAAATCTCCTGCCTCGCGATGTCCTCAAGATCAACATCAAGCTTAGCGACTTCGGGACCGTAACGGATACCAAAAGGCGGTATTACCCGTTCCTTCTTTAAAAATAATTCCTTGTATAAAGGTTTAAAAACAACTCTATGAGTGGGATTTGAAGGGTTAGACTTGAGTTTTAAAAGATACTGCATAGCTAGTTTTTGTCGACGTAAATATAAGGGTGGTTCATTGGCTTCTACATAGAGACTTTTGACGGGCGAAGTTCGAAAAGCGCCCAGGGCTAGCCGTAAACCCTGATGGTGAATGGAATCAAGTGTTGCAATGTATGATTTTCGTGCCGAGCCATAAACAATACATGCGTAGTCTAATTTAGATCGTATTAATGACCTATAAAGTCTCAAGAGGACTTTACGGTCAGCACCCCAATCCATGTGGGATACAACGCGTAAAAGATTTAATGCTTTCTGGCATTTATTTCTAAGATATTTAATGTGAAGAACAAAAGTCAGTTTTGGGTCAAACAATAGACCAAGGAATTTAAATTCAGGCACAACTTCAATACGAGTGCCATCTAGTGTTAAATCAGGATCTAGGTGGTGTTTACGAAGTTGACAAAAGTGCATACATTTGGTCTTGCTTTTAGAGAATTTAAAGCCATTTTCGTTTGACCATTTTTGCAAATTATTCAAAACTTGTTGCAGTTGTCTTTCAATTGTATGCATATGCTTTGATCTGTAGCAAATACAGAAATCATCAACATATAGAAAACATTCAACTC
This sequence comes from Serripes groenlandicus, assembly GCA_031761405.1. Taxonomy (NCBI): domain Eukaryota; kingdom Metazoa; phylum Mollusca; class Bivalvia; order Cardiida; family Cardiidae; genus Serripes; species Serripes groenlandicus. The sequence continues at coordinate 366,272 of JASEVX010000131.1, read as the reverse complement.
CTGGGTTAACAGATTTGATAATGTTATTAATCTTCACACTAAAAAGTGTTACAGAAAGAATGCATCCCTGGGGAACACCCATTTCCTGTTCATGTGGATCAGACAAAGTATCACCAACACGAACTTTAAACTGACGTTCATTTAAAAAAGCAGAAATGAAAAAAGCAAGGCGACCTCTTATGCCATAATCATAGAGGTCATTCATAATACCATATTTCCAGGTAGTGTCATATGCACTTTCTAAGTCAAAGAAGACGGAGACAACGTGTTCCTTTTTAATGAATGCTTCTCTGATAAAAGTTTCAAAACGGATCAAATGATCCACTGTGCTTCTATGTTTACGAAAACCAGACTGGAAAGTAGTAATAAGTTTGTTCTTTTCGAGAAACCAAACAAGTCTGTCGTTCACCATTCTTTCCATGGTTTTACATATACAGCTAGTTAAGGCTATAGGACGATAATTCCCAGGATTAGTTGTATCTTTACCAGGCTTGGGAATTGGAATAACGATGGCCTCTTTCCAAGCCCTCGGGAGATTTCCCGTTCGCCAAACCTGATTATAGACGTCAAGTAAACAAGAAAGGGATCGGAAAGGTAAATGCTTAATCAGTTGATAGTGTATATCATCTGAACCCGCAGCGGTATCATGGCACTTCTTGAGAGCCGATTTTAATTCTTTTAACGTAAATGTTTTATTGTAGGCCTCTTCATTTTTCGATTTAAAGTTAATTTTCCGTTTCTCCCTCTGCTGTTGAAATTTTTGAAACTTTGGAGAATAGTTTGAAGAGGACGATTTTTGTGCAAAGGAATCTGCCAACGTATCGGCAATATCCTTCTTTGAAGTAGCAACACCGTCTGAGGTGTTCAGATGATTAACACTAAGCGAACTGCTCTTTCCTTTTATTTTCCTTATCATGTCCCATGTCTTTTTGACCGATGATCTAGAATTTAATCTAGATACATACTGTCTCCAAGACGCACGTTTACTGTGCTTAATTGTTTTACGAGCTTTTGCTCTAGCTTTTTTAAAGTATACATGATTTTGATGGGTTGGCCTCAGGTTAAACTGCCTTAAAGCCGATTTGCGTGTTCCTATAGCCTTTTTGCAATCCTCATCAAACCAAGGTTTGCGAGGGTGCTTTGGATTTGTCGAAGTTTGGGGAATTGCCTCTTTAGCAGCCTGATACATTAAAGATGTAAATAGTTGTGTAGGGTCATCACATTCCAAGAAAGCATCCGGATTAATGGAACGTTCACATCGCATCTGGAATAAATTCCAGTTCGCTTTGTGGAGCCTCCATCGCCTCGGACGCCCCTGGACAGATGGCCCAGTTTCAGTGATAATTATAGGGAAATGATCACTTCCATGAAGGTCGTCTTCCACCTTCCACTTTAAGTCAACAAATATATCAGGACTACAAATAGAAAGATCAAGAGATGAGTAAGAACCAGTAGCAGGATGCAGATAGGTGTGAGATTTATTATTCAAAATACAAAGGTCATGTTTAAAAATAAAATCTTCTAATATTTGGCCTTTGTTATTGGTGTCACTACATCCCCACAACTTATTGTGTGAATTGAAGTCACCAACTATCATAAAAGGTGTTGGAAGCTGACTGACAAGCTCAACGAGCTTAAATGTATCAAGAGGTTGACTTGGCGGAAGATACAAAGAACATAGGGTAATTGTTTTGCTCAATGAAATTCTTACCGCAGTCGCCTGCAGAGTTGTAGTAAGTGAGACTAAGCTATGGGGAACAGAGTTGTTAACAAATATTGCTACACCACCACAAGCTCGAGCACTTGCATCGCAAGTTTTATGATAACATGAATGATATTTAAGAGAAAGACTATCAATATCTTTTAAAAATGTTTCTTGTAAGCATATAGCTACTGGTTTCTTTTCATTAACTAGAAGAGACAATTCTTCAAAATTGGCTTTAAATCCACGACAGTTCCACTGGATTATGGAATTCATTTCGATAAAGGTTCACAAATTTTGATCTCGGCTATCGCAGTATGCCAGGAATCAATATTTTGATTCCAGTCATCTGTTGTACCCGACCATGGATTAGGAGGCTCAGTTTCCTGTGTCTCCATGTCATCCAATGTCTGATAACGATTAGTGATTTTAGGTTTAGAGTCACTAGCTCTATCTAATTGGACCTTAATTTTTCTAGTTTTTTTTTTCTCGAAGCCTTCAGAATCGGGCTTTGAGTGTAATTTTAACTTTGGTTTGTTTTGTTGGTTTGGTTTAAGTGAAATAATTGAAGATTTTTTCGTATCAGGTGATTTACTTGTATGGTTTGAATTATTTTTTACAACTTTAGAAGATTCCTTTCCTTTTGAAGAATCAACTTCCTTGGAAGAGGACCCAACCCCTCCAGGAGAAGACTCAATCTCTCCAGAAGAAGATAATTTAATTTCTCTAGGAGAAGACTCAACCTCTCCAGGAGAAGGTAACCTCATTTCTTTAGAAGAAGACTCAATTTGTTTAGAAGGAGACTCATTTTCTTTCGAAGAAGATGCAGTATTGCTACAGGTGTCTTTGTTCATTGTTGGTAATGAAGAAAGGATAGAAGTAGAGGGCTGTTCATTTGACATAATTGCTTTTAACTGTAAACTGATGTCAGGAAACTTTTGAGATAGAACCTTCAAAAGGCGATGGCATGTAGTACATTCTTGTGAGGGTGGCGGTGTATTGACAACAGGCCTGATAGTAGTTGGTCTGGAGTTGTTTTTGGTGACATTAGCATATGAAACAGTCAAATTGAATCGGGTTTCAACAATTTTCTTCGCCTCAGGAAAAGAAAGACCTTCTTTACACTTGACGGTAACAATCTCCTTCTCCCGTTTCCACACAAGGCAGGAGCGGGAGGTAGAATAATGCTCACCACCACAGTTTGAACATTTAAGTGTATTTTTACATTCATTTACATCTGCATCATGTTCTGAACATAATGCAGTGCAACGACGGCAAACCTTGTCTTCTGTAGTTTTTCGGCATCTTGATTCATGATGGCCATACTTATAACAGGTGTAACATTGCAATGGGTTAGGGATGTACATGTCAACAGGGACATTCAAGTATCCAACTTTAAGGGATCTTGGCAAAATAGCTGTATTGAATGTTAGCACCAAGGTGTTTGTTGGTCTCTTGATACTGTCCCTGTAGGAAGTCATCCTTCTGACATGGACGACCAGTTGGCCGGCCAGTTCAGAAGCAATTTCCTCCTCAGAAACTCCTGCAAGATCTGGGCATCTTATAATTCCTTTTGACGTATTAAGAGTATTATGGGCAGAGATATTGAAAAAGGTTTTTAATTTTAAGAGGTTGTCTGCATGTGCTTTCTTCTCAACTTCAATGAGGAGAGCACCTGATTTCAATTTTTTAACAGACTTAGGTGAACCAGCAAGAGAAAGAAGGCATTTCTGTATAACGAAAGGTGAAAGGGAAGATATAGGCTGTTCAGGTAAATTTGATTCAATCAATAAGAATCGGGGGAATGAAGGGTTTGAAGTGTTGCCATTTGGTTTGTCGATATCGGAGTCCGAGTCCATTTCAGTACGTGTGCGTTTTTTGGTTTGAGGATCCATATCCAAGTTTTTATTTTTCATCAACCGCGGCCCCCACCCGCCACAGAGTCCAACAAGGGAACACGATATATGGAGCGGAAATCCAGCTCCTCGTGTCAGGGGTCCACAGATGGTATAACTAGATACCGCGAATAAGTTAGCGCGACAAGGAAGAACATGGATGTGTCCCCCATATCAGGGATCCGCCATGCAAGTCAGTGCCCCCGACCAAAACATCCGCGACACCCAATTAGCCCATTAGCCTATAAAAGACGAGGCACAATAAACTGTAAACTTTATGCAAATTAAATATGACACATATAATATAAAGTTGGTGTATATGAAATGAAAGAAACGATCGGATGGAATATTTTCAAGTGAAAAAAAAAAACTTATACGTAGATACATGCACAGATATTTATGACATTTTAACACCATTACAGTTAATATACATGTATTTGTAAGAAAAGAAAAAGTGTGCCTAAATCTTATATATGACCAGCCGTTTGCACTAGACCGGGCCCATCTAGGCTCCCGTTTACACCGAAGCAGAGTGTTGGAAAGCCGGAGATCCCTGCGCTTCCCTCAACTGCTAGGATCCTCGTTTCCTGCTTACGAGTATCCACCCACGGCAAACAGGCGGGTCCATTAGGGGACTTCTACCCCTTGTAGGACGGACAGCCGGCGTATTCTAACCCCCACCGGCAGGGGGGTTTTAGACAAGAAGATTTTTAAAGTGTTTCCCCTATATGAGTCTATGTAAAACAAGTGACCCCCGGGGAAGGGTCATTTTTAACCCCAGGGCTATAATTTGAACACTCTTGGTAGAGGTTCACTAGATGATGCTACAAGCAGGCTCAAGCTTCCTCTTTCAAATAGTTCCAAAGATTACATTCTATGGAGAACTAACTTCGGTTTCTGCAGTGAACGCTAAATTAGTCACCTCTAAATCAACATGGTGGATTCCAATATAATTCGTTAGATCATTCCTTTGAATACTTTGTAGGAAAAGTATTGTCTGCATTGATTGGTTGAATAACATTGCAGTCTGGACAGGATGAGAAAAGGGACACAATTATAAATATAGCTTATATCCATGTCATTAGCAGTTACACATTCGCTACTAAACTATAATGCAGGTAATCTATTTAGGGCCATCATTGCCCTCTTCCGGTTTTATAAAGATCATTGTGTTACAAGCTGTTTCTTTTTCCCTTTTCAGCAGATGCAAGACCTATGTCTAAATCCACTAATGTCTAATTGAACGATGTTCGGAACAGCACATTTGCATCCATGGTTAGCCTCGGTAAATGTTCAAATGAAGAATTTACCTAGACCTACGTAACTTTTTCCCAGAAAACTTTTGAATTTGTACTAAATTGTTTAAGTATAACCAAACTGTACTTGCATTTTAATGAGATTCATACGTCACTTGGTAATAGTTGCACAAGTTGAAACGACGCAATATTTACACAAATCCGCCAAGTAGAATTGACCCATATTGAACGTACAGTATTAGCGCATTCATCAGAAAATAATGTGTTGGTCACGAGTGACCTTAGTTTTAACGGACTCGTTATTACAACTGTCATCAGTTTCCAGTGTCGCAGAATTCGTGTAGCTTTCACAAAATTGTCGAATGTTTCATATTCGTCCAGTTTCTTTTTTCGAAGGATCAAGCGTGCCACTCTCTTATTTTTTCGCTAGTTTTACATACTGTTCTAACTTTGACAAAATGGCATTGGGGTCATCTTGTTCACCATCTTCACATACAAAGATTTTATAAACTTACCCCCCTAGTTCAAATAATTAAGACTCCGTTACTCGTGTTATCATGTGTTATGTATTGGACAACCGAAGCAGGATACTAACAACATGGACAAAAACCATATGCGATGTCATTCTATGTAGGACTACTTCCATCCATATACCCAGCAATCCAGCTCGATCTTTCTTTTAAGTCTTGAATAGAAATCGACATGTTGTTTACAACGCAGAAACTCCCGATACGAATGCATCCTTATTCATCATGGGTTGCTAGAAATTAAACCCTGTGGCCATCGTGAATCGCTTGATAAAGTTACATGAGTGTGTGCTATTCGACCGATGTCGTTATTGCCTGGACTAGGGGTCGCAAACACAACAAAAGGGCCAAGATGGCCCTAAATCGATCACCTGAATATGGAAATCAGTTACAAGGTTTCCGAAGAGTCAGAGTATGACGGTCTTATGTTAAAACTAAATGGAAGTGCAGCAGGTCATGATAATCCAAAGCTGAAAGAACAGTACATTACAGCTCGAGTTACTTTAGAAAGCAGGTCAGTAACTGATACAGAAGCAGTTAAACCACAATTGAATGTGTTAAATTTTAATGATAGAAGTGTTGAGCCATCGTCAACTTCATCTCAGTATTCAGATGATCAAAGTAAGCAAGCTTCATTTAGAGAAACCAAAGAATCACAGTTTGATAGAGTGTATCTTTCAGGTGAAGATCATAAAACTTTGAAATGTGGATTTTGAATCAGAATCTCAGGATATACCAGTATATGAGCCAAAAGATGAACAAGGGGCTGATTTACTTTTACATAAACATGAAGAAAATATGGAGGTGAGTGAGTGCAGTGGTACTCAATTTAATCTCGATAGCAGCAGTGTTAATTCACAGTCAAAGCTGGAGGTGTTCCAGTTGTCGGGACCTAATGTTCTGAAACATTCAGCTGTAGATTTATACACAGCAACACGTTTTTGCTGCCATGTAATATCGCATACGATTTGAAAACGAGGCGTATACTGCTTGTAAGCTGTGGACATCTTGCGTCTTCATCAAAGATGATTGCCCTTACTGCATTAGATGTAAGTTATGTTTAATATTTGTTATCACATTCGTAAGGGTTGCTGATTAGCTCACCTGTGACTGGTCATCATGTGGTGTCCAACATTTGCCTTGTTACCGCTAAAGGCCTCATTGTGGCCAAATCTTTATGAATCTTGGTCAGAATATTTGTCTTGATAATATTTATGTCATGTTGGGTCACCCGGTCAAATATTTGACCACAGTGTGAGCTATGCCTTCTTGATTAAATACACTGTTCATGGACAGTAACTGTTATAATCAGTCTTATACTATGGAATATGTTTTATTCTATGGAATATGTGGCAAAGTTCCTTTTTGGGTGATCAATCAGAAATTATAGCCAAACCATAAAGGTCTTGCTCATTTTTGTAAGCCTCACATCTTAGGCAGTTGTAAACAAACGCATGCTTAATTTTTTCCTTGTCAAGGGTGATAATTAGCTCAGTTGGACTGAAAGTTGAGCCATGCAGTTTGAAAACCATCCATTAAAACATCTGGAGACATAATTGATTGCTTTTATTCTCTGACCTTCACCCCTCATCTAGTGATTTGAAATTACATGAAAGATAAATAGACATTGTTTGAAGTGTTGCACATAATATTACAGTACATTTGAGTACGTGTGTTTTTTTTTGTTTTGAGGATCCATGTTTAAGTTTTTTTTATTTCGTCAACCGCGGCCCCCACCCGCCACGGAGTCCAACAAGGGAACACGATACATGGAGCGGAAATCCAGCTCCTCGTGTCAGGAGTACACAAATGGTAAACTTAGATACCGCGAATAAGTTATTGCGACAAGGAAGAACATGGATGTGTCCCCCATATCAGGGATCCGCCATGCAAGTCAGTGCCCCCGACCAATGAATGAATGAATGGTGTTTTAAGGCCCGTCGACAACTAAGGTCATTTTGGGCGCGTAATAATTTAATGTAAATGATTAAATAATTAAAATTGAAATATAACTAACCAGTTTATTAGACAAAACAATCAAACATGATGTTTGCGATACTTAACATCAATATAAAATTGATTGCGGAAGAAATCACTTAAGGTGATGGTAGTACCGGTATGTAGTGTCAGCAATCCAATGTGAACAAAAATGGAAAAACATCACCAAAAAGTTCAGGGATACAAGTTCAATCATATGCTCAAGGAAGCTAAACAACAACGATTTGTGCCCAGACAAGTCAAAGAGTACATTCTCTGAGAGGTCAACACCTTCAACAGGCCCTAAAAGACAGAAGAAAAGTAGTGAAATAGTGTGCATTTTGAAAGACATACATGAGGAAATGAAGGCAGAACAGAATCGACTGATAACTGCTTTGGAAAAACAACATGAGGACCGAATGTGAAGTAAAACATGTGAAAGACCTTATACCATGTATATAGAAAGTGTTTTTTGTGTCTTGTCCGAGACCTTGTCATACAGGGACAGATTTCAAAATGACTTCAAGCCTCGTCACAAAATACCACTATGATTTGTATTAGCAAAGACATGGTTTTACTAAGTACAATTCATAAAAGCATCAGGAACTTGAAACATAAGCCTACTCAAATCTTTTAGTCTGAGCTTTCTTCGAGTAACTGCAGTTTCACAGTATGTAGGTATAATTATACCCACTTTTCTCTAGCCAGATTCTTATGGAACTACAAGTGATGAAAGGACCTGATGTATTTGTTACTTTGCAACACTGTGACATCTTACGATGTTCAGCTCAAAGACAGATTCCTTCAACAGTCGAGATGAATTCTTATCAAAACATGGAGATTGGCTTGTTGAGCAAGGGATACCCAGTGTATGGAAGTTGTCTCTGGATAGTAAAGTGGAAATGATGAATCAGATAATTAAACAAATCCTACATTACAGGTAATAATATCTCCATAGTGTCCATCTACTTGGCACTCTAAAGCGATCTGACTAACATTTTAAATCTTCATCATCACTTGTTATTAGTTTTACTAAATGCTTATAAATGTCATGGTAATATGTGTGTAGTCCATCTGTTAACATTGTAGGAGCTTCTAATAATTACTGTTACAGGCCCTCGTGATATAGCTTTGTCATACGATAGATGATGTGATGATCAATCAGGTCATACAAATGAAGAATATTCATTTACAGAAAAACTGAACAAGTATATTTATAATGGCTCAATGTAACCAGAAACAAGCCACTACAACAGGCCAAATATAATTTACCTTAAACGTAGCCAGCCATTTTAAGATAATATTCAGCCTCTTTACTTTAAATAAGTTTTGACAATAAATTTATGATATCTGCTAGTTTAAAAAACTAAAATGTATTGGTATTTGTAATACATCCAACTTTTGAAAGGAATGGGCAGATCAGCTTAATCTGGAGAAAAATGCATTTTTTATATTTTGTCATTTATATGTTTATAATTAGTGAATGAATGAATGGTGTTTTAAGGCCCGTCGACAACTAAGGTCATTTTGGGCGCTTTATAACTTACTTACTGTAAATGATGAAATAATTAAAATTGAAACATAAATAACCAGTCTATATTAGACAATTAACATTTAATATAAAATAACATGTAAGCCAATGTAAAATAGGATTTAGGCAAACAAGCCAAACATAACTATGTAATACTTAACATAAAGATAAACACTATCTAATAATTAGTGAACAGTGCAGCAGTGGTCTAGTGGTTGAGCAGAAGACTCGCATGCAGAAGATCATGGGCGTTATCCCTGGCAGGTCATTCCAAATACTTAAACAATATCGCTAGAAGTTTCCTGAAGTGTATAGGGGCTACGTGTATATAGAAATCATGGTTGTCGGTCCATCGGGCTGTAGACATTTCTTGTGAACACTAGTTCTCAGCAACCCTTGGCCGCATATCAAGCCTAAAGTGCATACTGTCGGGGGTTTTTTGCTGCAATTTTTGACGGAGTTGTGGCCCTCTAAAAATATTGCTTTAACTGTGTCTGGGCGCTTTCTGGGGGTATGTTTTACCTTCATTTATATTTCTAGTTTAATTTGTTTATTCGTTTGTTATGTCACCCATGCTTAGAAAAATGAAACTTGTCTAACAAATATTAGATATAATCGCATAACTCTTCATCAATTAGATCGAGTTACATATATATATATATTATATTTAGATATGTTTGAAAAGGCCCACCAAAAGGCAAAAGAGTCCTGTCCAAGAAAAACGAAAACAAAAACGGTATGTACCTTAATGTTGATTTTGTTTGATTTACTTATATAGTGACATAGTGTGATGGGCTTCGAATAAAGAGGCCCTGGGTTCAATCCTTAGTTGTATAGTTACTGTGGTATACCAGGATATCATGTGGCAAGACACTATTTATCCAGTCCCCCACACTCAATGGTGGTTAACATACAACCAGTGGTTCAAGTTGGAGAGTTATCCGTTACTTGTAGAGATGGTATGTGGGCTCCAGTTCTGGTTACAGCCAGGACAGAGTCCTTAGAATAAAACTAATAGTTTGTCGGCCTTTGTTAAAAATGACTTTTTAACTAGATGTCTAGGAGCACATCAACCATCACTACACATAGCTTATCGTTTACCCACTTTATTAATTCAGTGGTGTGTAACAAAGTAACAACTCATAATACATTTCAACTTGTTTATTACGAGATGCCCATGTCCCAAAACCCGGACAAACAGTGGCTCTCATAAGAACATGTCTCCAGACACACGGCCACAGAAGTGACTGAGGTTCATTAGATCTGAGTCCTATAAATACTAACAGCATAACTGCCTAAGGGAAGTTAGTCTATTAATCATTGGTCAGATGTCAAACTCCTTTGACAGGTTAAATGCGCCTGTCAAAACGTACAGTGCAGTTAGTGAAAACTAACCGTGTCACAGAGAAAGCTGGTTGATTACATCTTTACACCTTTTCATGTTAATTATATAAAGAATTCTACATAGAAATTCGTCAGAAAGATCGGTGATGACCAATCCTTGATAAGAACATATACATGTATTTGGAATTAATAAATGGTTATGTTGATAAATAACAAATTTATCAAACATGTATAGTACTTGAAAACAGTAGTCATTCACGAATTCAAGTGAATTGAATATTTGCAATTTAAAAGAAACAATTAAATGAACACCGTATTAACATAGTTGTACTGAATAAGTAGGAAATGAGTATGTAGAAATGAACGTGAAATAGTCAATACAACAAGGTAACCATATTTCTCCAAACAGTACGATGATTAATATCGATCCAACAGTCTTGTATTTCTTAGCACTCCGTAGTATCCAGAGTAATTTGAAATCATGTGGAATTATAGTTATTCACGGCGAATCGTCAGTAGAAGTAGCAGTAGTATCTTGACACTCTTATTGGCCTCGGCTTAATTAGTAAAATGTTAAAATCTGCAGCATCTATAGTTAGGTGGATTGAGGGTTCTTTTTGTAGTGGAACCCCTTGTCTACTCTAGTAGTACCGTACCCACTTTTTGTCATATTCTAATCCTTTAACTATATTAACAATATTAAATTGCAGCAATTTAACGTGTTGGTTTTGAATGAGCAAGTTCTAGCTTTGGCTCGGCTATACAGACTTAGTTTTTGAAGATGATGCGGACATCAAACGAGCAAACAGACACCAGGCGTATAAGACAGATTATACTGTGGAACCATGGACGGTTAACGGCGAGTCATCCCCTCATGTTTTACTTCAAATACTATGGAGGATGATATTACCCCTCTTATTGTAGACCATATGATAAATACAAGAGCACCGCGTACGGCACAGACGCTCGACTGATAGGGTGAAAACAGAAAAAAAAATAGCTAAACAAGAAACCTTAACCGGACGACCACGCCGACGCCAGGGTCATGGCAATAGCTCTCGTTTTTTTCAAAAGTCGAGCTAACAATAGAAAGTGGCAACACGCTAGTTGACAAAGCACAACAGTGCGTATCAACATATTACGTTTCAGGATATTTTTTTTACTGATATTGAACTTGTACAGACAGAACAGAACCTATTATGGTTGGAATAAATATGATGAATGTTGTAATACAAACAATTATGTTTCCTATAACACTAAATTTCAAATGTTGGTGATGGGCTTTTGATTCTTGGTTTAATGTTTTAACTGTAAGTATATTGTCAAAATATGTTTCAAGATTTTATAATATTAAGTGAAATAACAAATCAATTACTTGTCGACTGAATTACGTACTCTGGTTTTAGAAATTAACAGACTGATACAGCACCTTGAAATTTGGTCATAATGTTTGTCTGAATTATATCTAGGTTAATTTCAAATATGGGTCATATTGGATCAGAAACTAGATCAAATTGAACGGAAAACTTGTTTACACTCTGGACACTGCATTTTTAACTTGAGCATGTTAAAACTTTAATGTTTGTCTTGATGATATGTAGGCAAAGTTCGAATATTGGTCATGTCTGTTCAAAAAGTAGGTCACTAGGCAAATGGAAAATGTAGCAACACTATAGCAGCCACATGTTTGGCTTCAAGCAGGTTAAATTTGGGCACTAGACCAAAATTTGAAAAAGAAAATCTTGTTAAACCTAGAAACAGCAATTTTGACTTGAACATGTTGAAATTTTGTCATATAAAAATTTTACAGCAGAAGATTCTATGAATAACAGTTCTTATGCCCACTTCATAACAAGTTAAACCTCGATGTGTCTGCCAGTTTACAGGACTTCTACTTCATGAACCTTTTTTCATGTTTCAGTACCAGCCCTAGAGAGCAGAGGAAGTTTGTAGTTTTTGAGGCAAACCTTGTATCACTCTTCCAAACATGTACGATGTGTCACCATCCAACAGAGGCAAAGTCTGTCAAGAACAGGGCTCTTACATTGCAGTGCGTCAAACCTGTGCATGTGGCTATAAGAGACGATGGGAATCGCAACCCAAAGTAAATGACGTTCCTGCTGGAAACATTCTTTTAAGTGCTGCAATCCTTTTTGCGGGTTTTTCACCATCAAGTGCTTCGCATTTTCAGTTTTTGAAACCTTTTAGCGATCAGTATTGACACGTTCTTCCTACACCAACGAACTGTTTTGTGGCCTACTGTGGAAAGGGTGTGGAATCTCCAGAGCGAGAATCTTCTCAATGTACTACGACAACGGGAAGATGAACTGGTTGTTTCCGGAGACGGTCGTGCAGACAGCCCAGGACACTCGGCAAAATGTGGCGTATACTCTATGATAGACATGATTACTGGCAAGGTAATTTCCTTAGAACTTGTGCAGGTAAAATTTAAATTATTATTGATTTTTTCTTGTGTCAAGGATTTCATATGCATCCTTTGGTCAGCTTTGTTGACACATTTCCAATGTTCGAATTAATTCTGAATATGACATTTTTAGCTCACCTGAGCCGGAAGTGCTGAAGGCGAGTTATAGTGATTGCCCGGTGTCCGGTATCTGGTCATCTGAATAGAGTCATCACGCAACACTGGCCTCCATTTTGCCTATATGCGAGAGAGCTAAGAACTTAAAAAGCTTCGCCGTACATACGACACTCCTGTTGCTAGTTACGAACATGTCAATCCGATCTAAAATGGCGACAGTGGCCGGAACTGTAAATATATCTCCACCGCCCGGGTTTATTATAATGCCCGCTCTGCGGCATAGGGAGTGCTTGTAGTAAACCACTTCTATGAAATAAGTTAGGTCGTAAAACGATAAGTACAATTTTGTTTCTGACGTATTGGTTAAGTTTTCTTTTTTTAAAGACACAGAAGTAGGTCACACATTTTAATCCTTAGAAAGAAGCCGAATTTCCTTAATATGAAGCATCTAATGAACCTCGACTCTTCCCTGGTGACGGAGAGAGGCCGGCTGATGAACAACTACGGGTCAACGTTTAAGCTATATTATGTACTAGACAAGAGAAAGTTGATGCAAGGCATCAATGTCGCCGGAAAAGACTGCATTGATTTATTTATGTATTCTTGACTTTCCTTAGTCTATTCAAACATTCGGAACGTTGAAATGAAAACATTTACTTATAAATTTGATATTCACCTATACATTAGGGTATCTATAAAAAATTAACGAAATGTGTACACATTTATCTTGGCTTAAATTTAATTTTGCTGTTGTTACTTATTTAAATAATAGTATTCATTCATATAATTTCAATGTTTGTCAATCTTATTCGAATCACAAGGTAATTATCCTGGTATTGCTTTAAAGGGAGGTAATTTGAAGAAAACAAGTCTTCAAAAGGAGAAATATATCAGCATTACCGTCTACAGTTTAAATTGTTCTATTGTTTGTGGATTTAAAAATGTTCTTTTTTTCTTATTTCTACATGTACAACGAAATATTGCGGCTTCTCTTTGACGCTTTGCGTCAAACATTCGTCTTGTACTTGTCTAAAATAAAATAATATCACTCGCTTTTTCATATCGAAATGCGCATGCGCGAAAATCGATGTTAAAGGTCACGAACCTACACAACAGAATAGGGTCTATATTTAGCTTAGAAACAGTTCCTACTTTAGATATTCATGGATTAACATTATTAAATGAATTCTACACAAATCAAGACATCTCTTTGAACATGAAAACAACATTTAGTAAGTTAAAATTGCTATTAAAAGGAGAATCCGAAATTGACCTCAATGATGACACATAAGAGTCTGCATTAGGGGGTGTTGGTTCACGTCTTGAAGGGACCACTTTTGTCTTCGTAAATAAGACAAAAAACTTAAATGCGAGTGAAATAAAAAAAAACTGCAAACATTAAAAAATCGGAATATTTATTTCATTTTAGATGTGTCATTTATTAGTGTTCGTAAACAACCACAATTGTAATATGTTCAAATCATCTAGATTTGTTTCTTTCTAATAATAAGCCGCCCTCCCATGTGATTTCCGAAAAGCTATTAAAAATAGAAGTCGCGGGCTTCTGCCCGGCGACTAATAAATGTTTAGCCTTAGAAAATCACGCCTGTTTACTATTCGGACTGAAATTGAAAAAGTGTCTAATTCAACAACAATACGCTTAATCAGTACACCTTTTCTGACATGCTCGTTAGGCGTATATTTCTTTTTTAAAGACACAGAAGTAGGTCACATTTAATCCTTAGAAAGAAGCCGAATTTTCTTAATATGAAGTATCTAATAAACCTCGACTCTTCCCTGGAGACAGTCGCTGGCTGATGAACAAACTATGGGTCAACGTTTTAGCTATAATATGTACGAGATAAATGTTTGGCCTTAAAAAATCATGCCTGTATACTATTCGGACTGAAATTCAAAATGTGTCTAATTCAACAACAAAACGCTCAATCAGTACACTTATTCTGACGTGTTGGTTAAGCGTATATTTTTTTTTTTAAAAGACACAGAATTAGGTCACATTTTATAGGTCACATTTTAATCCTTAGAAGGAAGCCGAATTTCCACTCCTGCGCACTGTGTACAGAGAGCTGAAAATTTAGCTTTCTAGGTGCTAATCAGAATGACACGCTCATGCTGTGAAGGGCAGTTATGTTGGTAATATGATACCACTGTTTATCTTCAGCAGTGTACGGGCAATGATATTTCAGGGGACTGAGGCAGCAGACAATTTATCAATAGATTCTTGATTTAGTTTTGTCCAGTATAAACTTTATGAATACAACACAGAGTTTTATAATGTAACAAATAAAACATTACATGTAAATGGCAAGTTTCTGAATAATATAAATTATTCATATAAAAGAATAGTCATAAAAGAAATTATAAAGTTTAGAATAGTCATAGCTTTAATTGAACAGTTAATACAACAATTATATAAATAATTCGTACCGGTACATCACAAAAGTCATGGCTGTTATTAAAGTTGATACAACAATTATATAAATCATTCATACTGGTATATCACAATAGTCAACAGCTTAATGAAATCTTCTGCTGCAGATTTGCTGAATGTGGGAAAAAGTAGTCTAAATGACAATTAACCCTTTCCCTCATATAGACGCTTTCTGATAGCTTTTTGAAACATAGCGACAAAAGAAGAAATTGCTCAAAATGAGCAGTTTCTCCTTTTTTGCCACAATGTTTTCAACTTTTATTCATAGGTTATCCATTCAATTATAGAGATAGAAAAAGTAAAGACTAAATGACAATTAACCCTTTCCCTCAAATAGACGCTTTCAAACGGCTTTTTGAAACATAGTGACAAAAGAAGTAATTGCTAAAAATGAGCAATTTCTCCTTTTGCCACATTGTTTCCACTTTTATTCATAAGTGAGCAATTTCTCATTTTTCCACAATGTTTTCCACTTTTATTCATAGGTTATCCATTCAATTATAGAGACAGAAAAAGTAAAGTCTAAATTACAATTAACCCTTTCCCTCATATAGATGCTTTCTGACGGCTTTTTGAAACAAAGTGACAAAATAAGAAATTGCTCAAAATTAGCAATTTCTCCTTTTTCCACAATGTTTTCCACTTTTATTCATAGGTTATCCATTCAATTATAGAGATAGAAAAAGTAAAGTCTAAATGACAATTAACCCTTAACCTCATATAGATGCTTTCTGACGGCTTTTTGAAACATAGTGACAAAAGAAGAAATTGCTCAAAATTAGCAATTTCTCCTTTTGCCACAATGTTTTCCACTTATATTCATAGGTTATCATAGGCTGCAGATTTGTTGTATGTTGGAAAGGGTCAATTAATTACCAAATCAATCGACATTCTGTTCATGGCCATCTAGCTGTAGGATCAGTAGATGTGTGAATAGACAGTCTTGATCATTCTTTTGAAAACATTTGAAAACTGTTGAGTTTCATGACAAGTCAGAAATTACTTGATTGTTAACCCTTTGCTAGATGTAGACAGAGTTTGATGTGTCTACAGCAGACAACTTTAGAAAACATTGTGGTAGAGGAGAAATGTTGCGCAAGGTGAAGATTTTCTTTGACAGTTCAAGAAATACTAAGAAGACAGGAGTATGTATGATTTAGATCATGAAATAATTATGAACCTAAAACCAGAGCTGTTGAATAATTTATTTTCGGATATTTTTCTTTCGAACAAGGTGAGCCACTGTGACTTATTTGTCCTCTTGCTTCGCGCTGTTTTTAATCATGTACAGCTCGCTGTGTTCACCATATCTCAAATCTAGAAAATGTTTTATGCCTTTACATTAAAAATATTGTATGAGAATAATATGAGTGATTTTAGAGCAAACATGTTTAAAAAGCAGAACGCTGTCTACATTTAGCATGATTTCCTCTTTTTCTAGTTTCTATTTTGCTCAAAACACTAAGTAGACTATCGTTTTGGTCACAAAATTTCTTGTTAATATAACTGCATTCTGCATGCATTTTAAGACGGTTCTTCTATAGTATAACGTTTAAAATGTTTTACTGTAAAGCAGCTTGCTTTGTCATTTGCCATTTTCCACCAATAATGCTTTCTATCTTGTCTGTATACTACACAATCTCAACAATATGTAATGCCAACGTTTATATTTCGAGAAAGAACATTTAATTACAAATGCAGTAATCAGAATTCTATGTTTTTTATATTTCTTTATCCTTCATCCAAACGCGTTTTAAATAACGCCTTTACAAACAGGGAAGACTTAGATCAGCCAGCTCCTACAGGAGCTGTTTGATCTGGGTCTGTTCTGTTTGCTTATTGAATCAATGTAGATAAGAAACCAAACACACGTCTACCTATAGTAATTACACTCTTTGTATTACGTACCAAATGAACTATACATTCAAATATCCATGGTGTTTGGAGTTTTGCAAAATTACTGAAGATGGAAAGAGTAAAATACAAGGAATGTAGTATCACTTAAATAATATCCATGAATTGGATACAGTAGCTCGATGTTTACGCTGTAAAATTATACCCATTACAAGTAACTTTTGAGCCGTAGATAAATTATTTAAAACATCGTGAGAAGAGGATGGACATGCTTATAACAAGTAAATTTCCTTTTTCCCAAAGAAATCTTCTAAAGAAATTTTCTCTATGTCTTAAATTTATACTTCAAATGTCCAGACCTTCATTCAGTTACTTTAACCCATTAATACTCAGGTACGCCTGTTTACGTGTCTGTGGTAAATGTCTTTGGAAAACATTGTGGGAAAAGGAGAAATTGCTTATAATGACATTGTTTTTCTACCATATAAGAAAAATTCAATAAATTTGTAATTATTTTGAATATTTGTCATCTGCAGATTCTTTCAAATTGGAATAGTTTAAAATTTTGTCGTTTGGTAATTCATTTTTACTAGAATCTTGTGTAGTGAATACTTTTCGACACTTTCTTGGAAAAGGCAGTCATTGATATTTTCCAATATCTGATATTCTGATTCTTCCAAAGGAAAGAAGAAATGAAATTTTGTTCACGTTAAGTTTTAATGATTGAAATACGCATAGACTAGGAAATAATTCTTTCAACAGTGTAGACTATGATCTGTCCAAAAGGGAAATGAGGAAAGGATGAAAAAAAAAACTACTTTTAACAAAAAAAAAAAAAAAATTACATTCAAATAAAACTGTAAATTCCGTTATAAGCAGGTACTGTAAAAGCCAAAATATAAAGCTTTCAAACAATTAAACTTCAAATAAGGTGATTAAACATATGCATTTTCACTCAAGCTTTGTCTCTTTGTTAAATAACCAATTGCTAACTGTATGGGTATTCGCCGATGTCTATAGAAACGATAACACCCAACTACTTCCTGGCTGTTTATACGTTTTCTGGCAGCAGATTGAATAACAAACATAGGAGCTTTGATTCTTTGTTGAATAACCAATTGGTAGCTGTTTCGGTATTCGCCATTTTCTATATAGATTCGATAATATGGCGGACACCCAACTACTAGCTGGCTGTTTATTCGTACTCTGGCAGTAGATTAAATAACCAACTACCAATAATCAACTGACTGCTAACTTTACACACCTGATGCATTTCGCTCACACGAAGAATAAACCTACAATAAAAGGCTACATGAATGCAAATAAGTGATCGTACGAAAGGAAGGAACAATGTTGAAAACGAAGTTATATATAGATATAATAATCCTGAATAGGTATTTGCAAATGACCCTTGAACAGACAGTCGTACGGACAGGAAGGATTGACGTTCATCATATGGATGCATACATGTAGTTTTGTTTGTTTGTATCGGGTTTTATACCGCTTTCAACAATGTCAGTTATACCACGGCAATTCCTGGGTAAATTATGAATACTTTTGGTCCATTTATCTAAACAGGAGCGATTCAGTCGTTATGCTAATATATAGACACTATATTCCTTAGAGACTTACACTGGTTTCAAATTTATCATTTCAGGCTGCACTGTCTAAAGATATCAGTAAATTAAAAGAATCCGTCGATCGTGAAATGCTGTTTAAAGTTGAACTCACCAAACCAAAAGAGCAACCTGATGATTATCCAGACGTCGATAGAATTGCGACCGAAGTGATTGACAACTATGTTGACGATATTACTGGGAATCGTATACAAGAGGCCCATGAGGGCCTATGCTCTACTGGTATGGTTCTTTGGTCATTTTCAATCCAATCCAAAGCATGTATTTATGGTGAAGATCGGATAGTAAATGGAGGCTCTTTTGTGTTCACAAGCTGTATTATAGCAATTTTTACAATTTCATGGGCCATAATCCAGTATTGCATGGGCGGATCTGGCTGATTTTCAAAAGGAACCAAGCTCTCATCAATATTTAACTACTATCTAAGTTTGGTGAAGATCAGATAGTAAATGGAGCCTCTATTGGGTTCACATGCTCAATTATAGCAATTTGGACAATTTCAAGGGCCATAATCCAGTCTTGCATGGGCGGATCTATCTGGTTTACGAAAGGAACCGAGCTCTCATGGATATCTGTATAAGTTTGGTTGAGATACAATCAAAAGTGAAGACTGTATCGTGTTAACAAGCTCTTTTATAGCAATTTTGACCATTTCAAGGGCCATAATCCAGTCATGCATGGGCGGATCTTGCTGGTTTTCGAAAGGAATCGAGCAAGAAATTGTTTACGGACGCACACCGGACAAATCGCCACGACATAAGTCCTTCTGGCCTTTGGCCAGTAGAGCTAAAAAACCACTGGCGATGGTGACTGTTTATTCAACGCGATATCCATTCTTCTGACTGGGAACGAGAACCTATCTCTGGCATTGAGATATTATACATGTTTAAATTTACTAAACAACCAGGAGACCTACTTAAATCCACTTAGATCACATATTATGAATTTAACAAGTAGTTACACAAACACATGTTTAGATGCTGCATCAGTTGGGTCTTATTCTAATACATGGACAATTATTGCCTTGACAGATGTAGTCCAAGCGCCAGTGCGTGTTGTGTATCCGCATGCAAATGGAAACAAGACATG
Organism: Serripes groenlandicus; assembly: GCA_031761405.1. Taxonomy (NCBI): domain Eukaryota; kingdom Metazoa; phylum Mollusca; class Bivalvia; order Cardiida; family Cardiidae; genus Serripes; species Serripes groenlandicus. Next base: position 346,466 of record JASEVX010000131.1, on the reverse strand, counting down.
GAAATTCCATGAAACCAGGTTTTCTATAATGGAAGGTGTTTGATTAAGAATTAACAGATCTGTCACATCTTTTTATTAATAGTTAATCAAAGCTAGTAATTCGAGTAACAGGGAATATTTCTATTGATGAATAATCATAATTACTTTGTCAATTAAATATATCACAATTTTATCTAACAAATATCAGTTCAATACAGTCAATCGTGTGTTGATGGCCTCATTTATTAAGAACATATAATAAACAGATATTAAGCAACCTTTTGTTGTAAGCAGCCACATTTTAGGATCCCTAATGCCAGGTTGATAATCAGTGATCTGCCTTAACCCTTTACTTGATAGTAACGCGTTTATGCCTTTGAAAACAGACTAGATCCAGGGTCCGAGGTTATGAAACTTACTCATATCCAGGGTTTTCATTAAGGACCGGCACCCGGCGAATCCTCGCCGTTTCGTTTTGACAAAATCGCCGGTTCAATTCTGTGCCACAATCAAAATATTATTAAAGGATTTTTTAAATATATATATAAATAGCTAAAGCTGCTAGCATTCGCCGAAATTCGACGATTTTATAACAAATAAATAAAGCTGAAATATTTGCCGAAATTCAACTTCCGGTGCTTTCTACAAAGTCCGCGTCTTAATTCATCAAATCATTTAGGCGCTTTAAATTACGACGACTTGTAAAGCGTTTTGAATACTTCGATTAAAATTAGCAGACATACTCTTGCAAGGATGAAAAAAAGAAAAATTTACCATTTCTTTCGGCCAAAATCAGGTAAATGACCCGCGGATATTGGTTGTTACAACATAACTGATTCGTCCTTTTATTCTTCGTTCGTATTTTACGGTTCATTTGATTTGATTTTGACAGTTCGTTGGTCATGTTTTGACGCGATTATTATCGTTCATAGAGTTGATTACTACAGATGACAAGAGTTGGCGATGAAGAAAAGAACATTAAAAAGATAAGTAAAAGCATGCACAGGCAGGCGAGTGTTTCATTAGGATAAGTGCAACACTCAATTCCCAATCCTGCTTGCCCTTTAACAAATCACCAACAATACAATATAAAAACAACCTGAGCAAAGATACAGAAAATCATATTAATGTGAAGTGTAATTATTGAATATAGTTGAAACATTGTTGTAAAAGGAGAAATTGCTTGTTATGAGGAAAAACGTATACAGGTGGGAAAGGTTTAAACAAGAATGACTTTTCCGGAGGCATAAAGAGCATTTTAAAACAATTTTTATGTATTCCATAGCCATCTAAATGATATGCTTCTTTTGAATACCCACAACATAGGTGTGAGTTATAATACAATGCAAATCTTCTGTGAAACTATAGGCAGTAGAAGATTTTTATAACTAGCATAGACACCTTTGGGTGTAGATTTAGATCACAAGACAAATACAAATCTTCTTCTGTAAAACTAAAGGCAGAAGATGATTTGTATTTAAATATCATGCATGAATGAAACCTTGGGGACTAGATTTAGATTTCTTTAAATGAATTTTCTGGGATTTTTAACTGTAACACAAATAAAAAGCAGCATTTTACGGAACAAGTTGCAAATCAATTTCTGTTGGGGAAGGTCTTTGGCATCTTGTCATTTTTTAGCTCACTGGCTGAAAGCCTGTCGAGCTTATGTCGTGGCGAATTGTCCGTCGTGTGTGCGTCTGTGCGTTAACTTTTTCCTTTAAACGACTTCTTCTTCCTAACCACTTGGCCAATTTGGTTGAAACTTTGTGGGAAGCATCCTCTCAATATCCTCTACTAAATTCCTTCAAATTTTTTTGATTCATTAAAAGTTCTGGTTTCCATGGCAACCGAAAGAAAAATTAGTGAAAACTTAAAAATCTTCTTCTCCGGAAGTGTTGGGCCGATTTTCAAATAATTTTGTAGAAATGTTCCTTGAGTAACCCTTTTTTAGATTCCTTCAAGAAATGTTGATTGGTTGAACAACATATTCGCCAGAGGGTGGTGCTATTTTGCCTTATATTGCTACAGTGTAAACTTAAAAATTCTTCTCTTCCAACAGTGATTTTCAAATAATTTTGTATAAATGTTCATTGGGTGACCCTCTATCAGATTCCGTCAAGCCATATTGATTGATTGAAAAACATAGCAGTCAGAGGGTGGGGCTATTTTGCCTTAAATGATCATAGTGAAAACTTAAAAAATATTCTCCTCCGAAAGTGTCAGGCCGATTTTCAAATAATTTTGTAGAAATGTTCTTTGGATGACCCTCTATCAGATTCCTTCAAGTCATGTTGGAACCTGGCCGCCAGGGGGCAGGGCTGTTTGGAGATTTGGCTGTGGAGCGATTCTGGCCCTCTTGTTTCAAATATTTATTTTTATTCTGTTTTATAATTAAATAAAATGTTATTGTTTTCTTCCCTCAGATCAGCCACAGGCCTCATCAGATCAAGACCCTGCTCCTTCACCACTGGCCTTGTCATCGGAAGACCTTGCTCCACCACCACATGCCTTGTCAGAACAAAACTCGACATCTTTTTCAGCTACTGAAGACAGAGACCAAAAGGGCTCATTTACAGCTACAGCTGATACAGCCACTTTTAGAAAGGAATCTGATGTAATGGTGAACATTTCTGAATGTTTTCCGATAGAAGACTTAAAATTGTTACACAATAACCAGCTGTGTAGAGAGAAAAGATGTTTGAATCTTAGCCAAGGTGAAAGGGACCAATTTAAAGGATGTAAGGACAAATTTCAGCACAAATGGCTAACTGATGAAATGTCATTCTGTAAATCAACTGGATTTTGGTGGCTCGTGTATAAAGAAGGAAAAGGTATGTTTTGTCTGATTTGTAAAAAGCACAATATATTTACATCCGGGCTGAACCACTACATAACAGGTGCTAAGAGATACAAACGACAAGCTATTGAATATCACGCTAAGTCTGCTAACCACCGTAAAGGAATCGCTACTGAGATGACTAGTCGAGTTTCTATATTTCACAAAGAACATGAGGAAAGACAGAGAGTTGGTGAAGATGTTCAGATGAAAGCATTTATGGCTGCATATTGGTTAGTGAAGGAGGAGATCCCAAATTGTAAATTTATTTCAATGTTGTCATTGATAGAGAAACTAGGGCTTGACACCATCAAGTACTTTGATCACAAAAGTCAAGGCTCACTGCAAGACATTTTCCTAACAATCGGAGAAACTTTATACAGAAATATTGTAAATGAAGCCAATAGTTCACTTGCATATAGTGTCTTGGTAGATGAAGTAACTGACATTTCTGTAAAGACCCAAATGGTAACCTTCATACAGTACATAAGTTCAGCACAGCCAACTGTTAGGTTCCTTGATGTTGCTGATGTTTTGGCAGATTCTGTCTCGGCTAATAGTGAAACTCTGCATGCTGTTTTGAAGAGAACCCTGAAAGATTTGGATGATGGATTGCTTTCTGGGATTGTTACGGATGGAGCTAGCACTATGACAGGGAAGAAAAGTGGTCTAGCTGCCAGAATTAAGCAAGAACATCCTACAGTTATCTCTGTCCACTGCATCTGCCACAGGCTGGCTCTTGATTGCACTGATTCTAACGCAGATGTCAGCTTCATTAAAGACATAGCAGACCTTCTTAGATGTTTGTGGAAGTTTTTCGAAGATTCACCGAAAAGGTCTGCTACACTAGCCAAGGTTCAGATTGAACTTGCAAACTGTGACACAACACAACTTCCAAAATCATCAAGAGTAGCAATAGTCCACAAAGTAAAAAAGGCTTGTATGACTAGATGGCTGTCATTTGATGAAGGAGTCCGAGGATTTCAGAATGATATGCTTGCCATTTTGCAATGCTTAAACAATCTACAGAAAGATTGTACTGCTACAGGCTTACTTAAAAAGATGCACAATGTCCGTTTCATCAGTGGATTGTATATATTAACAGACGTGTTGCCTGTACTAGCCAAACTAAGTAGAACATTTCAAAAAAGCACAATAAATTACATGTGCATAGAGCCAACCATTGAATATAATATGATATCTATGCTATATTCTTTTAAATTGCCAAGTTTTTAATATGGAACATATCTGCGCGAGGTTATTTGAAAATATCTATATGCATGGTAAAGTTATGGTCTGAACAAAAAAAGTTCAAGTAAAGTATATTTTCTGTCACTGTGACCTTGACCTGGAAGCTAAACACATAAATTGTGCATATGACACAGCGTCTTGATATGGTGTATATCTGTTCCAAGCTATTTGAAAATATCTCTATGGATGAAAAAGTTATTGTCCGGACAAGAAAAGTTCAACTGATGTCTATTTGTTGGCATTGTGACCTTGACCTTGAAGCTACAGACAAAAGTTTTGCATGTGACACATCATATTGATATAGTTCATATTTGTGCCAAGTTATTTGAAAATATCTCTATGCATGACACAAGAAAAGTTCAATTAAAGTATATTTCTTATCACTGTAACCTTGACCTTGAATCTACAGATTTTTTTTGCATTTGGCACATCATCTTGATATGTTGCATGTTTGTGCCAAGTTATTTGAAAATATCTCTATGCATGACAAAGTTATGGTCCGGACAAGAAAAATTCAATTAAAGTATATTTCTTATCACTGTGACCTTGACCTTGAATCTACAGATTTTTTTTGTGCATTTGGCACATCGTCTTGATATGGTGCATGTTTGTGCCAAGTTATTTGAAAATATCTCTATGCATGACAAAATTATGGTCCGCACAAGAAAAGTTCAATTAAAGTCTATTTCTTATCAATGTGACCTTGACCTTGAATCTACATATTTTTTTTTGCATTTGGCACATCTTCTTGATTCGGTGCATGTTTGTGCCAAGTTATTTGAAAATATCTCTATGCATGACAAAGTTATGGTCCGGACAAGAAAATTTCAATTAAAGTCTATTTCTTATCACTGTGACCATATGGTGCATGTTTGTGCCAAGTTATTTGAAAATATCTCTATGCATGACAAAATTATGGTCCGGACAAGAAAAGTTCAATTAAAGTCTATTTCTTATCAATGTGACCTTGACCTTGAATCTACATACTTTTTTTTGCATTTGGCACATCGTCTTGATATGGTGCATGTTTGTGCCTAGTTATTTGAAAATATCTCTATGCATGACAAAGTTATGGTCCGGACAAGGAAAGTTGACGAAGCCCGCCCGCCCGCACGCCCGCCAACTTCGCCAAACTAATAACCAGATTTTTCCTTCGGTAAACCTGGTTAAAAATTACATCGCGTTTCGTACGCTGAACACAACGGTTTTTCCAACAGGATGACAGGACAAAAAACAACCCTTGTGCATCTTCTGGCACAAATTCAATTCCTTACCGAGACGTGGGCACTGGTATGCCGTACACCATTTTACTGCAGTAACAGACACACTCAATATTAACTGCAATGAAACTCCCGACCATGAGCATAACAAAATACCAACACCAGTCAACATATCAGTAAACACAAGGGAAAGCTCCTCTTCGCAAAAAAATGCGACGACCATTTCATGACGACTTCCCCACTGACAAGTCATACTGTTTGGTTGAAAACAAATTTGAGTGTTTGACCGACTCTTTTGGCGATGAAGAAGACGATGACCTCCCTCTTTCTGAACCGAAGATTTGCAATATTCAGCAGCAGACTGTCTCACCTTTTAAGAAATTGACCGGAAATAGATTCTTAAATAACAAAGATGTGTTTAATGGCTTATTGAACACCAGACCCGAGTTCAGTACGGTCCCTCGGGGCATGAAAGATAATTCATATGTGGTGATCGAGCACCACCAATCTACTGCCAAAAGAAACTGCTTTCCCGATGACTGTGGAACTTGGGATTCCAATTCTGGGACCACTGTCAAACATGAGTTTATGTTAACAGAAGGAAACACTAACTACCGTGTATAGGAAGGATGGTGTCATTTGCTCAAGAAAAATGATAAAGAAAAAAATTGTGTTCACTCCCTTCAACCCTGTGCCAACTAATATTTTAATTCTACATAGATACTTTACAACACTGAAATTAGATAGGGCTTTCAAGAAACGAGTTACGTTAGTAAAAGATGCACCAAACGACAAGACGTATTTAAAAACTCGCGCACTTGTGGAATATTTAGGAATCTCGAATAAAACAAAACCGTCACATGGTAATTCAAAATCCGGGGAACCGTATACGAGAACGAATCCCTAAGTACTAAACGACGTAGTCGCCAGCTCCAAGATAAAATTTATCGCGAACAGAAGGAGAGAAAAGTAGTCAGACATAATATTGCAGATGATATCCTAGAAATTATATTCTCTCAACATGAAAATCCCTTCATACAAAATGTCATCTTCCTTAAACATAAAGAACCAATCATAACGCTATATACTGAGGAACAAATTCTAGATATGAAACGTAATTGCGTAGGTGAAAATGGTAGTGTGATTGGTGTTGATCGAACATTCAATTTAAAAAAAAGCTTGGAGGCCGATAGTATAGTAAATAAAACAGATTTCCTATTGTAACATGGAAATCTCTTATGTTCCATGTTATTGTATAGCAAGGATTGATCAATTATAGCTTTTAGAACTTCTAATAAAGCATACAAACAAACAATGCATATCTTTTTTCTTGATTTGACAGAATTGAGACTGGTGTTACTTTAGCCTGTGGCCTTGACATATTGTGGCAGTGTTTTAAAGTCCATTATTCTATATTGGTAATTGTATGATACGTTTCATACAGCTGAAGAATTGTTGTTCTCCTATAATAGAAACAGAACATCGTTCCACATTAGAGACAAATTTGAAAGCTACAATATTTGGTTTGTAAGTTTACCAGATTTTGGTAATACGTACTCGCTATCCACAAGAACTTAAACAGAGAACCCAAAATTATGGATTTGCATGCTAGCGTTTTGTCAGTGTCTGTGTTCAGAAAAAAACCACGGGTTTTCTATTAATTTTACAAAAGCAATAAATTGTTTACTTCTTCGAAAAAGTAAATATTATAAAACATTATTACACTAGATTTTGATGAAAAACTTAAGTGATTGTTGCAGAAGTGTGGTGCTGTAAATACACTTTATAATTTGCCACAGAAGTCGAATTCATTTCCACACAAGCATTATTGTCGAACAACTACCCCGCAGTAGGACAAACTTAAGTGACTGTTGCAGAAGCGTGGTGCTGTACATACACTTTCCGAGTTGCCACACAAGCAATGGTGTCACACAACTACCCCGCAATAGGTATGTCCGTCCGTCTGTCCGCGTCAACTATGGACGTTTATGTGGTATTTTCTTTGTCCAAAACATGTTTATGGGTTACTTTTAGTTTACGTGGTTAAGCCCTTAAACTTGTGTCCACTTTCGTTTATAAGCAGTTTATATGTACAGTCTGTTGAAGGGCATTTCAAAGTACAGCATAACAAACGGCTTCCAAGTATTGTCCGATTGGTCGGACCCTTTTGTAGCATTCGTTTCCCCTACATAGAAAGCGGATCGGATATGGCATCAGACCTCGTGAACCAATCAAAATTTGTCCTCGTCTTTCGACATTTTCCGTTAAGAAGCATGCGGTTTACTTTCCGCCATATTTGATTTGGATTTTCCCCTCGATGTTGAATAATTACAAAGCGCAAGGTAAGCAGTGATTAATATGTATATATTTGATGTTGAGAAATTAAAAGGATAAAAAATACTGCGGCAAGCAGTCAGTCTGGTGGATACTGCTACAAGTACAACACGGACAGAAACAACTGTATTAACAACACCAGCAGCAGCACCAGGAAGAAATCCCGGGGAACTGAGGCAAATAAAAAATAATGATTTGGAGTGGTTAAAGTTTTAGGGCAAGTTGGATTTTTTTCTCAATAAGTAATTGTGCTAGGGCTTTCATATTTGGAATATAATTAGATATAATACCTTTCTTCATATTATAAGCTGAGGATGCTGAGTGTGACCTTGTTTTTGGGGTAAAAACATGATTATGGGTGGTTAAAGTTTTAGGACAAGTTGGGATTTTTTTTTTATTTTTTCTCAATAAAAACTTGTGCTAGGGCTTTCATATTTGGAATATAATTACATATAATACCTTTCTTCACATTGAATGTTGAAGTTGCTGAGTGTATAAGATTTAATAGGACTTAAGTGCAATATAACGAAATAGTGCTTTATGTGAATAAGCAGCATATAGTCGAGCGCGCTGTCCTCCGACAGCTCTTGTTAAATTACAGCTCATAATTTATGTGAAACTTTGTCCAATATTATGGGGCATACTGTCGTAAGTCAAATGTGACTGGGGTCATGATGATGACATCTTAAACAGTGTTATTTCATGACCAGAGTACAGAACTTGTTGGTAAAACAATTATATATATATACAAGATATATTAAACAATTTATTTATTTAATATAAATCAATATGGCTTGAACAGTTTTTTTAGAGGGTCACTTAAGGATTCTTTCTACTGAATCATCTCGGAGTTTGATAAGCAGATTATGGAGGAAAGGGATTTAAAGTTTGGTCATTTTACTCATGTTCTGATGCTGCAGCAACCAAAGTTTTACATACGACGCCATGGTTTCAAACAATACAATACATTAACTGTAGTATTTGAGTTCATATTTACCTCTTCACCAATTATGATATCTTTAACAATAGTTACAAATCATGTCATAATTGCTTGTTCACTTTCAATAACAATCTTTTATTTCATCCTTGCTGAGACCCAAAATGTTGCGATGTATCTTTCCACTTCCTGTTGAAGACAACCCTTGCATAATACTCTGCCAAGTGTTACCTCCCTTAGACCATCAATCTAATAACCATATGTCATTTGAAGCAAAAACTTAATTTTACTCCTTTTCTGATGCTGCTTGGTTGCTATGCCTTTCAACAAATCAATATGGCTTGACAAAGTATGTAGATGATCAATGAAAGAACATTTCTACAAAACTATCTTTAAATCAGACAAGCACTTTTATTAGGATGCTTTATTAAAGTATTGTCATTTTGCCCCTTTTTTGATGCCGCCTGACTGCCATGTTTTTCAACCAATCAGTATGACTTGAACAATTTTTATAGAGTCACCCAAGGAACATTTCTACCAAATTATATTTGAATCTGACAGGCAGATTCGGAGGAGAAGATTTTTAAAGTTTGGACATTTTGTCCCCTTTCTGATGCCGCAGCAACCAAAGTTCTCAACAGAATTTAAATCTTTGAACAATTTTGAAAGAGGACCACCAAAGGAACATTCCTGTGATGTTTGGTAAAAATTGTTCTTGCGGTTCAGGAGGAGATGATGTTTAAAGCTAAAAGTTAACGACGGACGACGGACACAGAGTGATCAGAATAGCTCACCTTGAGCCTTTGGCTCTAGGTGATCTAAAAAGGAGAAGGGAGGCCACTTTTTTTTAACCAAACATGAAAATCGTATTTCTTCACCTTTCGAAGCCATTTAAACGGCGCTCATGTTGTCCTCACCCTTCAATTTACTCATGCGTGTACTTTTCCGATAAAAAAACGGCAATTTTAAGCAGATATAACCCTTGGGATGCTCCAAGCGGTGTCGACAAGTGCTTGAAGGTACAACTTCCGGTTAACCCGGGATGAATTTTATGGCGAGTTTTCATTGGTCGACGCGTTTTTTGAAAAGGGCCATAACATCATTAAAAGTCGTACATATTGAAAAGACTGTATAGCAAATTAATTACATTGGGTAAAATTGTGCAGGTAACCGCAACTACGGGGATAGCGAGCACCCTGTTGCCAGATGCCGCAACAGTTCAGTTTCTTCGGTTTGTTGGATGGTCGATTTACTACCCCAGAACTGTATCAAAGAATATTACTTGATGACAATTATCATACAATTAGAGACAGAATTGCAAAGATTGATGTTTTAATGATTGATGAAGTGTCTATGCTGTCAGAGAACATGTTTGAGCAAGTAGAGCAAATCTGCAGATTTGTGAAAGATGTTGACACAATTTTTGGTGGAATTCAAGTCATACTTTGTGGAGTGGGGGTGGGTGGGGGGCTGGTAATAACACAGAATTCATCATATAGTTAATAACACAAACACAATTGTGTATGAACAAACCAGTCCACATAATTATCCCTTTCCCTCATATAGACGCTTTCTGATGCCTCTGCAGCAGAAGGCTTTTTGAAAACAGTGACAAAAAGGAGAAATTGCACAAAACTTGCACTTTTTGTCATAGTTTATCCATTTAATTATAGAGAATTTCCATTTGTTGACAAAATATGTTCAAAGTCTTCTGCTGGGGGGATAATAACACAGATTTTGTTCAGGCTTTTTGAAAACATAGTGACAAAAGGATAAATTGCACAAAAACATGTTTCTAAAAGACTTTGATATATATCAAGACTATATATATAGAGCACTGCTAGAGAAAAAGAACCTGTTATGGTTGACAGAACTATGCCTAGTCTTTGTAACATATAGTATACAGGAATGGTCATTGTGTCAACTTTCTGAATGAATAAACTTGATTAACCATATGCAATGATCAATAATGCATTAATTTGTGGAATGGATATCTGGAATGCATGTCCATATATATAATATATGTACATGTTAATCATAGCATAATTTTTCTTCTTTTATACAGACACATTAATATAGGCTGTGCATGAACTCGGCAAAGGCACAGATGTTTCCCAACAAACAGTTGATTTCCTGAATCGGATGAAGAGGAAGTTGCCTCCTGGGGATGTTCCAGTAAAGCTGTTTGCCAGAAACTATGATGTAGACAAATATAATTCGGACCACATGATGGATATGGAAGGGACATTGTACATGCGCTGCATTAGGTGATGTCTTCGTGCCATTGCCTGATATCCATTTCACTCATTGCAGGCACAGATCCAGGGGGTGGCACCAAATCCTTAACCCTTTCCCTCATACGACAATTCTGCAGCAGACGACTTTGAACATGTTTTGTTAAAACATAGAAAATCTCTATAAATGAACGGATAACCTATGACGAAAAGTGGAAAACATTGTGTCAAAAGGAGAAATTGCACGTTTTGTGCAATTTCTTCTTTTGTCACTATGTTTTCAAAAAGTCGTCTGCTGCAGAGGCGTCAGAAAACATCTATATGAGGGAAAGAGTTAATCTGCGCCTGCTTTGAGTTTACAAAATTATGCTGACAGGAGGGTCAGGTGTCTATGTGATACCGTCCCCTCATGTTTACCGTCTTTGCCAAGATTTGACTCCTAAACCTCATAAGTTTGTTCCTCTTGGATCCAATTTGGCAAAAATAGTCAAGATTGATTTAATTAAGTTCAGATACTTTATATCAAATAATTCAAGTCCATTTAATCAATATTAAACAATAAAAAGTTCAATAGAATATCACAGATTGATTGATTGATTGGTTTTAACAATTTCTCAGTCATATCACGGTGGCCAGTTCACCTACTCATGTTTTTCCTGGTTTTCTCACACCAGTACTCCACACAACAATATTTCCAAATAGACTTAGCCCATTGGTGGAAGACGAATGCCGCATGTCGCATTGACTATTGTCAAACGTCGGAAAGAAAGTTGGCTGAGCCGGGATTCAAACTCACGACCCCTGGATTGACAGCCCGCGTCACTACCGACTGAGCTATCGGGTCTCGGCCCGAGGCGATGTACACCAACACTCACCAATACTACCGACTGAGCTAAAGGGGCTCATAAGTCAACAATTATATAACAAAAAGTAATCAGAAACCTTATCAAAATTATTAACAACAAGAGGCCCAAGAGGGCCAGTATCGCTCCACGGCCATAAGGCAAAAATCAAATCTCCAAACAGCCCTGCCCCTAGTGGCCATATTTTTTACCAACCACCATGGCTTAAAGGAATCTTGTAGAGTGTCACCCAAGGAATGTTTCTGCAAAATTATTTGAAAATCGGCCTGACACTTTCGGAGGAGAGGATATTTTAAGTTTTCACCATAGTCATATAAGGCAAAATAGCCCCCACCCCATGGCGGCCATATTTTTCGACCAATCAACATGGCTTGAAGGAATCTAATAAAGGGTCACCCAAGGAACATTTCTACAAAATTATTTGAAAATCAGCCCGACACTTTCGGAAGAGAAGATTTTTTAAGTTCTCTTTTTAGCCGTATAAGGCAAAATAGCCCCGCCCTCTGGCGACCATGTTAAGTTCTCTTTTTAGCCGTATAAGGCAAAATAGCCCCGCCCTCTGGCGACCATGTTTTTTAACCAATCAACATGGCTTGAAGGAATCTGATAGAGGGTCACCCAAGGAACATTTCTACAAAATTATTTGAAAATCTGCTCAACACTTTCAGAGAAGAAGATTGTTTAAGTTTTCACTATGGTCATATAAGGCAAAATAGCCCCGCCCTCTGGCGACTATGTTTTTCGACAAATCAACATTTCTTGAAGGAATCTAATAAAGGGTCACCCAAGGAACATTTCTACAAGATTATTTAAAAATCAGCCTGACACTTTCGGAGGAGAAGATTTTTTAAGTTTTCACTATAGCCATATATATAATATAGCCCTGCCCACTGGCGCCATGTTTTTCGACCAATCAACATGGCTTCAATTGATTCTCATGAGTAAAAATAAAAGCAAAATATCAATTTTAGGTTCTTGTTAAAATTTTATTTTTTGTTGAGCATATATTATGACACTTTTTTCCTTTTTAGGATATGATAGACAGAATGACTGAAGAGGAAACGAAGAAAATGTTGAAAGAGATTACAGCTAGACAGCCAGCTGTCATTTTTGATGGTGCTGGTATCCTTTCCCAGCGACAGCAGCCACCTGTTGAACCTGGACCTTCAATTCCTGCCCAAAGTTGGTGTGTGTGTACATACTGTCCAAACATGGACAGGGATGAAGACAAGTTCTGCTGCGGAATGGCTCCACAGTATTGCAACAGCCTGAGACCAGTAAGTTTAATTTTGTTGTAATCATTTATCTCTTTGGAAAAGATTTTAGGTCATTTATTGGATTTTCGCCCATGGTTTCGTAAACCTAAATCTGGCAAACTAAGTAATTCAGCTCACATACAGACTTCTTGCTCAGGAAAGTACTATGGGTCACTCAATGTTGGTACACAATTTCTCTGTGAACGTTTTAGAGGCTATCATTTAATTGAAATCAGGTTTTTTTTTCTTATATAAAAGGGGCCGTTTAACGGCCCCTTCCCCCCGGAAAATAAGCATATTTGTTCCCCTAAAAATATAAATTCCCCTCGGATATAAAAAAAAAAAAATCTCATATTTAACTTTTGAACATTAGCTTAAATCTCATTTATCTTTCCACAATGAACAGAATACAATTTGACTCGAGGTGTAGGCTTGGTGCTGAAATACTTGATATTTTGATGAGAATTAAAGTTGCTGATGTTGCCCTTAGAGAATATGACCCAAAAACTGCTGTGTTTGTTTGGAGTTTAACGCCGCTTTCAACAGCTTTGGTCATATCACGGCGGTCAGTGCACCTACCCATGTTGTCCTGGCTTTACCACACACATTCAGAAAAGACCCCATACTTTGCCATATGGAGCCAGAAATTGAAACACAGTTTCTATACTATGTTGTATATCTGACAGTCTCAGCAGCTTCTTTTCACAGCATGTTTTGGACGATGTTTACATTACATTCATGATTGACCATAACAGTGTATTGCACTATTGTAGTTCACATTGTGTTGCTTAAAGTTAAAGTTCTAATAAGTTGTTTTCTCATTTAGCAAGTAACAAAAAATAGCACTTGCGAAAAAATGCAAGTAGAAAATCTTGCTAATTTCGACCCTTGACAGTGGTATAGTTTAAGTGAACTGGATTATGACAATCTAGTGTAGAAGTTCAAGAACATGAAAAATAGACAGATGGCCTTGTAATGATAAAAGTTAAACATGCACATTATACTAGTTTACAATTGTTCCCCTTTTTTCTAAAACGCCGCGAAATTTTCCCCTTCTCAAAGGCCCCAGGCCCCTTCCCCTTTTTCAGAAAAAACAAGATGTGTTTGTGAAACACTGATGCCCCCCAATGGCAACATCTAGGTCAAAGGTCAAGGTCGCAAGGTATACACATGTGAAATATGGTAGCATTACCTGTTATTGTTCAAAAGTAGTGGGGAAGGTTAAAAAAAAAATTGAGAATGGCAACATCTAGGTCAAAGGTAAAGGTCGCAAGGTCAAAAATGTTGGTACTGACAGAAAGGTCATGTCACAAGGAATACACATGTGAAATATGGTAGCCGTATCTGTTATGGTTCAAAAGTAATGGCCAAGGTTAAAGTTTTTTTCGAGAATGGCAACATCTAGGTCAAAGTCGCAAGGTCAAAAATGTTGGTACTGACATGTGAAATATGGTAGCCATACCTGTTATGGTTCAAAAGTAATGGCCAAGGTTAAAGTTTTTTTCGAGAATGGCAACATCTAGGTCAAGGTCAAGGTCGCAAGGTGAAAAATGTTGGTACTGACAGAAAGGTCATGTCACAAGGAATACACATGTGAAATATGGTAGCCGTATCTGTTATGGTTCAAAAGTAATGGCCAAGGTTAAAGTTTTTTTCGAGAATGGCAACCTCTAGGTCAAAGGTCAAGGTCGCAAGGTAAAAAATGTTGGTACTGACAGAAAGGTCATGTCACAAGGAATACACATGTGAAATATGGTAGCCGTACCTGTTTTGGTTCAAAAGTAATGGCCAAGGTTAAAGTTTTTTTTGTGCAGACAGACAGGCCAACAGACAGGCCAAAAACTATATGCCCCCCGAATCGGAGATTCCGTGGGGGCATAAAAAACTGGAAATAATCAGAATATATTTCTCTTGACGACCAATTGCATATAATCTGGTTCATGTTGTTTTAACCCTTTCGCACATACAGCAAATCTGTAGCAAACGACTTTGAAAACATGATATAGGCCAAAACATGAAAAACCTCTATTTAATGAGGGTTTAATTTTTAAACAGAGTTGAAAACATTGTGGCAAAAGGACAAATTGCTCATCATTATCAAGTTCTATGCCACAATGTTTTCAAGAAGTCTTCTGGTGCACAGCCGTGGGAATGGGTTAAAAACTAGTTCACCTTGTCAAATGTTTGAAAATATATACATAGGCCTTTTATTATAAAAGTGTGAAGTCTAAACCAGTTTTGATCTTATAATACCCAAGTTATCCAGAACGTAGGGTCAGACCCCAATGCTCGATTCTAACAAACGTGTTACGCCCTTTATTTAGTATTTGCTACATACCAAATATATAAGGGCTAAAGATAGAGAGCCGGAAGTTTTAACTCCATGGCACAGATGTCCCCTAGACAATACTAACTACCCAATGGCTAAGTTTCGGACTAATGTTTGGTTTAAATTAACTTGGTCGTTTTTAACCACCGAGATGGTTGTCTTCCCAATTGCACTTAAAAAATGTGTTGAATGGTCATGAAGTAGGCATATGACCTTGACCCAGAGTGGTTGTAACATGATCTCTGCACATCGACGCAGTGTTAAGTCATATGACTTTGTGCGACCTTGACCCAACAATATTGTTACATGCGTCTCAGTATTGTGAACATTTGTGTAGATTTAATTCAAAAGTGGACATTATATGAGGGAGACGCATAAATAGCTCATCTTAGCATCACTAGTTCAAGTATCGTCTACCCAGCTGAGTGATGTATATATGTACATATTTTATTTTACAGGAAATGGGACTGGTAATCACTGATCCTCTGACCCTGCACATACAGCAGACATTTAGGAATGATGTCTTCGCCCATCAGGCAGACACAGTCGAAGATACTAACCGGTCGTTCAGACATGCAGCTTATAGACAACATGTGTTATGGGTGTTTGGCAGGCTGCAGAAGGACGATAGAAAAACTGTGCCAGCCTGTTGTGTGAAATTAATAAGGGACAAGTTTCCCAGTCCAAGTGGCCAATATACAGGATTTATACCGGTCAGATATGGTATTGGCTGGTAGGAGCAATATTTTTAGAGAAACCGTGGTAAACTCACATGTACTTGCATTTTGATGAGATTTTTACGGCACTTGGTAATGGTTGCACAAGTTGAAACGACGCAATATTTACATAAATCCGCAAAGTTAAATTGACCCACATTGAACCTACAGTATAAGCGAAGTGAGTTTGCGACGAGTGACCTTAGTTTTGACGGACTAAATACAACAACTGGAACAAGACTGTTGTTCTTGAGGATTTAACAAAAACATTTTATATTATTGGTGCTGATAGCCTAACCGTTGCACATGTCGGTGTCCCATACGGTCTTGGGTAATATTTTTAAATCCGCGATTTAAAGTTGACCTATTTAGTACGTACTCTGTAAGCATTCATCATCAAATAACCGACCTTTTAGTACGGTGAAGTTCTTTGTTCTAACCGATTCGGTTTACATAAAAATTCATGGACCTTTCCAATTTCATTTTACCCTCAATTTTATTCTGACGTCGTGAGCTGATCGTTATGCCGAGTTATCCAAGTTTTTTTGAAGAATAAAGTAGAATAATAAAATTACATTTTCCTCTAAAATCAAAGGAAAACTTTCTTTAAGTGTAACACACCCATCTTGCAAACTAAAGCATCAACTATGTCCGACATCAGTCATTATTTCAGCGTTTAATAGACTACATGGCTTGTGTTTGATAGTATCATGCTCCCGGAACAAGTCTTTGTTCGTGTGACTCGCGTTAAATATTAACCGGAAATGACGATACCTTTAAAAACAAATTAAAACGCTTATACATCACAATAAGTAGGTCACTATAAACAGGAGAATCCGCTTATACAACAAATAGGTCAATAAGGATAGGATTTGTGAGAATTCCTTTATGTTTCACAACATTGTCAAATGTTTCACATTCGACCCATTTCCGTTGTCGAGCGTTCAATCGTGCCACTCTCTTATTTTTCGCGAGTATCATTTCTGAAAGCGCCTTGAATTTCTGTTTCTCCTGTTAAATATCTGCTTTCATTTCGATTTATCCTTTCTCAATCCGTTCAAATTTGAATTCGATGCTGACCACCTTTTTTAAGAAGTTTCCCTTCGTAGTTCGTACCTTGAACTTTGCAAATTCTGTTGAATTGTAACAGACAACCTTCATCACTGTTTCGCCATCACTGATGGCACTGGTTTAAAGATGACTTGTCAGCGCCATCATTTCCCTTATACTGTCTAGGGCTTGCTTCCGCAGCAACGACTCTTGCCTTTAAGACTTTGTTATATGGGCATTTGCCTTTAAAAGAAGTGCTTGTACTTTCCATCTGAAAAAGAACAGATGAAGGACACTTATCACTTATCAAAAGTAGACAACTTTAAAAACTTTTACCCTGGCATAAATATTGAAATCTTTAAATAAAGAAGAAGTTGCTCTTTAAGAGCAATATTTCTTGTGTACATAATGATTGTTGTCCGTTTGCAACAATGTTTTCAAACGTCTTTTACACAGATGCATATAAAAGTTTTGCTGCTGGGTAAATGGTTAAACACTTTTTTTCATTGAGAACACTTAATCATGATCTGTGGGTAACTTTTAAGTACTGCTAGACAAACTATTTACCACAGCCAGAAGCGTTCTGACGCCTCTGCAGGACACATCTTTTTGTAAACATTGTGGCAATAGGAGAAAGTGCTGATAATGATCAATTTCTTCTTTGGCCACAATTTAACCCTTGCCCTCATTTTTTTTGGCTGCTTGGTTTAACAAGCAAAACTGACTCGGATAACGTAAAATCCGCGTTCTTTTTGTGGGGCTTGGACTTAAACATTGTACATTTGGTTTCAGATTGACTGCGATGCTGTTGTTGTTATGTCAGACGATGAATTGGCAAAATATATCTTTGCGTATGGCGATCGAGTGGCTCTGATGGCTTTTGTAAAGTGCAAGACAGAGGAAAACACCAACCCACGTTCTGGTTAGTACTATACTGGCTCCAAAATTCATGAACAAAGTTCTTGCGGACAACACCATTGCATAATGTAAATGATACTGCAACTGTAGTATTGTTTTAAACCAAGCTGTGGTAATTTTTACAAGTGTCATACATGAAACCGATGTAAAATTAACACCCCATTCACACTTCACCTTGAGACTACCTGTGACCTCTGGCTGTTGTTAGTCGTACAACTTTCTAGCGATAGTTGCTGATAGTCTTCAATAGTGCCTCTAAGTGTGCAAGAATGAAGCGATTAAACAATACTCTTTTCACCAACAAGTTTTTTATGAAATTATTAATAAAGGTGCATATGCTGTTAAGTTTGGTTTCGTGTTAGTTAGTTAATATTTACTAAATAAGTAGTTTGTAATTTTCAGTGATGATGTGGAAGTATTGGACAGTGAGGCCGAGGAACTGCAAATGGCTTTGTTGGAAATGCTTGATCCTTCTGAAAACAATAAACTTGGTATAAGGTAAGTTGCCTGTAAGGTATACTGTATATTTAAGTTTTCTAAAATGGACATAATGATAATATTGACATAAACTTGAAAGCAGATACCGGTAATATAATTCGCATGGAATTATATGGTATGTTTACACATATCTGTTTGTATTTAGAACCAACTCTGTGGCTGAAAGTGACATGAACGATATACTAAAGACGTACCAGCAGGAGACAGTAACTGAAGATACCGTAACAAAACTTCTCGTGCTGCGAAGCAATATTCTGGATACAGCATTAGAAGGTATTGACAGAAAAGCTGTCAATTTAAAGTCCAGACTGTATGTCAAATTGTCTGGAGAGATAGGGTAGGATGAAGGAGGACCAAGGCGGGAGTTTTTTAGGTAAATTTTATGATATTTTTATGCTGAAGATTTAATGTTTTTCGTTTCGAGTACCCCGACCCTAAATACTTTAATGGCCTTGGAGAAAAAAATATCAAGTTTTAGAACAAAAAGTGCAAATTTGCATATTTATGCTTAAAACATAGTCAGTGATATTTAAAATCAACTTACAGATGATCTTAATGTATTACCTATGTATGTGTGTACATTTTTGACACAGAAATAATTTCCGAAACAAGATAAAACAAGAGGCCCATGAGGGCCTATGCTCTACTGGCATTGATCTGGCTTGTTTCAAAAGGAACCAATATGTCATCAATATTCAAATACCATCTAAGTTTGGTGAAGATCAGATAGTAAATGGAAGCTCTATTGTGTTCACAAGCTGTATTATAGCAATTTTTACAATTTCAAGGGCCATAATCCAGCCATGCATGGGTAAATCTGTTTTTTTAGAAATGAACCAAACTCTCATGGATATCTAACTACTGTATAAGTTTGATTGAGATACAATCAACAAGAGGGCCATGATGGCCCTATATCGCTCACCTGATTTAATAAAACTTCAATAGTTTTCAAAGTTTTTACTCTATACATATAAGGAAAACAAGCAACCCCCTGGTGGCCATGTATTTCAACGGATCGGATTTATTTGATAAACCTTGGTAGAAAGTCACTCAAGGAGCATTTGTGCCAATTTTTTTTAAATCATGCAGGTGCTTTTGGACAAGAGGTTTCTTAAAGATTTTACAATGCACATATAAGGAAAACAAGCCCCGCCCCGTTGCGGCCATGTTTTTTCAACGGAAATAATTAAACAATCTTCATAGAGGGTGGTGCCCTTAGGAACATAAATTTTGTGCAAAATAATTTTTAAAATCGGGCCAGCACTTTTGGACAAGATTTTTTTTTAAGATTTGGCAATTTTCCCCTTTTCTAATGCCGCAGCAACCAAAGTTCTACATGGAATTAAATTCTTTGAACAACATTGAAAGGGGACCACCTTAGGACAATTTCTGTTATTTTGATATCTGGCCAGTACTTTTGGACAAGAAGATTTTTAAAGTTTTAACAATGCACATATAAGGAAAATAAGCCCCGCCCCCTTGCGGCATGTTTTTCAATGGATCGGAAATATTTGAACAAGCTTAGTAGGGGGTGCCCCAAGAAACATTTGTGCAAAATAATTTTTAAATCGGGCCAACACTTTTGGACAAGAAGATTTTTTAAGATTTGGCAATTTTCTCCTTTTCTGATGCCGCAGCAACCAAAGTTCTACTCGGAATTAATTTTTTTTGAAAACATGGTGACAAATAAAGAAATTACTTAAAACAAAATAAATTTCCTTTTATCACAATGTTTCCAGTTTTGGTAGTAGGTGTAAGAGATTTTCTATTGTTCGAAGTTGTCTGCTAGAGAATTGTTGTATGAGCGAAAGGATTAAGCTGTATTCATGTTACTTTAAACAAAAATGAAATTTTAATTCTAGGGTCATTGAACATGATTATTAACTTGGGAGTATTGTTGTATCAGTTATTTTCATTGTTTACAATTACTTATTTCAGAACAATGAAAAGAGGCTTATGATCCGAATAATATGATTCAAGAACACCAATATCAAGTATTTGAGACTGATCTATATGTGAGTAAATGTTATCCAAACATGATCCATATCCGTTGTAATTGAACTGATCATCTGTTTTAAACTGAATGCTTGCATTACCTTCAGTATTGTATCAGTCTCTAATATATTAACATTAAAATCCCCAATCAATATCACCTTTTTCCTTAAGGATATTAATTCTAAAATCTGAAGCATGAATTGTTTGAAGTTTTTAACAGAAGCAGCTCCTGGTGGACAATACACAAAACACAAAACTATGCCTTTTAATTTTGCCAGTGCACATTCAACATTGGAGAAAGGAATAACCCGGACACTTTCAAGTTTATTTTTTGAGAAGACTGTTATTCCATGGTCATAATTCTTCTCCATGGATGAATAAACATGAAAGCCCTCAATTGCACATTCTGAAACAACAAGATTAGGATCATGCTGTCTAGTCTCAAGAAATCCAAGAATGTCAGCATTCAGAAGATTTCTTTCATGTCTTATATCATCAATATGTAGTGATAAAGATCTGCAGTTTTGAACACAAACAATGAAACCGCTTTCAAAGACATCTAAATTTGGTAAACATGGCTGTAACATTTTTGTATTACGGAGACGATGCATTTCAATTTGCACCTGTGGATCAGTGGTAATTTTGTTTTCATTTAACCTAACAATATGGACACCTGAAATACTTGTTACTCTACTTAGTCCAACATAATGTATGTGATGTACTGCTCTAGTTCCAAAGTCCATGACTGAGCCAGTCATAGTTGAACCTTGATATTTATGAATAGTTTTTCCAGCTAAGACAACCAATGAAAATTGACGACGAACAACAAGGTACGTTTTATAATGTTTTATGGGAAATATTCTTGTTGTTTCAAGAATTGGCACCCATTTTGAACTTATTCCATCTTTAAATAAATGCCTATACTTTTTACGCCAGTGGTAGCCAATTTTTGGATCATCAAATTCAACCCACGTAATGCTACATCTACTTGAATTTGGAACTCTTTTATCAAATTGTCTGGCCCAACATGCAGCTCCATTAGTAAGACCATCATTGACATCTATGTTCAAACACAAATCGCATGGAATACTCCCTTTATTTGCCTCTATGTGGATTTGCGACAGAAAGCATTACAGGTGGTTACCTCTACCCAATTATATGGTGCACAGTGAGTGTTATTGAGCCAAGCTGCAAGTTTTATGTTTTACGTGTGATGGGGTTTAAACCACTTCACGACTGTAACCACTGAGTCAATTGGATTTTCTTTTTTTTTTGCCCAATGGCAGTTGAGCAATACTGTGCCTGTTGATTTCATCATCTGAGCATGAAGTCCTAAAGATGAGTTATTGTGATCACCTTTTGCCGGGCCTCTGCTGCACATCAACATTTTCTCCTCTTTAACCTGTGGGCCAAATGGTAGCTTTCCCCTTGTATCCTTCCTAAATCCATTGAATAGTTTTGATCCATACATAATTCTGGTTTCCAGGTAAACTCATATTATGTTTTGGGAATTCTCTCTGAAAAAAAAAAAATGTTTCATCAGATTCCTTTAAGCCACGTTGATCGAAAATGTACATGTGGATTGCAAATTTTAAACACGGTGAATATGTAAGACATTACGAGGGCTCGGTGCAAAACTATTGTAACTACATATTTTCAAGAAAATCACTTTAACTTTTTTTTCCCCATTAATATGAAATACATAAAGTCTGAAAATGTTGGAGCTGTACTCCTTATAGTCATGAAAGTATTTTAATATTGTGAAAATATTGTATCTCAAAATAAAATGTATTTTAATGCAAAACTATTGTATGTTGACTTACAATAGTTTTGCGCAAAAATCTATATTAAAGTTTCAAATTTGTATGTGCAAAACTATTGTATGTTGACTTACAATAGTTTTGCGCAAAAATCTATATTAAAGTTTCAAATTTGTATGTGCAAAACTATTGTAACTAGATTTGCAATAGTTTTGCATTACAAAGGGAGTTAAGTTTCGGGAGCAGAAAAACTGTTTCTAGTGCATTTCCAAAATAGATTTGCATTCAGAAAAAGACGAGAAATAACGAATGTTTTGGGAAAATATTGGCTTTATCTCGAAACATGAAAAAATTAAGTTAAATCTTTAAAAAAGAAAATTGCCACAACAGCAGAAAAAGAAAAAAGTTATTGCTCTTTATTATGACCCCTACTTTAACCTGAAGTTTTTTACTGTCAAATTTTGAATCTTTTTCCAATATTTTAAAGTACCGGCCAGCAAGATGCAGAAAGGTAAGGTTTATAGCACTTATTTCTTATTTCCTTTGTTGAATATATACAAGTTTAAGAATTTGATGTTGAAATCATTCAGCTGGTGGGTGGGGCAATGACTTACTGTGTACACTTTATAGAATTTATTAAAAAGTTACTGTAATTTTTTTTTAAATAAGAACACTGATGAATTTTATACATAAAAAGAGAAATCCTATTATATTCATTCTTTTTATATTTAAATGGGGAGAGGTTTTTAATACATTAATACTTTTGATTGAGATGCTTTATTATGCCTTTGCAGCAAACATTTGAAAGCACTGTGACAAAAGGAGAAGTTATTCAACAATTATTCTTTCATTTATAGAACTGTTTCAATTTTTTTGTTTAGAACCTAAGAGGGTTTCGAAGTTGTGTGCTCTATATGTTTAGAATGTGGGAAAGGCTTAAAACATATTCTGTTGTTCTGTTAAGTCACTGTCTTCATTATAATAATGTATACTAGCTCAAGGTAGCTAATCTCATAAACAAACATTATCTAACCACTTTAGTATCATCTCAAATGTAAATTTCACTATTTTGCCTCTGTGTTAGTTATATCCAAAACATAATTTTGTTATAACAATGATGAATATAAAATATTTTCACATGAATTTGAAAAAGTATGAACTGCAGAATATGGCATGTTAAATTACTAAAAAATACAAATATTATTTTAAAATACATAATTATATTCACTGTCATTGTATTTACATTCACATTGACAATTTTTTTAAATACACTTGTGACTACTTTGACTTTTTCAGCATGTCACCAAGCATGCCAAAAGTATTTGGGTGCAGGCAAACAGTGTGATGCCAACAACTTTGCATCCAATGCTCCACAGCAAAATCAAACCACTGCAGACTGGAAAACAGAAGATCTTGACATTGTCCTTGAATGTGAAGACTAGTTATCATCATGAAATGGGATTATAAAGTAGCCAACTTTTGATCACAGACTTACCAGATATGTATGAGAGTATGAAAAGTGAACACTACATAAATATGTGCAGGATTAGTCGAGGCGAAAGATGCCACAGAAGTATTTTTGAGTTGAATAAGATACAGACAAACAGTTTTCTGAAGATTTAAATCCTCTGCAGTATTTTATGTATTTGACCAACACTCACGAAGCTATGATGGTTTGCTCAGCTCAGATGGGACAACAGTACTCACTGCTCATAACGATTGTCCGCAACAACTTCAGTTTGTGGAAAATCTGTGTAACAGTTTAGGTGGCAAAGGCCAAGTTGTGCCCTTTGAAAAACCCATTATTAGTATTTCTGATGTTTCAGACCCAGAAACAGCTTTTGACAAGTTTAATGATGTAAGTGAAGGAGAGTACTCCTGCATAATGTTCTTTGCAGAAGAAACCTTAAAGGAAAATATCAGAAAAATAGAGGAAGACGCATTTTACAACCACTGATACAGATTCAGATCTTTCGGTTAACAGTATTTATAATAGTACTACATGCAGTGTTGGTCAAATGACTGATAAAGATATAAGTTTGAGTAACATTTAAGACAATCTTTCACTTTCAAGGCTTATTTGTTTTTGTCAACCTAAGGGTACTGAAGCAGGTTCAGACAGCTTCTCTGACATAGAAAGCTCAGGAAATGAGTACAACTTCACATAATATGAGAGAGAGGTCCTTGAAGATAGCCTGTCTGAACCGGATTCCGAATCCTCAATGAAAGAGTTTATAACTATAAAAAAAAAAAAACATTGTAAAGGAAAAATCAATCATACAGGAAAGAAAAATATTTAAGAATGGCTCGAGCCACATATAAAAGCCAAAATTGGGGTGAATTTTGGTTTTATAAAATCAGTGCAGATGTTTATCAGGTCACTGTTGCTATTTCTGGAACGAAACCATATCAGGTAGGGGCTTTTGACATTGCATTATGAATGTAAACATAGTTTTATTGAATCAATGACACAGAAAGGTAGAAGAAAATGTATCTTTACTCTGACAATTATTAGTCTTGGGACAAGAATAGGTTCTATGCTGCAATGATCTTGTAGAGTTTTTACAACACCTTCTTGGGCTGCTGTAATAAGTGCTGCACGTGCACGCAAAATCCATATACTGTGACAGAAATCTATTCTTCCAAGTTCTCTGATTTTTAAGAAGTTGCAGAACAGCTGAACATTTTTGTTTAAGATTTGGAAAGAAATAAAGTTGTTTGGTCTAAAGATAAGAACACTGAAAATCACAATAGAACATCCACACCTCATGATATTTCAGTATGATTTTGGGAAACCATTGCACTTTCTAAACCTGATATAGACATAGATCTTGTGAAGTGCCACATCCAAGAGATTTTGATCTTAAGCAGCTTAACACAGAAAGGCCTGCAATAAACTGGGACAAGTATCATGACCTTCTATGCCTTTGTCCGAGTGGTATGATCCCTAAAATCCACCATAGTTTCTTTCCGTCGCTACCCCATTAGACAGAATAACACTTTAACTTGTGTCTTGAATTTTTATGGATCATGATAGGAAGTTACCCTAAATATTAATACTTAAGTACAAACTGATGTATTAGGCTTAAGAATTTACCAAGCGTGTTGGAAAACAATTGATGAGTTTCATGTAAATACTTACACAAATAAATTTATAAATTGATAACTTGTATTGTTTTGTTGCATAATCATGTTTGATATTGTTTGTGTAAGTTCTCTCATGAACTTAAATAAAACATTCCTTTGGTTCAGTATATCTTGTAGAAATTGTACAGTAAGTAAACATTTCAACAATGATTAATTATAACAAGAGGGTCACGATGACCCTAAATCAATCACCTGAGTGATAGTATAGTAGCAATTAATTATTTAACTTCAAATATCTAGGTTATTTACCCCTTTTCTGATTCCCACTTGCTGCCCTGTTTTTCAACCAACCAATATGGCTTGAACAGTTATTGTAGAGGGTCATTCAGGGAACATTTCTATCAATCATCTTAGAAACGGACAAGTGGATTATGGAGGAGAAGAATGTTAAATTTTGGGCATATTTCTAACTTTGTGATGCTGCAGTAACCAAAGTTCTACAAAGAATGAATGTCTTTGAACGATTTTGAACAAAGTAACGTTCCTGTAAAATAAAGTTTAAATTGGTCCAACGGTAATGTAGGAGTTGTCATTTGCTAAAAGTTAATTTTACCCCCTTTGTGATGACTCCTGGTTTCTATGATGTTCTACCCAGTCAATATGGCTTGAACAAATTAGTGCAGAGGACCAATGAAGTAAAATTTCTATCCAAATCTCCTAAAATCAGACAAGCACTTTCATCATAATGAAATTTGAAATTTTTGTCATTTTTACCCTTTTCTGATGCGGCCTGGCTGCCAATTTATTCAATATGGCCTGAACAATTTTTGTACAGGGTCACCCAAGGATTATTTCTTCCAAATTATATTGTAACCTGACAAGTAAATTCAGAGTAGAAGAATTTTAAAGTTTGGACAATTTCCCCCCTTTCTGATGCTGCAGCAATCAAAGTTCACAATGGAATTTAAATCTTTGAACAATTTTGAAAGATGACCACCAAATGAACATTCCTGTGAAGTTTTATTATTATTTTAATAACAGTATTGTTCTTGCAAATGATTTGCTATTTTGATAACAGTAGTTTTGCAGTACAAAACAAACTTCAATTTGTTAATTAATATTGCAAAACTATTGCAAGTCAATGTGCAATAGTTTTGCAATATCAATGCAACAGAAAATGAATTAATTATAGTGCAAAACTATTGCAAGTCCAAAAATATCAATAAAATCATAATAAATCACTTTACTGTTCCCATAATGTTTTATCTGCATTGTTTATGTTCTTAAATATCACTATGTGAATAAGAAGTTCAATAAAACATGTTTTAACAAAACTCTTCAGTTTTTTCCTCCTGCTGTAAAAATGTGTAAAATGTAGTTACAATAGTTTTGCACTGAGCCCTCGATTACATTTTCAACAAATCTTAATAAAAAATAAACATTCATTTACATCATATTCAAGTCAAGATCAAAATTTGGGTCATGTGGGTTTATGAACCTAGATTAGTACTTGGTATACCAAGTGTTTCTAAAGAATACAAAATAGGAGGGTGTTTCAATACAACAAATGGAATAATTAAAACTGTTGGGGGGATTTCTTAAATTTCTTATATTTTATTATTTTAACTTTCCAGCCTTGACACAATTTACTTGAATGAAGGGTTGTTAAAAGAGAGCCTGACATCGATCATGCAATCAATTACATAATCTACATACGAAGATGCTGCTGCTGAATGTGACCTTGTACTGAATAAATCGAAGAACAAGGCAACTTTTGATGCTGTGAAAATAAGTAATTTCATTTTATTATTTGCTTTTTAGAATCGGGTTTTTAGACGAGCTTTGTATGTAAACATATATAGGCAATTGGTAGAGGTGTCCACAATAACACTTGCTCGAATAATGAATTTGTATTCAACTTTTTAATGGACAAATTTTATCTAAACTTCAAAGGAAATGTTCCTCTGTTTGTCTCTTTAAAAACTATTCAGTGATTTCATTTTTTGTTAAAAAGTTTGTTGCTGCTGCATCGGAGAGGGGGGTAAATGCACAAACTGTAAAATTCCTCGCCTTTAAAAGAAAATTAGGTAGATATGTTCCTTGAAATTTGTCTAAGCCATATTGATTGATTTAAAAACAGTTTGGCCAGGTGGCATCAGAAGATGGGCAAAAGTAAAAAAAAAAAAAGGATTAATCTGAATTTTTATAGCAAAATTATTCCTTTAGTGGCTGGCCTCTACATAATTTGCTGAACCATTTTGATTGTTTAAAAAGATAGCCGACAGGGGGCATCATAAAAATGGTCAAATGAACTTTTAGCTAGCGTTAAACGTCATCTCCTTGTAAAAAACATTGACCAATATCATCCAAACTTCATCAGAATGTTTATTTCATTGGCCTCTTTCAAAATAATAAACTCTTTTACAATGTTCACTATTTGTAGTTTCCCACTTTTGAACAAGTTTTTCAAATTAGAGCTGTCACACTTTTGCTACTATACTACAGTTTTCTGTATCAAAATATTGTGTCAGTGAATGATATTGTTATAAATAATATAAATATATTACATTGTAACTGATAAAGGTATTATAAAATGAGTTGTGATGGATGGGTCTTCCACTTCTGATATCTAAAGCAGAATACCTTGATACATTGACAACTGATTTAAGTCAGGTCAAAGAACAAGGGTATTTTTTGCATTTAAAAACTCTTATCACATTTCTTATTATTTCTCTGTGTAGGTGCTGCAAAGAAGATCGAGCCGAGTCAAAAGTGTTATGTTCTTTTGTAACTTTTATGGGTATATAATACTTATAGTAACTCAGATGATTGATTTAGGGCCATCTAGGCCCTCTTGTTTTTTATTCTTTCTATCTCTGTTGTCTTGAATAGGTGCTTTACTCCCTGATGTTTTCCCCTTCATATGAGTGTTGACATAAAGGTTATATTTGTTTCAGGGTGCCCACGGATAATTCAGAAATATCCAGGGATGTCACTTTCAAGTATGACATGGGTTAGAAGAAGCGCGGCAGCAGTTAAGCTTATGACAATAAATCAGGTGTGGGGACTCTTCGGCAAAACCTCTGGGAAAATCTGAATATTTGCTGTACGAGTATCTGACTGCCGACCCTGCAGTAAATCTGAATATGAAAAAACTCCCATCTCAAATGTCTTAAAAAAACTGGTCAGGTTGTGCTAACGCTATGGAATCAGATGTTGGTGTAGATGTAATCAAATATTTTGAGAAAGAGGGTGAAAGAGTATAAACATTAATAATGGTTGACAACACAACAACACTTTCTAAAATTAGATAGGACCTGGACCATACAGTTACAAAATGGAATGATATAAATACATATGTAATTGTTAATAGACAAAGCCTAGGTTGTGTGAAAAAAAATGATTGCTTATTTTATTTTGTAAAAATATATGTACATTTTAATTTTTCCCTTGTTGATACAGCTTCAGGAAATGTGATAATATTTTGACAATATCAGATATTGCTTATCATATTAAACAATTTTTTTTATTGACATAATATTTTCAAAGACAAAATTGAAATTGGGCATTTTAAGATTTAAAATGCCTTAAATTTTAATTTTAATTCATAATAAAATATATGAATTATAAAACATTTTTTCCATATCTGGGCGAAACAACCGCCAGACATGAAAAATAAAAATATAAATGAAATAAAAACAGATAGTAACATATAATGTAATATATACATAAAATAAAAAAATAAAAAATGGAGGTGGATCAGGGAGGTGGTGGTTAAAAACAGAATTCCTTCTTCACAACGTAATTTTGTTTAAAACAAAGGAAGTCTGCTCTCCGAGAAAGGAGGTAGATGACTGGCCGCTCTGGGCACCCCCACCAGCGATTGGCCGTCGCATTACGTAGCAGCGATGTCAGCGTGCACCATCACGTGACTCGCAGGAGGCCAGGACCGCCAGTCTACCCCCACTCAGTGGGGAGTAACCGCTCCAGATAACAAGAGCTGGCGGAGGACAGCACGCTCGACTATATGCCGCTTATTCAAACAAAGCACTATTTCATTATATTGCACTTAAGTACTAATAAATCATATTATATAATCTATATGTAAAAGCAACTGAATAGATACATACATTTAAATATATATCATTTAAATACATATCATTTAAAAATCAAATATCCTAAGTCAATCAAGGGCCATAACTCCATATTTAGGATACAATGGAGTTATCTAACCTAATTGTACGATGGTCCTTAACAAATGTGTCGAGTATGAAGTGATTTGAATGATTCAACTTTAAAGTTGAGCTAAATGCAAATGTTAAAACTGACCCGAGTCCAAAAATAGCAAAACCTTAAAAAAAGTGTTTGACACCAAAACCCATTTGATATGTGAGAAGAATTATATTTGATAAATGAATGATCACAATAAGAAAGGAACGTAACCAAAAATTATGAATTTATCTCAAATTCTCAAAATCAAACAAAAATCATGTTTTTTACCCCCAAAAAGTCACACTCAGCATCTTCAACATACAATGTGAAGAAAGGTATTATATGTAATTATATTCCAAATATGAAAGCCCTAACACAAGTACTTATTGAGAAAAAATTAAAAATTAAATGAAAATGCCAACTTGCCCTAAATCTTTAACCACCCAAAGTCATGTCTTTTACCACAAAAAGAAGGTCACACTCAGCATCTTCAGCATTCAATGTGAAGAAAGGTACAAGATGTAACTATCTTCCAAATATGAAAGCCCTAGCACAAATACTTATTGTGAAAAAATTAAATGAAAATGCCAACTTGCCCTAAAACTTTAACCACCCAAATTCATGTTTTTTACCCCAAAAAGAAGGTCACACTCAGCATCTTCAGCATTCAATGTGAAGGAAAGCATTAGATGTAATTATATTCCAAATATGAAAGCCCTAGCACAAGTACTTATTGAGAAAAAATAAAAAAAATAAAATAAAAATCCAACTTGCCCTAAAACTTTAACAACCGAAAATCATGTTTTTTACCCCAAAAAAAAGGTCACAATCAGCACCATCAGCATTCAATATGAAGAAAGGTATAAGATGTAACCATATTCCAAATATGAAAGCCCTAGCACAAATACTTATGAATGAAAATGCCAACTTGCCCTAAAACTTTAACCGGACGCCGACGCTGGGGCGAGTAGTAAAGCTGTCATATTCTTCGAATAGTCGAGCTAAAAACGGGTCCCCAATATCATAAATACTTTTATGTATGCATAAAATCTATTTATGTTCCATTGTTTCCATATAATACTGTTTTATACATTTCCATATATTCTGACAAGAGACAGGTAACCGGACTAATAAGGGAAAATGATAAGCCAGACGGACGTTCGCACTGACGACAGACAAATCGCCACGACATAAGCCCTTCTGGCCTTTGGCCAGTAGAGCTAAAAACCACAAAGATTAAACGAGATTGATATCTTGTCTGATGGTCATATTGTCAGTTTTCTTAAACAACGTTAATACATCTGCCTCACAATTGCTTTTGGCTTCGAGTCTACGAAAGTAAGTGCTCAATGGTTGATTAGAATACCTTGTGGTATGTAAGTACATGTAGTATCTGAGTCAAAGTCGTCTTCTCCTAAGAACTGGTAAACCCTCTTTCGTTTCTGTGTTCCTGTAAGCACAAAAGTTGTAAAGTAAGTTGAAACTAGAGCTATCACTGAATGTGATGATTACCTCCTGCTTTGTCACAAGAAATAATCTAATATTTCATAAAAAGGGAACCACTGAACCTCACAAAAAGTGTCTTGCACATCTGCATTTCATATGTACGAAGTTTCAATGGAACGGTGGAAGTTATTTGAGCACAAACTTTGTACATGAAGGTATTTATAACTAGAACTGTGAGTGAACTCACTAAAGGATACTCCCATCCTGCATGGACAGACGGACAGCGATAATCTTACTTCATGCACATCCTCACGTTGTGTACTACAACTGTGTAAAGTTTCATCAGAATCGGTCTGCATTAAGGAGGAGTTGCGCTTACAAGACATTTATGGACAGACAGACGGACGGATGGACAAGGTGATTACTATATACCACCACCCCCAAAACTTAATTTCATAAAAGGGGCCAACTCTAGAACCCCAGGCCTCACGAACAATATGTTGTGCACATGTACATTTCATTAGGATCATGTGTACTAAGTTTCATTTGGATGACTTCAAAACTGTGGAAGAAGTTTGCAACACAAACTTTTTTCAATAGACCGACCAACCAACCGCATGATATACCCCCACCCCCCTCTTATTTTATTAGGCATGGGTATAAAGAAAAAAGTTCCATCCTTAACAAACAAAAATTTGAGGAGAAAGACCTTCTGCAAAATAATATATAATGAACAGATATGTATTCTCTGCATGTAACTCTCAAAGGGAAACAAACTACTACCTCGGGTGTCCAGGACTTTTGATTGTGCCTCTTCTGATGTTTCTTCATTTGCAGCACCTAAAGACAAAAGATAGCAAAGATTGAAATTTTCAAGTTCAAGAAACAAAAACATTTTTTTTGGAAAAACCTATTTTCCATACGACTTCCCTTGTTTTCCATGTACCATGTAATATCGCCATTAAGTATGTTTTTATGTGTAATATCACGTACGTTGACAAAGTCATTTCACTATACGATTTACATAAGCACAATGGCATGCGTTATCATTATCAACATTGTTAAATTCTGTATAATTTCATAAAGTATCATAATAAAAAGAATCTTACACTCGTCATTTAATATAAACATTTATTAAACTTGTTCAAGAAATGTTATAAAACTGGCCATGGGCACAATGTGCCAGTCTCGTTTAAAATCTAAAAATAGCATATTACTATATATTGACAAGGTACATTTCCTTTTCAACAGCCAATATTTCTGATCGCAATGGCTATAATTTACCTTAAGATATTAGCGTGGAATTATTATTTTCAAAGATGTTACCGTCAAACCAAGTTATTTACCACATTTTATTAGATTTAATGGAATTATAAGCGAGATATTGCTTTTATTGTCAATTATATTTTAATGTCAAACTACTGCTCGGGGACATCACTGAGGTGACGTGAGGTCAGAGTAAAAACTCATAAATCAGATGATTTTTCTATTTTAGGAAGTGTCATATAATTTAAATGCACTGCTTTAAACATAGGGCAATTATATATTACTTAGTTTACAGCTGTAAAACACGGTAAGTAATCTGTATTTAGGAGATGCGCGCTAAAAATCTTTTCTCCGGCTGAATCCAATTGAGAACTTATTTAACATGAAAATTGGGTTCAATTGTTAATTATATTTGAATAAAAACACAACTACGCTTTTTCGAAGGAAAATTTCTTTTCCTTTTCTCTATTGTATGCATCGAAATGTTGTAAAAAGCGTTTTGTTATAAATTGACAGCAAAACATGTTGATTAATTAAAAACAAGAGACCAAAGAGGGCCAGTATCAATTGAATTGTGACCCTGCTGGGAAATTATAAAATAGTTTCTCTTATATACCTCAATATGAAAAAAGACAACCAAACAAAACTTCTGTTGAACAAATTATTATTAGGCCTAATGCACATGCAAACCCATTTAGTCGCCATTTAATTCCTTCTCCTTTTCTGAAAGTCCTTACAAAACATTTTATCGTTTCTAAATACTCTGCAGCAGATGACTTGGTGTAAATAAATGAAAATTTGCTGAAAGTTTTATTATTGAAAATGGTTAAAAATAACATAACAAAAACAGTTGTTGCTTGTTTTGAGAATTTTCTCTTTTTGTCATAATGTTTTCAAAGTGTATCCCATGTAGAGGCACCAGAAAGTGTCTTTCTTTTCTTATATATCAGACAAACCTGTGTTACATCTAAATGTTATTACATCAGATTAATTGACTTGCTCAGAACAGTAGTTTTTGTAATTGAACTGTTATGACTTCTATTAGATATACATATTTGGAATGATACATATTAGCAACTTGCATCTTTAATAAATTAGTAAAACAGTCAGATTGTATTTACATGTCTTCTTTATCAATTGTATTGTACATCTGTAATGCTTAACAAACCATTTTGTGTATCAAGTAGAAAGAGCCATGATTACCTATACCAGAAAATAATATCAGTATTCTAAAACATGGGAGTTGGTTTCAATCTAGACAAAACCAAACATTCTTAGTTATGCTAAGCCGAAAAGTTAATATTTACAACAAAATTATTGAACATTATTTCAATGATAAACATTCCATACGACTTCTATGCATTTTCACC
Source organism: Serripes groenlandicus (assembly GCA_031761405.1). Taxonomy (NCBI): domain Eukaryota; kingdom Metazoa; phylum Mollusca; class Bivalvia; order Cardiida; family Cardiidae; genus Serripes; species Serripes groenlandicus. Next base: position 312,906 of record JASEVX010000131.1, on the reverse strand, counting down.
ATTTCCTACATGCTTTGACTTTTGATGCATCTACAGCAGACAACTTTAGAAAACATTGTGGCAAAATAACATGTTTATCCTTTTCCCTAAATACATTCAGCTGTATTTTGTAATCATTCTCAGTTGTCTGCTGCAGATTTGTTAATTTGCGAAAGAATTTAACATTTAAGAAATGCAACATAAGTAGATATCAGCTTGTATTGCCGACTTGAACATGGAAAATAAATCTGCCTTCTTTTGCAAAACGAAATCCAGATGTTTGAAGCGAAAATTAAACAAACGCAAAATGGACAATTTGCAATTGCTTTCAAGCAACGAATAATACACCAAGATCGTATTGTTTCTCCCGCTTCACCGGCCGCACAGTCCAATTATTTGTCGCCTTTGAAAAAATTATGTTGTAACTGCAATAAAGAAACAATAACCTTAACCTTTCTCACATAAAGAAATTCTTCGGCAAAAGACCTTGTAAAAACTTGAGGAAATAAGAGGGCCTAGCTGGCCCTATATAGATCACCTGAATATTTTTTAAGTGTTTATCTAAACGGGTCTATGTAATAACAAGTGATGCCCAGGGTGGGGCCATCTTTGCACCAGGGCTATAATTTGACCAATCTTGGTAGAGCTCCACTAGATGAAGCTACATACCAAATATCAAAGGCCTTCTACCTTTAGACAAGAAGATTTTTTTAGTTTTGGTTAATTTCCTTATTTGTTGCCATGACCACCAAAGTTCTCAATGTAATTTAAATCTATGAACACTTTGGAAAATTTCCGCGTATATGGTTGTGCATAGCCTAATAGACCAATGTCTTCACTAATCTCCTTTTCTAGGATAAGCTTATTTGATTTCATACAGGTTCTGTCAGGCACAGTCAAACATTGCTGAATGCAAAACAACATACTTTCTTTGCTAAAAAACAAAGAAGCGTCAGAGTTACGGCTACGTAAATGTTTTTCTACCGCGTGGGTAGACAGTCTGAACATATATGTCAGGTTGAAAGCAGAGCGATGAATAAACGTAGACAGAAAAAGACCCAGCTTTAAATATCAGTCTTAACCAATTAAAACAAACGGGTGCAGACAGTATGACGACTCTAAAGGGGATTATTTTCGGCATGTCAATAGGCTATTGTAAACGTTTCCTGTCTTAAATCAACACACGCAGACAAAAATGTCAGCAATGTTCTTAGATACATATTGAATCTAATATATATCTAAAGAAGAAATTTCGCTATTTTTATATATCCAATATTTATATGACAATCAAATTAAAAAGAAATAAAAGAGAGGAGAAACCCAAAGGAATGAAAAGAAATAAATTACTTATTAAAATTTGATTATATTAATTAAAATTATGATTTATGGAAACAACGAAAACTATATTTATTATTATCTTTATAGTTACAGCAACGTAAGAAAGTAATGCGCGAAGTTCAGCAACTTCCCTAACATTAAATGAAATTGATTTCATTTTTATTGAAAACAAACTTTCCTTCTACAAAGCAAGTTTTAGCATCCATAAGATGCACGTAAGTTGCATCATTAAATGACGTGAAGCAAACTTCATTGTTTTTCCCAAATATATTTAGGACTTAAACAATCTACTGTTTATTCTTTATTTCTTTTCAAATGTCATACAATAATTATATTGATTATCTCAAGTAAATCCTAAAACGTTCATTTCTCACAGATAATAAACATGATTAGTATTAAAAGTGAAATAATATTTATGAAGTGATCTTAACATATTCTCCAACATCATCAAAATAAAGTTGTTTTAGTCATATCTCTCGATGTGAGAGAGTAATGCGCGAAGTTCATCAACTTCCCTAACATTAAATGAAATTGATTTCATTTTACAAAAATCGAACTTCCCTTCTACGAAACAATGTTTAGCATCCGTAAGATGCACATAAGTTGCGCCATTAAATGTCGTGAAGCAAACTTCTTTATTTTTTCCGAATTTAATTATGATGACATTGAAACGCGTTAAACTATTAACTCATAGAACACATAGAACATAGAACGTTTAAATTAATGTCGAATAACTGTTGTTTTACTGGTTAGGTTTTTAACAAAGGTAATGTATACCTTTTACAGCCAAAACGTATTTGTAACTTTAAATGCAGATGTAGCAGACAGTGTTGAAAAACGTTGTGAGGAAAACAGAAACTGCTTTTTATCAGCGATTCATCCTTTCCTTACATTTGTTATCTAGTTTCAATGCTGTTAAACAAAGGAACAAGAGGGCCAGTATCGCTCCACGGCCATAAGGCAAAAATTAAATCTCCAAACAGCCCTGCCCCCTGGTGGTCATGTTTTTTTTACCAACCACAATGGCTTACAGGAATATTGTGATATCTGATAGAGGATCACCCAAGGAACATTTCTACAAAATTATTTGAAAATCGACCCGACACTTTCGGAGAAGAATATTTTTTAAGTTTTCTCTATAGCCATATAAGGCAAAATAGCCCCGCCATCTGGCGGCCATGTTTTTTTACCAATCAACATGGCTTGAATGAATCTGGTAGAGGGTCACCCAAGGAACATTTCTACAAATGTTTTTGAAAATCGGCTCAACACTTTTGGAAGAGAAGATTTTTTAAGTTTTCACTATGGCCATATAAGGCAAAATAGCCACGCCCTCTGGCGGCCATGATTTTTGACCAATCAAGATTTCTTGAAGGAATCTAATAAAGGGTCACCCAAGGAACATTTCTACAAAGTTATTTGAAAATCGGCCTGACACTTTCGGAGAAGAAGATTTTTTAAGTTCTCACTATTTTTTTCTTTCGGTTGCCATGGAAACCAGAATTTTGAATGGATAAAAAAAAATTGAAGGAATTTAGTAGAGGACATGCTTCCTATGAAGTTTTAACCAAATTGGCTAAGTGGCTAGGAAGAAGAAGTTGTTTAAAGGAAAAGGTTAACGCACCCACGCACGCACGACGGACAATTCGCCATGACATAAGCTCGACTGGCTTTCAGCCAGTGGAGCTAAACATAAATACCATACCCTTTAAAATCCTTTTCAATTCAAAGTTAATTTGTCCAATTTAAAGAAATTGTAGTAATTTCTCCTTTTGTCAGAGCGCTATCAAAAGAAGTCTGCTGCAGATGCGTCAAAATGCATGTGCAAATGGGTAAGAGTGAAATCTATATAGATCTTTATTTTCCGCAAACCATTTTCGCCAACAAATGAGCTACGTCATAAAAAAGAGTATGTGCAGTTTATTCACACAAGTAGCTTAGTAGGCTAATAGGATCGCAAATTTAAAATTAATTTGTATGGGTGTATTTCATTTGTCGCGGCTTAATCTCTCAGCTGGTAAATTAGTGACGTCATTTTCTTTGAGCCCTGTTGGTGCATTATGTAATCTTTTCACGCGACAAACAGTTTAGGGCTAATGTAAGTCGGTGAGTCTTTCCACGCTTACTTCAAATGTGATTTCTAACACACCAGTGGTATATAGAGGACGACCATTGGTAATCATAATATTTAGCCATATTCGGGTCGAATGACGGACGTACTTTTTTCATTTTTTTCTTTAAAAAAAATATATTGAAAATTGAGGACCACATACCTTGTTTACCTAAGATTTGATCACTTAGGCAGCACCGGAAAACACTCGCATGGTGCTGTCGTCAGCGCCATGAGAGTGTTTGGTAGCCGTGTTTATGAAGCATTTCCATATTTTTACCTAGATCTTTGTCTGCTGCAAATTTGCTTTAGGTGGGAAAGAGTTAAAACTATATGAAAATATAGAGTACTAAAGGAAATATGCTACATACATGGCATAGGGTTTTCGCGCAGCTTGTTTTCCTTACTGAACTTCTTTCAATTTTTTTGTAGCAAGAGATCTGAGACCCTTTACAGCTCTGGAGGAAATAAAAGAAGAGCAGGGGGAAATGAAAGAAATGTTGGGACAGGTCCTGAACATGATGAGAAACATGTCTGCAGCTGATTCAGGAAGTAGACATTCTGGCCTACCAGAGGAATTATCTATACCAGTAACATCACTGGAGGAAATGGATATGTTGGAAGAACAACTAAATACAAATGATTCTGTTTTTAAAGGACTGGTAAGAAGTTTTAACCCTGTCCCCCATACAAAAGCTTTCTGACGCCTCTTCAGCAGACAACTCATGAAAACTTTATGGCAAATGGATATATAATATTGATCCTAATGAGCAATTTCTCCATTTTCCACAATGTTATCAACTTTATTCAATAACTATCAATGAGCAGATGCAGGTGACACATGTGTTCCACGGAGCACTCCATTCTAGTTTTTAGCTCACCTATGCACGAAGTGCAAGGTGAGCTATTGTGATCACATTTTGTCGTGCGGTGTCCGTCGTGCGTCGTCAACATTTGAGCTTGTTAACACTGTACAGGCTACAATTTGCATCTGATCTTCATGAAAGTTTATCAGAACATTCATCTGCATCAAATCTTGGACAAGTTCGAAACTGGGCCATATGAGGTCAAAAACTAGGTCACTAGGTCAAATTGAAGGGAAATCTTGTTAACACTCTGGGGCCGGTTGTTCAAAACTAGGATAACTTTAACCCTGGATAAACCTTATCCCATGGGTTAAAGTTATCCAATTTGGTTAGTTATCCAACCTAGTTAACCGAGTTGTTCAAAAAAAGTTATCCAAGTGGATAACTATCCAGATTGGATAAACTTATCCACCCTGGATAAACCTTATCCCAATCCCATAATGCAATATTGTAAACAAAAACAATGGATTCGTGTAGTACCACATCTGTCACAAAAAAACGATCGCCGAATTACACGTCTAGCGAGGTAATAATTGTTCAGGAGGAGGTGATAAGCAATAGACAGTTGTTGGAAGGGAAGTATAATGACTCAGTTACAAAAAGAAAAGTCCAGAGATGCTGGGAAAGCATAGCCGAGAAAGTGAACGCCTCCGGTCTTCACAGCCGAACTGCGAATGACATCAAGGAGAAGTGGCGCTCGTTGCGGAAAAATGCCAAGCGTGACTTTGCTGAGAATAAGAAAGAAAGTTTGAAGACCGGTGGCGGTGGACCTCCCGCCAGCTTGACCGCATTCTCGCAGAGGATAATTGAGGAGTACCAGGGCTCTGCCAGTTTTAATGGCATCCCTGGTGCTTCGTCTTTAGAGAGTATCGGTAATAAAACTTGATTATACGACAACACTTAAATCAATCCCCTATAATAAAAAATATATGTACTAGCTAGCTCTATAAACGATCATAGCAAACTGAAAGGGTCTCCACATCCCGATTTTCAATCAGAAGCTACAAGAAGAATTATGACAATTTATTTTGTTTGTTTGTTTGGAGTTTAACGCCGCTTTCAACAGCTTTGGTCATATCACGGCGGTCAGTGCACCTACCCATGTTTTCCTGGCTTTCCCACACCAGTATTTACACAACATTCTTTCGAAGCCACTGACTACTTACATAAATCAGAGGTGAGAGGCAATGGGAAAAATCGCCCGAAAGAATGATGACAATTTATGGAATTACTAACAAAATGGCGTCACAAAGTCGTACCTATTTATATGTGTCAACTATCCAACGTGTTTCACAATAACTGTTGAGGCTATTGCTGAATTTACTACTTCCAACGGATGAATACTTGTGAAACGTGAGACAAGTCATGGAAATCCATAATTAACACGTTTCTACAAGTATGCAACCAAAGAAATATGTAACGTTTTAACTTCTATAATATATCCACATGTGCACAAACTTTGATTTATGTTAAATCCTAGTTGTCCTTTACATAAATCCCGTCTAACATTACTATGATTAGCGAGTTTATGGATGATTCAAATAAATCCATTCTAAATTGTCTCATCAGTGTTGCATCTATGTTCCGAATAATATATTAGGAACACTAGTATTGCATCCAAAAATCATTCCGTATATTCCGATTCCCTTTCTTTCCGAGTTATTAAAAGAAACAACCCTAGCTACACCCTCGACCTCTGAAAAGTTTAAAAACTTCACTACACAAACTGTTATACATAACCCCTCCTCCCATTAAAATAGGCCAATCGCTATTCCCCAATACTATGCATCATGTGTGTATATTATAAATGTCAAGGACATTTGATATGAGGCCCTTCCTTAGTAGATCTACCAAAATATAACTATGATTGAAACCAATTAAGCAGAAAGCAGGAGAATACATATGCTCGCGTCTATGAGTGACTCATGATTTGTGTACATGCATTTTCGGCCAGACGCACCAATACAATGAAAGAGCCCCACAGATTTATAATCTATTTTTGCTCAAATATTATGTTTTTTCTTATGAGTATGTGTGTGATTTATTGTATGTTTTTTTTTTTTTTCTAGTACTCCCTGAAAACGGTATTATAGATCCATATTTGATCTACGTTCAGGATTTGGCATCTGGTGACGACACCCATTTAGGTATGATTGTATTCCAAAGTCACAAAATGATTAATCATGTATGGAAAACAGCAATGATTCTTTGTTCTCATTGTACATAAATCAAGCAATGTTACAAAATGCCCCTACACCTTTTTGTCATAGTTAGGCATTGTCTTTATCTGAGTAAATTGAGGTCAATGCAGTCTTAAGTTCGGTATTTCACTCGTATGAATGAGTTTACGCGCGAAAAAATACTATAATATTAAAGTCTGTTTCAATTTTTCAAAAAGTGTATGATTTTCAATTTGATATTTAAATAAAGAAGACAAAACCTCTCACAATTTAATATCAATACGAACATGAATGCATTCTCATACAACTTGAATTCGCTCAAAACAAGTTCGAGTCGTCTTCTTCATTGTGTTCACTTAGGTTATAACTTCAATTGCTCATGGTTATTATTTGTATATTTTTTTTTTATCATGGTCAAAAATACTCTGCTGCTTTTAATTGATAGAAGTAAAGTTCTCATTGTCAATGCAATACTGAGGAAGGATTGAAATCATTTCCTTCTTTTATTATTAAGTTCGTGGTCGGTCATGTTGTAATAATTGTAAGCACAACTGGCATGAATTGATCATATAAAAAAGGGTCTAGTATATAGTTCTATTTTTATTGAAGATTTGAGTAGAAAGAGAATCTGACTTATTGTTTTACTACTGTGAAAAGCCTATGAGCTATCGGCTATCACTGCCCCGGTAGCAAAGTACGTAGAGATACGGGCTGTTAATCCAGGGGTTGTCAGTTCGACCAACTTTCTTTCCGACGTTTGACATTAGTCAATGCGACAAGCGTCATTTGTCTTTCCATTATGGGCTAAGTCTATGTGGAAAAGCAGCCAGTTGCTTGGGAGGGTACTGGTGTGAGAAAACCAGAAAACGCATGAGTAGGTGAACTGGTCGCAGTGATATGACTAAGAAAATGTTAAAAACGGCATTTAACCCCATTCACAATCAATCTCGAGTAAGCAACGAACACCTCATCTATGGTGGATTAATGGTAAAACATTACTTATCGGCATTTTTTTACTTAATGTATTGTAATAGTTATGTTCCCACAGCACTAAAACGTGGTACTATTTTAACGTTGTACAAAGGGGCTAGCAAACCAAAAAATGAGCCTAATAGCTATCGAGCCATAACCCTTTCATCATCTATTTTAAAATTATACGAAAAAGTACTACTACAACGTTTACACATGTCAATTAATAAACCGTTACACTTTTTCCAGGGTGGGTTTCAGTCAAACATGGGAAGTTCTATGACATCCTTCATTCTGGGCCGGTCATGTTATAAAATAATTCGAAATTAGTATGTCTACTGCTTGAAAGTGCTTTCTCGAAAAAAGACACATATCACCAGAGAATAATAACTACTGTACCTGTTGTTGTTTTTTCAATTTGCTAGTGTATCTATTGTATTGAAGATTTGAATAAATAGAGAATCTGAATCAGTATTTTACTACCGTGAAAATTCTAATGAGATATTTTTACGAGCTTTTCGGCTATCACTATTTCCTCCATGCAAATGGTTGTGAAAGATAGCATCAGTTCTTGTTCTTATATAGAACCTTTTTCTAACCACTTCACACATACAAACAATCTCCAGCAGACGACTTTGAAAACATCTAAATGCAAATAGGGAGAATCTCTTTAAAAAGAAATAGGATTAATTAATCGAGTAGAAAACATTCTAGTAGTATGAATTCTCAATTGGTCGCAATATTTGCAAAACATTTTTGCTGCCGATGCGTCAAAATGCGTCTACCAGTGGTATTATTTTTAATTATTTGTCTTTGTGTTTTATTTCTCAAGTTACTTTAGATGACAACCCAGATTTTGACATACAGATTGGAGGTTCAGAATTGGACTTGGACCATATGGATAGGCTACCTTTTGAAGCAGCAAAAGGTAACGTTTGCACTTTACAATAGATGAATTCCTGCCAGTCCACGGTTTATTACCATTGATCTTTTAGCTTTAAACGTCATCTCCTAAACCACAGGACAGGATCAATTTCAACTAAACTAAACAAAAATGTTCCTTTGGTGGCCCTCTTTTAAAATTGTTCAGACTTAAGTTATGTGTAGAACTTTGGTTGCTGTGGCATGAGAAAGTGGGAAAAATACTCAAACTTAAAAATATTTTTCCTCCATAATCTGCTTGTCCGATTCCAAGATAATTTGGTAGAAATGTTCTTTTGATTTCGTTAACAAAAGCGCAGCAAGGCGGCATCAGGAAATGCGCAAAATGACAAAACTTTATAATTCCGTTTTTATTAAAGTTCTTGTAAGATTTCAAGATATAAATGGCCTTTACCGATAAGCTATTTCCATTTATGTTATTAATAACAACAACTCTGTATTTGCATGCTCACACATGATAATATTATTTGTATGACGATTAGCTATGTTATGCTAAAGTCTAATAAACTATTCTGTATTCTATATCAGCGACCACTCCTTGCAGTTTCATTTGCACTCCTGATCAAATCAAACAATGCAAAGTTGAGAGACATTTGACACAAACATTGAACAAAAAGTGACAAACTTTGAATATTTAACACATTTACACAAACATCATTCATTTCGTAAAGTTGATTGAAAAAGCACTTATACATCAATACATGTACAGAGAAATGTACAGAAGCCCTGCACATGTGCAGACGCGTTTGTGAATAGACACGAATATATACAATGAGTACAATTACATTCATTCACGTTACAAGCGCAACAAATACAGAGTTAGTTTTTGTGAAAACTCTGGATATTCTGCTCGATTGAGTAGAATACCCAGTATTCATTGTTCGCAAGACATATTCTTAGATACCCCTGAGGAGCACCACATCGAAACGAAATATGGTGTGCTCTGAAAGGTAATGGTAAATGTACAAATGAGAAGACATAACAGAATAACTAACAGACAGATGAGAGGAGGGATAAAATATGTTTGTCTCTAGATAGAGATATTAATGAGAAATCAAAACAGATGAAAGACAGGGGGTGAAGAAGAAAATATATATATACGTATACATTAACACATATACGTATACATACATACACACGTCTATTTATATACATGTACACATGAATACAAAGACATACACATACAAACACAAATACATGTGCATATACATACATGTGTACATCATAAGTCCATCCGTTGGGTATATGTACATACAGCTGAACAGAATTGTTTCTCAATACATTATGTATGTATCCATACAAAATTGAACATAACATGTTTGATTGCATTCGGGTAGACTAAATACTGTTGGCAAATCAGTGTCAAGAAGATATTTGATAAATTGGCTCTTTCTGGGTAGTAAATCTTCTCCCAAAGAGCAACATGCCATAAGTACAGTAACAACTGATGTTCTCAACAAATAGATTCCGTTCAAATTTAGAAATGAGCACATTCGGATATGAAGTGTCCCTGGATATCTGTGATCATATTTTGGCAGTACACACGCTGACTGACAGTTTCTCTTAAGTGTGTGCTACTTACTGATACTTGTATAACACTTGATGTATGATACATAGTTTTGCGCGTTTTTGCACATAACCAAAATAATGATGGAAAGGCTGTTTTTGTGAACAGACACAAAACGTTCGAAATCATGGTGAAGGTTCATTCTTTCCAGACGCTCGCATTCAAACTTCCTTTCAACGACTCTAGAAACTGTTCTTTTCCAAGAATTTTTTTTCAGGCAATTTTACATTTTATGCTGACCTAGCAGACTTAAACTTAAACCTAGCAGACTTAAAACCATATCTGTACGTGTTCTAGAGGGCAAATGCTGTGACTTTTTGGAACATAATTTCCAAAGTCTTTCGACGTTCTGGATATCTGTAGAAGACATAGAATGCCATAGTTCACATCCGTACACTGCAGACGTCATTGGTATTGTTTTCATCAGTAAACCCATTGTAATAGAGTTGATATTTCCAAGGTTGTTTAATCTAGTAAAGAAAACAAAGGGGCCTCTCCATTACTGACGCAGTTTCTTTTTTTCTACTAATTTACTTTCACTCAGTTGATCGATTTAGGGCCATCTTGGCCCTCTTGTTGAAATATCAATCAATCAATTATTCAAAAAACAAATTTAAAACGGCCTTAAGTAATAATTTCTTCTACAACTGTGCCACTTGCCCAATGTTGATGTACACAAAATCTTATTTCAGATCCGATCACCAGTGAAACAAGAAGGAATAATAAAGAAAACCCGATCACCAGTGAAAAATATATGAAACATAAAGAATCCCGCAAAAGGTATAAGAACATAGATCTTACTGTTTAAATGAATTAAATACATACAAAATTATGAAGTGGACATTTGATTAGAAAAAAATGACATGCCAGATCATTTTTGTCTTTTCTTTAAAATTTATCCTTATTGCTCAACGTTTTATGATGGCGTCATCATATAGTTTAAACAATAGCTACTGAACCTACGGGTATATTTCAAAAAACCTTCAAATGAAAGTTCCAACGTTTAAAACACTAATTATATACGAAACTGTAGATGCAGCAGCCTTATTGCTCAACGTTTTGTTGTGATCGCCCTGGTCCAGGCGTCATCTTATAGTTTAAACAATAGCTACTGAACCTACGGGTATATTTCAAAAAACCTTCAAATGAAAGTTCCAACGTTTAAAACACTAATTATATACGAAACTGTAGATGCAGCAGCCTTATTGCTCAACGTTTTGTTGTGATCGTCCTGGTCCAGGCGTCATCATATAGTTTAAACAATAGCTACTGAACCTACGGGTATATTTAAAAAAACCTTCAAATGAAAGTTCCAACGTTTAAAACACTAATTATATACGAAACTGTAGATGCAGCAGCCTTATTGCTCAACGTTTTGTTGTGATCGCCCTGGTTCAGGCGTCATCATATAGTTTAAACAATAGCTACTGAACCTAAGGGTATATTTCAACAAACCTTCAAATGAAATTTGCAACGTTTAAAACACTAATTGTATACGAAACTGCAGATGCAGCAGCATTAAACAACAGATTGAACTGCAAAATGAAATATTGAAATTATTTCAATATTTCATTTTGTGAAAAAAATGTTGATTCTATCACTAAAAGGAAATTCCTATTTATCTTAACAGATTAAAGTTCATTAAATGTTTTTGTAATGAAAATTAACAACAGGAAAAAGGATTTTTTTGTTAAAGAACAGTTTCGCAGTAAGATTTTTTCAAACTGTACACAAATGTTTTCCTGCGAAACTGTTCCAAGTGCTGTTGGAAATCCAATTAAAGATCCAATTAGTGTCAAAAATATTTGAAATGACATCACATTTTGTGAAATATGATGTCACTACTGACATCACATACTAATAATTAAAGGGAGGTAATAAGAAACCAAAACAAATGCTCATATCAATTCCAAATCTACACTTTGATGGTTGATATAAAATAGTATGAAATGATTTTTCTGATAATCTTTAGTCTAAAAATGAAAAATGATAATCTTTGCTGATGTTTTAGTTTCCTCTTGTGACTTTCAATATGCATTTCATATGTGTTAGATCAGATTCTCTTAAATGACCAAGATAATTTAAAAGAAAAAGGTTGAAAAGTGTTCTACAAGATTATTGCTCCTATCATGTCTTCAAGCAATGTTTTTAAGACTGGAAGGAATTTTACAGCCGGCTGTTGGATCTAATAAAAACGGTAAGAATATTAACTCATTACAGATAATATAACATACATGTATAAAACACTTTTTGCATCACTAATCATTTCAACTTTTCACACAAACTTAATTGTATCTTAGTCTATCTTAGCCTCTCGATGATTTTGCAGAAATATATGAGAAAGTGCTAAAAATGATCATAATCTTATTGTGGACCCCTAAATGTTTTCTATGCTTCACAGTCTAATTATTATGACATAACACCTATTGTTATTTTTTGGATTGTAAATGCCTTTTCAATGTTGTCTATAATCTAGTGTCTGAGAATTACATTTGATCTTTTTATACCCCCCGGCAAACAAAGTTTGGGGGGGTATATAGGAATCACCCTGTCTGTCCGTCCGTCTGTCTGTCTGTCTGTCTGTCTGTCTGTCCACATTTCTTGTAAGCACTACTCCTCCTAAACGGCTCAATGGATTTGGTTCAAACTTTACATGAAGGTTACACATCATATGTAGATATGCATGAAGGAAGATCACACGCCTCGGACTCTTCCAAGGGGAGATAATTTAACTTAGAGGTTATCTGCGAGGGACTCCTGTGCACATACCTCCACATTTCTTGTAAGCACTACTCCTCCTAAACGGCTCAATGGATTTGGTTCAAACTTTACATGAAGGTTACACATCATATGTAGATATGCATGAAGGAAGATCACACGCCTCGGACTCTTCCAAGGGGAGATAATTTAACTTAGAGGTTATCTGCGAGGGACTCCTGTGCACATACCTCCACATTTCTTGTAAGCACTACTCCTCCTAAACGGCTCAATGGATTTGGTTCAAACTTTACATGAAGGTTACACATCATATGTAGATATGCATGAAGGAAGATCATACGCCTCGGACTCTTCCAAGGGGAGATAATTTAACTTAGAGGTTATCTGCGAGGGACTCCTGTGCACATACCTCCACATTTCTTGTAAGCACTACTCCTCCTAAACGGCTCAATGGATTTGGTTCAAACTTTACATGAAGGTTACACATCATATGTAGATATGCATGAAGGAAGATCACACGCCTCGGACTCTTCCAAGGGGAGCGGGGGGTATTCTTCAGTGAGCTTTGCTCACAGTATTTCTAGTTTCTTTTGAATGACATATTTATTTATTAACATTTTATGTATTAAAATGTTTGATGACTACAAACGTATTTGGCCTTTTGTATGATATAGACAACCATTCACACATTCTGTCGTAATAGAATTATGAAAACATTGTGGAAAACGAGCAATTGTTAAAAGACATTAAGGCCTTCTTCCCTCCAAAACATCAGATGTGACTTATTAATCTGTGTGTATGCATAATCAGTCTTGGAATAACAATACCAAACTAGAATTGTTTTGACAAAAACATATGTCTCCCCCTCAAATATCTGTCAAAATCTCTCAAAACATTCCAACCTATAAAGCAGACAAACAAAAATTTGACCAAGTTGGACAGTACTCAATTTTTAATTACTAATGTTTTGTCTTGACCTGGTACAAAGTGGACATGATTTCAAATGGTTTACAGAAACACATATTTTTACTGCAGCTGTAACATTCAAGACTGAAGTATTCTTCAAAACAGTTAACAACTGTTGCTAAACATAAGCAAGCCGTCTTGGAGATATTGAGTGGACAGGAAATAAAGCCTAAAACCTTTGAGCTTCAAGCGTGACCTTGACCATGAACCGGTATGGTCGAGACGCGGGTTCTGCTCGTCGCCTTGATGAGGTGAACATGTGACCCAAGTTTCATGAAAATTCTTTAAGCTGTTTTGGAGATATGGAGCGGCACAAAATAAAGCCTCAAACCTTTGACCTTCAAGCGTGACCTTGACCCAGTATGTTCGAGACGCGGGTTCTGCACGTCGCCTTGATGAGGTGAACATGTGACCAAATTTTCATGAAAATCCTTCAAGCCGTCTTGGAGATATTGACTGGACACGAAATAAAGCCTAAAACCTTTGACCTTCAAGCGTGACCTTGACCTTTAACCGGTATGGTGGAGACGCGGGTTCTGCACGTCGCCTTGATGAGGTGAACATGTGACCCAAGTTTCATGAAAATCCTTTAAGGAGATATGGAGCGGACACAAAATAAAGCCTCAAACATTTGACCTTCAAGCGTGACCTTGACCCAGTATGGTCGAGACGCGGGTTCTGCACGTCGCCTTGACGAGGTGAACATCTGACCCAAGTTTCATGAAAATCCTTCAAGCCGTCTTGGAGATATTGAGTGGACACGAAATAAAGCCTAAAACCTTTGACCTTCAAGCGTGACCTTGAACCGGTATGGTCGAGACGCGGGTTCTGCACGTCGCCTTGATGAGGTGAACATGTGACCCACGTATCATGAAAATCCTTTAAGGAGATATGGAGTGGACACAAAATAAAGCCTCAAACCTTTGACCTTCAAGCGTGACCTTGACCCAGTATGGTCGAGACGCGGGTTCTGCACGTTGCCTTGATGAGGTGAACATCTGACCCAAGTTTCATGAAAATACTTCAAACCGTCTTGGAGATATGGAGTTGACACAAAATAAAGCCTCAAACCTTTGACCTTCAAACTTGACCTTGACCCGGTATGGTCGAGACGCGGGTTATGCACGTCGCCTTGATGAGGTGAACATGTGACCCAAGTTTCATGAAAATCTTTCAAGCCGTCTTGGAGATATGGAGCGGACACCAAATAAAGCCTCAAACCTTTGACCTTCAAGCGTGACCTTGACCCTATATTGTCGAGACACGGGTTCTGCACGTCGCCTTGATGAGGTGAACATGTGACCAAAGTTTCATTAAAATCCTTCAAGCCGTCTGGGAGATATGGAGCGGACACAAAATAAAGCCTCAAACCTTTGACCTTCAAGCGTGACCTTGACATTGACCCTATATTGTCGAGACGCAAGTTCTGCACGTCGCCTTGATGAGGTGAACATGTGACCCAAGTTTCATGAAAATCCTTCAAGCCGTCTCGGAGATATGGAGCGGACACGAAATAAAGCCTCAAACCTTTGACCTTCAAGCGTGACCTTGACCCTATATTGTCGAGACGCAGGTTCTGCACGTCGCCTTGATGAGGTGAACATGTGACCCAAGTTTCATGAAAATCTTTCAAGCCGTCTTGGAGATATGGAGCGGACACGAAATAAAGCCTCAAACCTTTGACCTTCAAGCGTGACCTTGACCCTATATTGTCGAGACACGGGTTCTGCACGTCGCCTTGATGAGGTGAACATGTGACCAAAGTTTCATTAAAATCCTTCAAGCCGTCTGGGAGATATGGAGCGGACACAAAATAAAGCCTCAAACCTTTGACCTTCAAGCGTGACCTTGACATTGACCCTATATTGTCGAGACGCAAGTTCTGCACGTCACCTTGATGAGGTGAACATGTGACCCAAGTTTCATGAAAATCCTTCAAGCCGTCTGGGAGATATGGAGCGGACACGAAATAAAGCCTCAAACCTTTGACCTTCAAGCGTGACCTTGACCCTATATTGTCGAGACGCGGGTTCTGCACGTCGCCTTGATGAGGTGAACATGTGACCCAAGTTTCATGAAAATCCTTCAAGCCGTCTGGGAGATATGGATCGGACAAGATTTTGGGGACGAACAGACAGACAGACAGACAGACATCAAGGACAAAAACAATATATCTCACCTGTATACAGGGGGAGACATAATTCCATCAACCCCAGGAATCCGAATGGTTAGCGTCAGTGATTTGGAACCAGGCGACCTGGGTTCAATCCCCAGTTGGAGCAATGATGCTGGGAGTGCCCTAATACAAGTCAAGGCACATATCCTAGCCTAATACTGGTTTGTTTACCCAGGGATAAACAAAAATAAGTAAACTGTGTCCGTGATATAACTAGAATAATGTTGAAAAAGGTTTAAAACCCCACTTAAGCAGGAATTTAAGTTTTTCTTAACACAAATTTTAAAATATAACTAGAATTGTTTTTGCAAAAAACAGATGTCTCCCCTCAAATATCTGTCAAAATCTCTCAAAACATTCCAACCTATAAATTTGGGACAGACAGACAGACAGACAGTCGAGACATGGGTTCTGCACATCGCCTTGATGAGGTGAACATTTGACCCAAGTTTCATGAAAATCCTTCAGGCCGTCTTGGAGATATGGAGCGGACACGATTTGGGACGGACAGACGGACGGACAGACAGACAGACAGTCGAGACATGGGTTCTACACATCGCCTTGATGAGGTGAACATGTGACCCAAGTTTCATGAAAATCTTTCAAGCCGTCTTGGAGATATGGAGCGGACACGAAATAAAGCCTCAAACCTTTGACCTTCAAGCGTGACCTTGACCTTGACCCTATATTGTCGAGACACGGGTTCTGCACGTCGCCTTGATGAGGTGAACATGTGACCAAAGTTTCATTAAAATCGTTCAAGCCGTCTCGGAGATATGGAGCGGACACGAAATAAAGCCTCAAACCTTTGACCTTCAAGTGTGACCTTGACCTTGACCCTATATTGTCGAGACGCGGGTTCTGCACGTCGCCTTGATGAGGTGAACATGTGACCCAAGTTTCATGAAAGACCTTGACCCTATATTGTCGAGACGCAGGTTCTGCACGTCGCCTTGATGAGGTGAACATGTGACCAAAGTTTCATGAAAATCCTTCAAGCCGTCTGGGAGATATGGAGCGGACACGAAATAAAGCCTCAAACCTTTGACCTTCAAGCGTGACCTTGACCTTGACCCTATATTGTCGAGACGCGGGTTGTGCACGTCGCCTTGATGAGGTTCATATGGAGCGGACACGAAATAAAGCCTCAAACCTTTGACATTCAAGCGTGACCTTGACCTTGACCCTATATTGTCGAGACGCAGGTTCTGCACGTCGCCTTGATGAGGTGAACATGTGACCCAAGTTTCATGAAAATCCTTCAAGCCGTCTCGGAGATATGGAGCGGACACGAAATAAAGCCTCAAACCTTTGACCTTCAAGTGTGACCTTGACCTTGACCCTATATTGTCGAGACGCGGGTTCTGCACGTCGCCTTGATGAGGTGAACATGTGACCCAAGTTTCATGAAAATCCTTCAAGCCGTCTGGGAGATATGGAGCGGACACGAAATAAAGCCTCAAACCTTTGACCTTCAAGCGTGACCTTGACCCTATATTGTCGTGACGCGGGTTCTGCACGTCGCCTTGATGAGGTTCATATGGAGCGGACACGAAATAAAGCCTCAAACCTTTGACATTCAAGCGTGACCTTGACCTTGACCCTATATTGTCGAGACGCAGGTTCTGCACGTCGCCTTGATGAGGTGAACATGTGACCCAAGTTTCATGAAAATCCTTCAAGCCGTCTCGGAGATATGGAGCGGACACGAAATAAAGCCTCAAACCTTTGACCTTCAAGTGTGACCTTGACCTTGACCCTATATTGTCGAGACGCGGGTTCTGCACGTCGCCTTGATGAGGTGAACATGTGACCCAAGTTTCATGAAAGACCTTGACCCTATATTGTCGAGACGCAGGTTCTGCACGTCGCCTTGATGAGGTGAACATGTGACCCAAGTTTCATGAAAATCCTTCAAGCCGTCTCGGAGATATGGAGCGGACACGAAATAAAGCCTCAAACCTTTGACCTTCAAGTGTGACCTTGACCTTGACCCTATATTGTCGAGACGCGGGTTCTGCACGTCGCCTTGATGAGGTGAACATGTGACCCAAGTTTCATGAAAATCCTTCAAGCCGTCTGGGAGATATGGAGCGGACACGAAATAAAGCCTCAAACCTTTGACCTTCAAGCGTGACCTTGACCTTGACCCTATATTGTCGAGACGCGGGTTGTGCACGTCGCCTTGATGAGGTTCATATGGAGCGGACACGAAATAAAGCCTCAAACCTTTGACATTCAAGCGTGACCTTGACCTTGACCCTATATTGTCGAGACGCAGGTTCTGCACGTCGCCTTGATGAGGTGAACATGTGACCCAAGTTTCATGAAAATCCTTCAAGCCGTCTGGGAGATATGGAGCGGACACGAAATAAAGCCTCAAACCTTTGACCTTCAAGCGTGACCTTGACCCTATATTGTCGAGACGCGGGTTCTGCACGTCGCCTTGATGAGGTTCATATGGAGCGGACACGAAATAAAGCCTCAAACCTTTGACATTCAAGCGTGACCTTGACCTTGACCCTATATTGTCGAGACGCAGGTTCTGCACGTCGCCTTGATGAGGTGAACATGTGACCCAAGTTTCATGAAAATCCTTCAAGCCGTCTCGGAGATATGGAGCGGACACGAAATAAAGCCTCAAATCTTTGACCTTCAAGTGTGACCTTGACCTTGACCCTATATTGTCGAGACGCGGGTTCTGCACGTCGCCTTGATGAGGTGAACATGTGACCCAAGTTTCATGAAAATCCTTCAAGCCGTCTGGGAGATATGGAGCGGACACGAAATAAAGCCTCAAACCTTTGACCTTCAAGCGTGACCTTGACCTTGACCCTATATTGTCGAGACGCGGGTTCTGCACGTCGCATTGATGAGGTGAACATGTGAGCCAAGTTTCATGAAAATCCTTCAAGCCGTCTTGGAGATATGGAGCGGACACGATTTCGGACAGACGGACAGACAGACAGAAGGACAGACAGACAGACGCCCAGGACAAAAACAATATATCTCCCCTGTATACAGGGGGAGACATAATTAATAAAATATAATATAAGCAAGTTTTGTAAATATTAAGACCAAAATAACATTAAATATTAGTGTGTGTAAAAGTTTTCAATCTTTATATTTAAAATATTTATTTTTCCAGATTGACAGACCAGAATTATTGTGGAAAAAAATGTTGTCCAGTGACAAGCAGCTTCTTTACTTTCATTAAACGGTGATGTATTTCTTTGTTCTATAATTGCATGATTGTGCCATTAATAATATGGTGTTTTTGTCACCTGCTTATGTAAGGCAGGGAGACACTTAGGGATCATGTCTGTCCTGTCTGTCCATCCTCCTTTACATTAAAGTGCTCATTATATTGTTTCTGTTTGGTGGATTGGCTTCAATTTTTCAACACTAATAACAAGTAACCACGATAATAGAACACTACAAGGGATATAACTGCAGCATTTCTGAATGTTATCTCCCTTTGAATATTTTTTCCTGCAGGCCACACAATCATGTGTTCTGTGGAATGCTCTTGAATCATATTCTATTTATTTTCCGGGTATAAAAACACCTTAATTCACATTTACAGTTCAAGGATGGAATGAATCATATTCAAGAGAGTAAATGAAATGCATGTTGACTCTTATTCTCAATCATATATTTGTTTCATAGGAAAAGCACCAGTCATGAGCAATTTCTCCCGTGCAAACAATGTTTTTAAAAATCTGCAGATGTGTCAAAAGTCTCCTGCATGTATGTTAAAAAGGGTATGGTGAAAAGTGCCAGTTCTTATAAAAAAATTCAGGATGCTCTCGTTACAAGCCTCAAAACATCAAGGAGATAGTGAGTTCCAAAATGCAGGAAAACAATGTGCTGCAAATAGCCTGTGTGCAATACTACATTGCATGGAGAAGACTCCAGATTTATAGGAAACTCGATTTGGACAAAATATTGAAAGATGGTGACAATTTATATGAGCACATTGGTTTAAACAAGTTCTTATTAATAAGTGATTTACTACCTCAGCAATGTTTCAATTTTGATATCAAACCATTATCTTCCTACTGTGGCACAGTGGACAGAAAAGTAACACAATGTCCATTTTATTCATTGTCTGATGCTGTTAAAGATATTGACAAATTTTGTTTTATGACATTTGAGTGTTATACTATTGCTATTATCAAACATACTCAGTATTTTTATGTATTTGATCCTCACAGCAGGAATGACTGTGGCATGGCTGTTCCTGATGGAAAGGCTGTTCTTGTAAGGCATGACAGCTTCAAAGAGTTATGTACATTTTTAATGCATTTATGTGCAACTCTTTTTAGATCACCTGAGCCGAAGGCTCAAGGTGAGCTATTCTGATCACTTTTTGTCCGTCGTCCGTCCGTCCGTCCGGCGTTAACTTTTAGCTTTAAACATCATCTCCTCCCAAACTCCAAGGACAATTTCCGTGAAACATCACAGGAATGTTCCTTTGGTGGTCCTCTTTCAAAGTTGTTCAAAGATTTAAATTCCATTGAGAACTTTGGTTGCTGCGGCATCAGAAAGGGGACAAAATGTCCAAACTTTAAAAATCTTCTCCTCCGAATCTGCCTGTCAGATTCAAATATAATTTGGTAGAAATGTTCCTTGGGTGACCCTCTATAAAAATTGTTCAAGCCATACTGATTTGGCGAAAAACATGGCAGTCAGGCGGCATCAAAAAAGGGGCAAAATGACAGAATTTGAAAATTCCATTTTTATGAAAGTGCTTGTCTGATTTTAGGAAAATATAATATGAATCTTACTGTAATGATCCTCTTTTTAATTTGATTAAGGCGTTTTGATTGGTTACACAATCATAGCAACCAGGCGTCATCTCAAAATGGGTAAATTGAACTTTTAGCTACAAATGACAACCAATTCCTACCATTCCAATAGACCAATTTCCACAAAACATCACAGGAATGTTCCTTTGGTGGTCCTCTTTCAAAATTGTTCAAAGATTAAAATTCCAATGAGAACTTTGGTTGCTGCGGCATCAGAAAGGGGACAAAATGTCCAAACTTTAAAAATCTTCTCCTCCGAATCTGCCTGTCAGATTCAAATATAATTTGGTAGAAATGTTCCTTGGGCGACTCTCTATAAACATTGTTCAAGCCATACTGATTGGTCGAAAAACATGGCAGTCAGGCGGCATCAGAAAAGGGGCAAAATGACAAAATTTGAAAATTCCATTTTTATGAAAGTGTTTGTCTGATTTTAAGAAAATATAATACGAATCAAGAATGTTCCTTTGGTGGTCCTCTTTCAAAATTGTTCAAAGATTTAAATTCCATTGATAACTTTGGTTGCTGCGGCATCAGAAAGTGAGAAAAATACCCAAATTTTAAAATCCTTTTCCTCCATAATCTACTTGTGCGATTGCAAGATAATTTGGTAGAAATGTTCCTTAAGTGACCCTCTAAATAAACTGTTGAAGCCATATTGATTTCGTTGAAAAACAGGGCATCAGGAAAGGTGCAAAATGACAAAAACTTTATAATTCCATTCTTATTAAAGTTCTTGTTAGATTTCAAGATATAAATGGCCTTTACTGATAAGCTGTTTCTTGAGAAGTGTCCACTCCTTTGCAGTTTCATTTACACTCCCTGATAAAATTTTCCCAGATATTTGCAGTTAAATATTTGCTACTAATTTACTATCAATTAGGTGATAGATTTAGGGCCATCTTGGCCCTCTTGTTAAAATTAGCAACAAAAAAGTGTTTTTTGAAGTTAATCATGTTTCCATTAGTCCGTTGAAATTGTTCAAAGAATCTAGTACTGACATACAACATTCTAGTACATGTAGTGAATTTTCTGGGTTTTCTGAACTAAGCGAAGGAGAGTATTCGTGTAAAATGTACATGTTGTTTGAGAGACAAAAAGAGCTGGAAAGAGATTTAGAGGAAGACACAAATGAAGAGTTGATAGATGAAACATTGCATGCCTTAAATGATTCAATTACATTCATAGTCAATAGATCTTGATGCATTTGAGCCAGTAGGCTCTGATGCATCAAGTGATGAAAGTATTGACTCTATGAATGTAATTGAAACAAGCACTGATGAGGAAATTCCTCTCAGTTTCATTTCAAAAAAATCAAAATATATGCAAAAAAAGAAAGGGCACCCAAATGCTGATGAAACATTAGATTCACAGCCGACATATCAGATCCTTAGGGCAAGTAAACCAATTAGTTATAGCAACAAAAAAAGAATTAGAAATGAGAGTGAGTGGAAAAGAAACAAGGCAAAACTTAGGAGAAATGAAGGAAAATGTCACATTAATAAGCATGGTAAAGAGGTAAAGGAGAAAGTAATTAAGCAAGCATGTGGAGTTGCATGTCGTTTCAAATGTTCAACGATCATAACTGAAACAGAAAGAGAGAACATTTTCCATAATTACTGGAGTACTGGTAATGTAACAAAACAAAGACAGTTTTTGCTTAAATTTGCATCTAAAGAACCTAAATCAAGAAACAAATCAAGACTCAAAAGAAGTTTTTCATTTAAGTATCTGCTACCTTCATTATCTGGGGTTAATCGTGTATTCAAGCTTTTCTTTTTAAATACACTTGGAATTTCACAGTCCGCAGTTTATACAGCAAGCAAAAAGTCAATTCCGGGTTTGCCTGGTGTTATTTCAGATGAAAAAAGGGGCACTTCTGTTGCAAGCAGATGGAATGCTACTTCTGTGGAAAAATTTGAAACTTAAAAATCATATTTGTTCTTTTACCACAGTAGAGTCACATTACTGTAGAAAAAACTCTAAAAGACAATATCTGCAACCAGGTTTGAGTGTGGCAAAAATGTATGACTTATATTGTCAGCAATGTCATGGACATGATTTGGATCCAGTTTCACTTAAAGTGTACAGAGCAATATTCAACACTGAATTTAATATTGGGTTTCACCATCCCCGTAGTGATCAGTGTGAATTATGCAATTCTTTTAAAAACGCATCAAGTCAAGAAAAGAAAAAATTGCTCAATGAGTACAATAAACACTTAAGAAATAAAAACCTTGCTAGGCAAATGAAAGATTTTGATAAAAACCTAGCAAAACTTGACAAAGACATTATTGTTGCTTGCTTCGATCTCGAAGAAGTACTTGCTACCCCTAAAGGCTTTGAATCATCATTGTATTACAAACGTCGCCTCAATACTTTCAACTTTACAATTTACAATCTGGGTAATTCTGAGGTCCATTCTTATCTGTGGAATGAAACTGTAGCCAACCGAGGAGCATCAGAAATTGCTTCTGCTGTGTACAGTTTCATTAAACAGAAAAGTGAAATTGGACACAAAAAATTCATTTTCTTTTCAGACAATTGTTCTGCTCAAAACAAGAACAGATATTATATTACAATGCTTTGGCACTGTGTAAATAAATTTAAGTTAACATCAATTGAGCACAAGTACTTGGAAAAGGGTCATACATTTAATGAAAATGATAGTGTCCATGCAGGTATTGAAACTGCATCAAAACATATGCCTGTATATACTACTCAGCAGTGGGCAGCTGTTATCAGGGCATCAAGGCGGAAAAATCCATACATTGTCCATGAAATGTCTCTGGAAAACTTTTTTGATTTCAAAAAGTTATCTGAGTTCTTAAAGAATTTTGATCTCACCAATGATAGGCAAAAAGTATATATCTCTAACATAAAAAGTTTTCTCATACATGCAGAAAATCCTAATGAATACTTGTTCAAGTATGACCATGGTAGTGATGAGCATCAATGTGTGAATCTTCTATGTCGTGTAAGAAGGTCATTGGATCCCATTCCAGATCCAATTACTATAACCCTTTTTCAACTTAGAACAGATTTAATTCCTATCACTTTAGAAAAATACAATGACTTGATATCCCTCTGCTTATCTGGGGTAATTCCAAGACCATACCATGTTTTTATGCACTTTTACCACATCTTAATTAGGAAAGTAACATAAATTGAAAAACAGGGTGTTTTTTGTTTTGTTATTGATTTGAATTTAAGTCTGTTGCCAACATTGTTCAGTCATAGAATGACAGCCAGTTTACCTACCAATGTGTTTCCTAGCTTTCTCACACCAGTCTTTTTTTCAGTCAACTGACTCCTATTCTACTTATTTATATAGCATACATTTCATTCCCATTACATACATTTTAGTCATAAAACATTATACATTCATTCAGTTTTCATCTTTCGTACACATAACAAATTTCGTATACCGTCTCCTGTTGTTGGGAGGTCCATTATTGGATAGGAGCGAAATTTGTTGTGTGACCATCTCATAAACATATATTGACGGCTAATATTTTTCACCATACTTCTTCATTACCTAGAACTTGTTTCTATTTTCATTATTGCACATCATATAGTTCTATCAAACATTATTTTAAATAATACTACATTTACACCTATTCATTTTAAAGCTGTCGATGCGCCATAAAACAATGTACATTCATTCCTATTCTGCATATAAAATTTAACACGGTTAAAACTATCACCGATGAGACAACATTCTGCAAAAGACTTATTATACACCGCAAACAGCTGTATTTATTGGCTACAAACTTAAATCATCAGACATAACAATGCACAATTATGTTGAATTTATGTTGCAACATATTGTTTTTTAGTAACTGTTGTTAATTGCGAAGGTCAGCATAAGGCTGCTCCCAGTATTCCACAGGATTTTGCGATAGTACATGTTTTCCCTGCTATGTATGTAATTGCATATTGGGTATAAATTCGTGAGGTCAGTATAAGACTGCTTCCGTTGCTATACACAATGTATGATTATTTCGAGTTATATGTTTCAGGTCTCAGATTTATAAAAACTGGTATTACACTAGTAGGTTGAATATATGCATATTGGGTATAATTTCGTAAGTCAGCATAAGGCTGCTTACGTTTTTATACACAACAATTTCAAACTTATTTCGTGGCTATATATTTTGGATAGTTTGTCACAAATATTTTGACAATGGATTAAGTCTGCTTTATGCACTTGTCCATTTCCCTTAAGGTATCTATGGAATTTTTTCTGCAGAATAGTCTGTTCAGATTTGGACCATCTCTTCCTCTTACCTGAAATTCAAATTCTTTTCATTAAAGGGCCAATGTCCTCAAATATAGGTATTCATATTTGTTTTTATTTGTGTTAAAAACCATTTAGGCTTATTTGAAACATATAAATTAACACATGCGTCACTAATGACAATACAAGAGGGCCATGCTGGCCCTGGAATCGCTCACCTGATTTTTTTTTCACTTTAGCTATATAAGCCCCGCCCCCTGGCAGCCATAGTTTCCGACCAATCAACTTGGTTTGAAGGAATCTGATAGAGGGTCATCCAAGGAACATTTCTACAAAATTATTTGAAAATCGACACTTTCGGAGAAGAAGATTTTTTAAGTTTTCACTGGTAATATAAGGCAACAGAGGGACAAAGTGATTGCTTGCAATGGTTTGAACAGGGCTGTGGCAGAATTACTTCGTCTATTGTACATTCAGCGCAGTCATCAGAAAATAATGAGATTGCCACGACGTCAGTTTAGACTCGATATTACAACTAGAACAAAATCATTAACTTGTTCTTGAGAATTAATCAAATAACATTCATAATATTGATGCGGAAAGCCTAACTGTTGCACATGTCGCGGTTCCCGACGTCTAAGGTAATATTTTTAAATCGGCCATTTAAAGTTGACCTATTTAGTGCGTACTGTGTAAGCGCATTCATCATCAAATAACCGACCTTTTGGCGCGGTGAAGTTTCTTTGTTCTAACCAATTCGTTTTCCATAGAAATTCTCGGACCTTTCTTATTACATTTTACCCTCAATTTCGTTCTGACGACGTGAGCTGATCGTAATGCCCCTTTATATGCCGAGTTGAACTAAAATCTTTCGAAGAATAAAGTACAGTCAAGTAACCCTTAGCGGATCATAACCAATAGCGGATCACTTTAATGTTTAAGACACGCTAACTTATTTATAAGACAAAATTATTGTGTATAAATTGGCAGGTAAGTACTTTATGGTATTATTTAAATACACAATAAAAACGATGTTTGTCGGACTTCAAATTCATCCGTATCATCTGAACGTCTAATGCAAGTGTTTACGTTACCCAGTTATTTCTACCTTGTTTTGAAGAGAACATTTGTTTTTCGCGGCAACAGCTAGCAATTTTAATTATGTTAGTTATTTATTTTGACATTTTATGAAAGACAAATACATACACTTATTGAAATAAAACCAATCATTCTCATTTGTATTTGCATGTTTACACTGAAGCGATAATAGAACAGCTAGGTAAGTTACCATTAGCGGATCGCCACTGTGTTTCCATGTCGGAGTCCGAGGGGTTTTCTCTAAATTTTATTTTCGACAATTTATCCATTCCCTAAGATGCTAGTGATTAAATCGGAAATCTATCAATACAAATCTGCAGTTAGATAAAACATAACTTGTACAATAACAGCAGATGTTTTGACAGCTAAATGTTGCTTGAGATGACCCCCCATGATATCATAAAGTCATGTGATCCCCTATTGCTACAATTGATCTGTTAATGCATCAATAACTCGGAACTGGTAAACAACGGTCTGTATAGCTGTTTCTGCACTAAAACTGAAAAAGTGTTTGTCAATTTAAAAGAAAATGATTTTACTTGTGGACTATAAACAAACAAGTTCCGAAACATTGACCGTTTCTTTTATGCACTACGTTGTTTCGTTACTGATCCGTTAAGGGTAACTTGACTGTAGGATAATATGAATGCCAGTTAACCCGACACCCAGTCAACCCGTCCCTATTTGGAAGACCCCTATATAAATTTCATGTGTGAAATTCGGTCAACCCGACACCTCCCTATATTTTACCGTATACATGAAGAATTATTGAAACTGTATTTCCTGATCTTTGACTCAACTAATTTCACACGATGTTGGCCCGATATGGACAAGTGTTGTTGATACCATATTAAACAATTCGGGCCTAGAATATCTCGTACCCTATATGATGTTTTACTATAACAGAACAGAAAATTATGTAATCGTGTATTCTTCTATATGATGAAGTGAATATGTACAAGGATTATAACACCTCATGGACAAACTTCGTTTAAAATGTAGTATTGTTATACCATGATCAATTATAATAGTTTCCGACTTTGAAATTGACACAGATTAAGTGTAATTGGTTGTCTAATTAGTTGTTGATTATGTTGTTTGTATTTTCGTTTAAATATAATTAAAATGTGCTTTTTTACATTAATAAATTGTGTCCTTTAATAAACGGTGTTTGCTTGTTTATTTATCACCTTAAAATATCTACCTTTGATATATTGACGACAAAGTGGATTTCTTGATTGATCTTAATAATTAGTTTGCATGTTGATTTTTGAGTAATAAGCAAGCTTGTATATATATCACTAACAAGAACTATGCTACCATTCTGAAAGAGTTTTAGCCCGTTATATAAGTTATATCAATAGTTATATAAAATTAAATGTGCTTGTGAAATATTACTTATTATTCATTTTAAAACTATTCGTGCAATGGCAGATAATTGTGTACATTGTGATTTAGAGGTGCGTAGACGTCAGCATGCAGTATCTTGCGATGTCTGCAATAGCTGGCAACACAGAACTTGTGAAACGGGTAAGTTCACTTTTTTTAAATAAATTGTCCTGCACTCTGTGCTTGTTATTTCATGTATCTTCAAAGACTCAAAGTTCTCAAAACAGTATGTTTTCCTAACCGATTTCAAATAATGGTAGAAATCGTTAAGGCTCCTTTTAGTTTTCAGAGAATCAGTAAATCACATCTCATGTATCTTCAAAGACTTCTCAAAACAGTATGTTTTCCTAACCGATTTCAAATAATGGTAGGAAACTCGTTTTAGTTTTCAGAGAATCAGTAGATCACATTTCATGTATCTTCGTTAATAATTAACGAAGGCTCCTTTTTCTCCAAGAATTATACATTTTTCTCTAAGTTTTCAACTCATCAAAATTACGGGAATCAGTATATCACATTCATGCACTAGTCAATTCTTAGAAGAAAGGTAGAAATCGTTAATAATTAACGAATGCTCCTTTTCTCCAAGAATTATACATTTTTCTCTAAGTTTTCAACTCATCAATATTACGGGAATCCGTATCGGGCTCCTTTTCTCCAATAATTATACATTTTTCTCTAAGTTTTCAACTCATCAATATCACGGGAATCAGTATATCACATACAGTCAATTCTTAAAAGAAAGGTAGAAATCGTTAATAATTAACGAATGCTCCTTTTCTCCAATAATTATACATTTAATTTTTTCTAAGTTTTCAACTCATCAATATCACGGGAATCAGTATATCACATACAGTCAGTTCTTAGAAGAAAGGTAGAAATCGTTAATAATTAACGAATGCTCCTTTTCTCCAAGAATTAAACATTTTTCTCTTAGTTTTCAACTCATCAATATCAAGGGAATCAGTATATCACATACATTCAGTTCTTAGAAGAAAGGTAGAAATCGTTAATAATTAACGATGCTCCTTTTCTCCAAGAATTATACATTTTTCTCTTAGTTTTCAACTCATCAATATCACGGGAATCAGTATATCACATACAGTCAATTCTTAGAAGAAAGGTAGAAATCGTTAATAATTAACGAAGGCTTCTTTTCTCCAAGAATTATACATTTTTCTCTAAGTATTCAACTCGTCAATATTACGGGAATCAGTATATCACATACAGTCAGTTCTTAGAAGAAAGGTAGAAATCGTTAATAATTAACGAAGGCTCCTTTTCTCCAAGAATTATACATTTTTCTCTTAGTTTTCAACTCATCAATATCACGGGAATCAGTATATCGCATTCATTCACTTGTCAATTCTTAGAATCGTTGATTTTCAGGTATCAGTCTGAGAGAATACCGGGAAGCAGTGCGAACTGAAAGTGACATCGCCTTTACATGTGTTACATGTAGTCAACAGGTACGTTATCAGTTTGACATGTGTTTTATATAATGTATATATAGGAATAAAATTATATTCACATATGAGTTAAAACAATGTCAGTTAAAATACCACAAGCACATTTTTCTTTACGGTAATAGAAATAAGTCCGAAAATGTATAGATATGTGTTGTAAGTGTTTCTGTTATGTCTAACATATGATCAATTTTATTTCTAAATCACTTTAATTACCTATAGGTACAACAACAGACTGTTGACGAGTCGGAAGAGGCCAGAGTATGAAGCAAGTGCCAGTTGTATTCTTCCTAATGAGTGGTCAGTCTACAGAAGACTACGTCCGATGTTTACAGGTAATTATAAAAATATTTATATCACTTTTTTTCTAATAGAAACATTAAACAATACTGGGTATAATGTATTTGAATATATGGTGTTGTATATAAGGATAAACAAATGTTCAAAATATAACTTCTTTATAATCTGCCTAATTTGTTTCATATAGGCTACACGACGTCTTGTTGACAGAGAGGTGGAAGTTCAGAGCTTCAGAGTGGATTTCGAGCGCGCTGTTTGGAAAGCCTTACGTTTGGTGTTTCCAGGCTGTACCCTCAAGGGCTGTAGTTTCCACTGGGGACAGGCTGTGTGGAGGAAAATCCAGGTATATACTTAACTTTACTTAAATTGTATGGGGGAATTATGGACGGTCTACTTAACATGTTTAAATTAATTACACAATTTCTGTAATTAATATCATTAATAATTTAATGCGGTAAATTACACTATCTACTTAACATGTTTTATATACATAATTGCTGTAATAAAACATATCTTTAATATGTATAATTTTGTTTGCTATAGGAGATGGGGTTGGCATGCGAATACCGCACTCACGAGGGGTCGTACCGTTTCCTGCGACGGTTGATGTGTCTACCTTTTCTGCCAGCCAACCACATACAGCCCACCTTTGACGCCATGAGGGACTTATGTCCAGATCATATCCAGCCTTTGATGGATTACGTTAACAGGATATGGGTGTCATCCAACCTTTGGCCCGTGGAGAGCTGGTCTGTATATGGACATTCTACTACAGCGTTTTGTTAAAAATAAATTTATTAAACTCATGGATCACAAAATGTTTAAAAAATACATATTAATTTCATATATTATACATAAACATAAGATGTCGTTGATTTTAACAAGTACTTCTTTTTTCCAGGCTGGCACAACTGACTCAACCAAAAGGCAGGATCAGGGCCGCCGTTTTACGTGCTGCTTACTATGTTGCACAGAGAGAGTGAACAAATATCAGAATACGTGAGATTAGTAAACGAGGTCAAGTTGACCGCCGGCGACAAAGAAAGAATAGTAAAGCAGCCGAGGCAAGGATATTTACCCTTTGGGACAGGTAACTGACTTTATTTATTGCGATATTACTTATTTGATCCTCATATAAATACCACCTATTCACATGACTATATACTTAAAGGAATACGCTCGGCTGAAAAAAACTAGCTTTGAATTGAAAAATATTGACTTAAAGAACATTTATTAACTATGCATTTCATTAACATACAACTAATAATGAAGATATTACTATTTAAAGATGACTATTTGTGCTGATCAGTGCGCAGCATGGGCGCGGCCATTGTTTACATATCGCAATGTCTCGATACTTTCTGAAAAGATTCGTGACGTCATTTACCCTCTATGTCCCAAACAAAACATACAAGTAGAGTTAGCTAATGAACGACTGCGGTACTATAAAGGGAATACAAAATATACTTTTTCGTAAGAAAATTAACCCCGGAAGTTTACAAACCTAAACTTCAATTATTCAAAATGAAATTTCAAAGCATTACATCATATTATTACAAGATCTATATAAAGTTTTATAGTAAATAGTATCCAACCATAGTAGGTGGATAGAAAACTCGAAATTGACTCGTGTAATATATATCAGCCAATTAAATATATATGTGTTAACATTTATTTATACAATAATTTCATTCGTTTATATGACAAGTTGTTTGTTATGATTTCACAGCTCGTTAGACATAATGAACCGTCGTTTTTGTAGAACAATCAAATTTCCGGTAGTGGTCGGACGCTACTGTAATAGGATCTGTCGGCGAGTCTTTTGAGCAGGCATAATTCGATCCACATTCCCTACATACCCTGGATTTGGCGGTAAAGAGATTTGCATATTTGTATGGGCGGTTTACATGTAAATACATGTATAAATAAAGTTGTAAACGTTGTGACAAAAGGCGTAATTCACAGATTAATCGAAAATTAAAAACATTGTACCGTTCTTTATTGAAAACCAATTAAAGGTCATAAAACCTCATATTTCCGGTAGCAATCAGACACTACATATGATCTACCAACAAAGCTCCGCCGAGGCTTTGATGCGCTGATCAGGAGCAGCAGCCGACTAGGGGTAATAAACAGCAAGTCAACTAATTGGGGGTAATTAATTGACCATCATGCAAGGCGTGTAAAATGTTACAGCAGTCAAAAGACGTCAGTTCGTTTGAAAACATTCGATTTAGCTTTTCCTATATAATTAATAACTGCAAAACTGTTACGTCTTTCACAGCCTTATGTTGAAGTACTGCCCAAAACGTCAGGAATTTGATGATGATCAAATGCAAACAAGGACAGCACTGGCTGTAATCGACCATGTTCAAACCCTTGGTCGACAACAGCGAAAATATTTATGTGGTGAAAATATCTATAGGCAGGCATTTTCAAAACTTACTGGATAGTGGACATGATAACAATTAATCAGAAAAGGGAAGAGGAAAAACCTTGTGAGACAGAGATCAGACTGATCATGAATTGTTGTGTTTGCTTTTTAGTTGTGAATCACACTGTTTGTTTCTTCGGAAGATTCATGACAAAAAAAAAATACCACACAAGTATGAAATTTGATCTTATTATGAAATTAACACTGAAACTATCCAAATGCGGAATTTGTGCTGACGCGGTTCATTTGATTAAAATCCCCACGCGCTATGACGTAAGCATTTCCCATAGGCTGTCCCAAAATTCGGTGATAAAATCTGTGACCTTTTGTGTTTGTGAAATTGGACGATTTCATTTGGATTATAAGGGATTTTTATGCAGGTTTGTGAGAAATTATTTTACAATTCATTCTTTAACAAACAAATAAATCTTTTGAAAGTTTGGTCAAATATAAAAAAATGAATTTACCCTTTTTATTGAACACGTCGACCATTTTCTTGTTGAAGACGCGTTTGTAGTAGACGACTTTTGAAAAACATTGTGAATAAAGGGGACATTGCTCAAACTTAGCAGTTTCTCCTTTTACCGTAATGTTTTCAAATGTTTGCAATGATTATACTTTATAGAATTTCCTAATTTCTTATGTTTTTTACACATGCCAAGGTCCGTGTTTTTGTTTACCTTCCATCGCCTTTTTTGTTACTGATAAATTAAATTAACGGCAATTACGTTCTCAAATTATCTAATTAAGGAAGTTTAAATAAACATTCAAAGCAAACTGTAATCAATTATAACACGGATCAATTTACCGCCCGCCCCACTATGATGAATTAATAATCTAAAACAAACATACATGTATACAATATTTACACCATTAAACTTCAAAAAGTGGTCCTTCCTCATTATCGGCCTTTTTGTACCAGACATTTTTGACCTATACCTAAGATAAGATAGCGATCTGAAAATTTAGTAATCCATACGGTGTTAATCGGAAGTGGGTAACTGACGTCACAGGAAGTTGATTATAAGCAAAGATGGCGGCGCCCATAGGCGATCGATACCGACGTGAAAACACAAACTTTAAAAGCATATATCTTGATAGTGCAAGCATGTAAAAAAAAGGTAATTACATCAAAATGATACATTACTGTAGTGCTATTTAGTCATATAGTTTAAATTTCAGCCGAGCGTATTCCCTTAATGGCACATAATTAAACCTACATGTTTTATCTTTTCAGATACCAGGACGGAGAGATGTCCGCTACTTCGCATCTGAAGCAAGTTTCAATCGTCTACAAGATCCGTTTACCTAGGCAAGATTCTTCAGACCAAACTGACAGCGAGTGATTTTATTATGTTATGTTCTGTTCTGTTCTGTAAATATGTAAACCTTGTTGGTAAACGTGTAAAAAAAATGTGTGTATATTTGTATAATTTGTTTGTTTTATTCTCTGAATGTTTCTTGTAAATTATATATTTTATAAATTTTAAATATCGTGTTTTTTTCTCTTTAACTTGCCCTTAGACACCATTCAACCTGAAAAATCAAAATTACCATATATGATATATCGTACGAGATATTCTAGGCTCGAATTGTAAATTATGGTAACAACAACAATAAAACGTGGTCAAATCGAAAACAGATGTGAATAAGCAATAAATAACCCCCGCTACTTAAAGTTGAATACCTCAGTTGAATATATAAAAAAAAAAAAAAAAAAATTAAATGAGCTGTCGGGTTATCCAAACAAGAGGGCCATCATGGCCCTGGATCGCTCACCTTAATTATACAATGTACTGCAATGCAAAACACATCAAGACAATTAATCTGATTGTAACCTCCACAGTGTTAACAATATATGACGGTAAATCAAACAAAAGTAAGTTATCTGGCACGCCTTCGGAAAAACTCACGAGTGAAATAAGCTAAACAATTTGAAAGGTGTTGTCTTAGTTTGTGGTTGAATTTGTTTACTTCTTCACATCAATAAATTAAAGTATGTCATCATTTCAATGTGAAGTACAAATGTATTATTTACGTTTCAAAGCCAAAAATGCCGGTCTGGGTTAAATTTCGTGTGACCAGCTTCCATACAGTTGAATTCCACCTATTTGTGTAGGCCTACCATTGTACGCCACATGCCATACCTGAAACAATCATTATCTCGATATATAATTTGACTTCAATTCTTTCCAATTTGGTCATAATTTTAGCATCAATTTACACTATAAATTTCTAAAACCAGAGTACTTAATTCAGTCCACAAGTAATTGATTTGTTATTTCACTTATTGTGTCACGCTGCGTAGCATGGTAGGCACTTAGGGATTACTTTTTCTTTTGTCCGGCGTCTGTCTGTCCGTCCGTCACACTTTTTCGTCACACTATCAATGAGCAGGTGCATGTGACACACGTGCTCCGCAATGCACTCCATTCTAATTATATGAAAGTAACGATGTCCATGTAATAATATTGAAACAATACTTTTGACAATATACTTACAGTTAGAAACATTAAACCAACACTCAAAATCCCATAACTAACATTTGAAAGTTGGTGTTTTGGGAAACATAATTGTTTGTATTACAACATTCATCCTATTTATTCCAACAATACTAGCTTCTGTCTGTACAAGTTCAGTATCAGTAAACATATCCTGAATCGTAGTAGCAGTTGATACGCACTGTTGGCCTTTGTCAACTAACGTGTTGACGAAATAAATAAATGTCTGTAACCAAATATGAGCATACACTTGTAGATAAAATGTCTGTTTGCGCATTGAAAACGATTCAGCATGTTATCTGTCAAAACTGCAGATCTATAGATTGATATTCTTCACATAATATGCAACTGAACTTTGGTTTTAGTTTTTCCTGGATATACTCTCACCTGATTTAAAGTAACTAGTAATTACAGTACAATTGATTCATATGGTTCTGTGCCTGCTTCCTAAGCATCCTTATTGTTTTCCCTGTACTGCATTCGTTTCAATAACTGTAGCGTTTTCTTCAACTAATTTATATGTATGATCATACCTTGCAATGTTAAAAAAAAAAATCTTATCTCTTTGCAATTTTGCATTTATTCTAGGAAATTGTATGTGCATTTGAACTAACTTATTGGTTGATAAAGCTGTAATTGTCTATGATACTGCTTTCGAAACGGTTGGCTGTGAAACATGATGGATATATGCAGCATTCAATTGTAGTGTACCAGTCATAAGATCAACCTCATTACAAATATAGTTCTACACGTCATAGTTGACTATGTATCTTTCATATAGATCTATATGTTATTTCTTGAATGTCTACCCTTTCTTGATATCGTCTTGCCATGTTGAAAAGAATCTGCAATTTGTAACAATTTGCAAATCTCAATGTTAAAGTTAAAACTTCATTCCTTCCTTGCATAGTGCTCATTAAAAAGGGCAATTTTTTGAAGGAGTACAAAGTTAATTAAAATCGAAATTGTACCTTGATTTTGCTAAAAGTTAAATGCAAAATAAATATTCTGGTACATGTATTCTTCAGCTTTTAGAAATTTAACCCTTTCCCACATACAACAAATCTGCAGCAGACGACAACTAGGCAAACATTTCTTTCATTTACTTCGGAAGCTGGTAATAGTGCGTGACATAATTCGTGTATTAAATCATTAGAAAATATATATTTTGCTAGCATAGTTTTTATACATTTTAATATACAGGAATGTTTAGTTCTTGAAATATGTAGACTTTGGCTTACACGACTAGTTTGGAGGTTATGTCTTTTTTTCTCATAATATATGGTCCTCTTCCTACTGCACACAATCTAAACTCTATTCAACCGCGAATATTCCCTAATAAATAAGACATTACACCATGCAAATAACCACACGTGTGTAACCATAACAGACGGTCGTTGAATAGTAAATGGCAATAAAACAAGTGCTATTTCATGCAAAAGCGTTGCCTCAAATTGCATTTCACCTATAAATTTAAGATAAGCTAATTCGAGACCATATTGTCTTTGGGTTAAAATCAAGCAAAATTCGGGAAGAGCTCATAAACGAAGGATCGGACCTAACATGGAAAAGTGCATGGACATTGCCCGAACACATGAGCTCAGTCATAACCAAATGAGTACGATGAACAACCAGTCGGAAGTACAAATGGTAAGAAGCAGACGGGTACCAAACAGAGACCAACCACATTGGAAAGGACAAAAGCAGGGAACAGAATACAAACAATGTAAACAGTGTGGAAGTTATCACGACGGACATAAACGCTGCCCTGCACTAGGACGAACATGTCTTTATTGTAAAACAGAAGGTAAATTCAAATCTTTCTGATTTTGATTGAATTTACTGTTAATACTTTACAGCACATAACACATTGACACATGAAGCCTTTGTTGAAATTGGTACTTGCAATTCCTCAATCAAAATGAAGATTGACACGGGTGCACAAGTAAATGTAATACCGAAGTAAAAATACCATTCATTGCAAAACAAGTCACCTTTAAAGTACACACCTGGATGCTCTTGTATCTAAAGGCTACTTTATTAAATTATCTGCACCTATCAGAGACCTGAAAGGCCTTTAGAAAGTAAAGTGTATCATTCAATTAGAGAATGAGATGTCTCTTTATCAAGCGATTCACGATGGCCACAGAGCTTTATTTCTAGCAACCCACGATGAATTGGGATGCGAAAGACTTGTATCAGGAGTTTCGTTGTTGTAAACAACATGACGAATTCATATTTAAATGTCCTCTATCCAAGACTAAAAAGAAAGATCAAGATGGCTGGCTGGGTATGTGGAGGGAGGTAGTCCTACGTAGAAAGACATCGCATATGGTCTTGTTCATGTTTTTATTATCCTGCATCGGTTGTCCAAAAAATGACACGTTATAACACGAAGAACCGAAAGTCGAGATTATTTAAACTATGGAGGGAAGTTGGTCAACAAGATGACCCGCATTTGATATTGTCAAATCTAGAACAGTATGTAAAGCAAGCGAAAAATAAGAGAGTGGCACGATTGAACGCTGGACAACGGAAATAGGTCGAATGTGAAACAGTTGACAATTATGTGAAAGATAAAGGAATTCTCACAGATCCTACCATATTACCTATGTGTTGTGTAAGCGGATTCTCCCGTATAAAGTGACCTACTTCTTGTGATGTACAAGCGTATTCATTTGTTTTAAAGGTAATGTCATTTCCAGTTAATCATTTACACGAATCACACGTACTAAAACTTGTTCCGGGAGCATGACACAAGCCCTGTAGTCGATAGAACGCTGAAATAACGAATGATGTCGGACAGCGTTGATGCTTTAGTTTGCTAGATGGGTGTGGTACACTAAAAGAAAGTTTTCCTTTGATTTTGGAGGAAAATGTATTTTTATCATTCTACTTTATTCTTCAAAAAATGTTAGATAACGATCAGCTCACGACGTCAGAATAAAAATGAGGGTAAAATGAAATTGGAAAGGTCCATGAATTTGTATGTAAATCGAATCGGTTAGATCCGTTATTTGATGATGAATGCGCTTACACAGTACGTACTAAATAGGTCAACCTTAAATGGCGGATTTAAAAATATTACCTAAGGGTCCTTCTGAGCTATTGGGTAATATTTTTTTGACAACACCTGAACAAATAGAATTGAGTATATCCTGTAATGCACGGGTTCTAGTTATGGCAGATTTATTCACCATTTATAAATGGTACGTTAGAAGATAGTTCAGAATGCATAATATATACAAATTAAGTTTTTTTATGAGCTACATTGAAAGTTACGGACGTTACTCAACATGCTTTGACATTGGTTTGACATAAAAATACAAGTGCTAAATTGGAGATGAATGTTAATTTACAACAAGTTGGATGCACAGTATATGCCCATAATGATCATTTCTCAAACATTGTAATTTAAAAAAGAATAAAACATTAAATTGTAAGTGTTGCGGACGTTACCCAAATTTTTGGACTTTACATTTGTTTCTACATATCAGATTTGACTTCTAAACTTATATTAGCTTTGTAATCTCTTTATTACAACGTAGACTATAATGTATGCACTTTGTAAATGTTTATTTGAAGGTAGGAAACAATTCTGGACAAAATAATGTTCGGACGTTACTGTTGACAGTTTGACCAAAATTCTGTTTGGACGTTACTATTGACATAGGGCATTGGATTAACGCACCATATTATATTAAAAACCAACAAATTACATGCCCTATGGGTAAGAGGTACCTAAAATGCACGAGAGAGAGGAGAGAGAGAGACACCTGACGACGGTACTACTGACCTTTATATGAACCCGGTTGGAAACATGTTATGACAATTATCAAGGTCACATGTTCTCTTGGGTGGACACAAAATAAAAGCTTCATAGCTTTATTATTTTTCCCTCACCGTTTAAATATATTCTTTTGGTGGGCGAATTGGTGTGCCGCAACGTTATATATATATATATAAAAACACTTCTTGAGTTCGGCATGGGAGAAGTTTGGTAATCTATAGCTCTAGGCTAACAAGTATTTCTCCCTAATAGTCGATTTGCCAGATAGAGATTATTGTGCAACTTGTCCAGAGTGAACAATGGCAAGTGACAATGACGTCATTATCTGTGATGACATCATTTTCATTGTTACACATCATTGCTCACCCCGGACAAGTTGCACAGTGATCTCTATCTGGCAAATCGACTATTACCCTCTAGGATGGACCCTGCACACGGACCTGGCCCCAACGTTATAAACGATACTGAAGTATTCACTTAACTTTATTTGTTTAACTGAAATCGCCTAAATTATAATAGAAAAAATACCACAACAAATGATTGGTTCTCCCCTGTGATAAAGTCAAATTTAACTTAAAAATCTGAACACGGTTTGAACTCTTCTAGATGTCAAGAACAGGGTTCTCCCATACATGTGATAAAGTCAAAGTCTAATTTAACTTAAAAATCTGAACACGGTTTGAACTCTTCTGGATGTCAAGAACAGGGTACTCCCCTGTGATAAAGTCAAAGTCTAATTTAACTTAAAAATCTGAACACGGTTTGAACTCTTCTGGATGTCAAGAACAGGGTTATCAAGGTGGCGAGTAACTGATGAATGATGCTCCCAGCTGACATCTTCAACTGTTGGCCATTTAAATCCACCTCTGGCAGCTTCCATGTAGCGAAACAACACTTCATCCTCCTGGACATCAATAACCTGAAGTCAGATGAAGACATTGGATGAATAATTAAGTCAGATTGACACATTCAATCATTACAAATCATAAAACATGCATACAAGCAAATAAAACTAGTCATGTTTGTAATGATGATGATGAATTGGGGCTTAAAGCTGTACTTTCCCCATTTAGCACATAGTAATCAAACTATTCCAATGTATTGATACCTTTGATCATTTGATACGTCTACACATTCCATACATTGGAATAGTTTGATAACTATGTGCTAAATAGGGAAAGTACAGCTTTAATGCCTCATTAACATAGTATATATCAGTGTTTTTCCTGCATATTTTGGGAAACTTGTCTTGGTCTGAAATTGGTGAAATGGTGCTTTACGGCCAATGAGCATGATTGATGCTTTGGGGAAACCGTTGGTAGCGAGTTCGAGTCTGCCCTCCAGCGGGCCCGAACCCGAGACCCCTTGCACCGCAGTAAAGCATCAGAACCACTGCGCTAGCCGGCTACCCCTACCTGAAATTGGGAAAAAATGTGTCGCAAAATCATTGATATTGGGAAAAATGATCTCTGAGCAATGAAATATATTATCTATGTACCTCCGCTGTATTTACATAATGTCACACAACTCTTACTTTCGAACAAGTATTGTTTTGTTTGAAGTAGAGCTCTAAGGCTAGATGCAAACAATCTTTTATTTCGAATGTGTCGTCCTTAGACGTTTCGATCCCATACGATTTTTAGATATTGACACGTCGCTAGGAATTCATTCAATTAGAAAAAATCAATAAACTTTTGATTTATCTGTAGACTGGTCATTGAAAAATAAATCAGTTATTTGTGTTCAGAAAACTATCTGCTCTGCTGGTTGTTATGCATTTTCATCAATTCATCTTTGAAAAATAGACAGATCATAAACAACATCATCAGATCTGCCTTTAGTGTACTTAATGCTCATTTTTAGCTCTACTGGCCAAAGGCCAGAAGGGCTTATGTCGTGGCGATTTGTCCGTCGTCCGTGCGTCCGTAAACAATTTCTTGTTAACACGATACAGTCTTTACTTTTGATTGTATCTCAACCAAACTTATACAGTAGTTAGATATCCATGAGAGCTCGGTTCCTTTCGAAAACCCTTGAAATGGTCAAAATTTCTATAAAAGAGCTTGTTAACATGATACAGTCTTCACTTTTGATTGTATCTCAACCAAACTTATACAGTAGTTAGATATCCATGAGAGCTTGGTCCGTCCATGCAAGACTGGATTATGGCCCTTGAAATTGTCCAAATTGCTATAATTGAGCATGTGAACACAATAGAGGCTCCATTTACTATCTGATCTTCACCAAACTTAGATAGTAGTTAAATACTGATTAGAGCTTGGTTCCTTTTGAAAACCAGCCAGATCCGCCAATGCAAGACTGGATTATGGCCCATGAAATTGTAAAAATTACTATAATACAGCTTGTGAAAACAAAAGAGCCCCCATTTACTATCCGATCTTCACCATACATACATGCTCTGGATTGAAAATGACCAAAGAACCATACCAGTAGAGCATAGGCCCTCATGGGCCTCTTGTTATCATCATCATCATTATCTATAGATGTAAAAGTAATAAAAGGCACTAGAGTGCAGGGGCTGTATTCACAAAGCTATTTAGGAAAGACATTGGACGTAAGTGAAAATTTCAAATGCAGATTTCTAATTCATTTTCAGTTATACTTCAATGAAACTTGTCATGAAAAGTTTCATTGAAGTCGTATAGTTAGTAATAGAGAAGTCTGCATTTGAAATTTTGACTTAAGTTTAAGATTTTGTGTGAATACAGCTCCTGCACATGTCTTTTAGTACTGTTACAGCAGTTGTAGCATTCTGGTGTGTTTGTTGACAACAATATAAAATAGCTGAATGGAAGAAGGCAGTCATTCATCATCAACTTCTGATTTCATCATCATCAATTGTAAAGCAACACTCATGATATGAGTGTTGCACCTGCATGCCTTTATTGGACATTATACCAATCATCATCATCATCTGATCATCATCATCATTATCATCATCATCAGCATCAGAAAAGCAACAAATGGTATTAGGGTGCTGCACCTGTATGTTAGTATTGTAACAGCATTTGTAGCATTCTGGTTTGTTTGTTGACATCATCATACTATTGCTGAATGAAAAAGGCAGTCATCATGATATCATCATCACCATGGATAGGTAGATCATCATCATCATCATCATGGATTGTTAGAGCTAAGTATAACTACATGTATCCCTTTATTTACTATAAAAGGTATGTTACATGTACATCATACGACTATGTCTGGATTTAGGTGTTTTATACAATAAATTCATCTTATGATTGGAAAAGAGTTTTGGTGGGTTAAAACAAAATTTACTTCAGAATGGAGTCGATAGGCAGGAAAAACACTGGACATTGTAGGTCATATAGGGCCGATGAGTATGATTATCATGAAAATCAACATGAATGACATCCTGTCCAATGAAGCGGTGTTCGGAAACTAATAGAGCCCGCCCTCCGGCCGGATCGAACACGGGACCTACCGCTTCCTATCAATGTTTGTGAATCCAAGAATAAATGGAAAGTTCTGTAACATAACAATGTTTCAAACACAAACATATAATGTGAACAATAACTATTAACAAGAACAAAATAAAGAATTCGTTCAAAGCAAGAGACGACTTTGTTAAGTGTATACCTCTGCTACAAACAGTTTTCTGTTTTTACCGCATGGCAAGGCAACTTCCACGAATCCACCCAAGTTGAAATTCAACCTGTATATATATATATATAATTATTTATAGTATGGACAGACTGAGACAATTGAATGAGACAGCGTTTTTCGACGTCATGTCAACACGGATCAGTCGTCAAACAGCTTACGACACTAAGAAAAGCTGTTTGACGACTGATCTGTGTTGACACGCTGTTTATTTAGCGCATTACAACCGATTTCTACTTGGGACTGTCACATATACATGAGCTTTAAGCACGGTTCCATCACCAAGCAACAGATACAACAAAAGAACAATAAAACCACTAATCGGTCAAGGAAAGCAAGCTGAATATATTGAGCCTCGACAAAACAAAAACCATCACAAATGGAGCGATCAAAAGAACAATTTGTACAAGCAGATGTAAGGGTAAATGACTGAAGGCAAAGAGACCTTATGTCTGTACAACCACACAATCAACACAATACCATTTAATATATGTTCTATTTGATAGTTAGTTAATTCACCTTGTAGCTTCATGATCCATGGACTCCTCGTGATCCGTGGACGCATGACTGGATGTGTCGTGAACCATGGACAAGTCGTCTTGAACCATGATGGACGGGTCGTCTTGAACCATGATGGACGGGTCGTCGTGAACCGTGGACGGGTCGTGACTGGAAGCGTCGTGGCTGAAACAATATATATATATATAATGAGTAATAAAGTCACCGTATGTTCAGTGCCTGTACTTGTAAGATATGTATAAGTTCCATCTCAATTAGCGGCTAGTATTTGCTTACCGGTTAATAGCTAGTACCACTTGTTGCCTGGTGGGATCGCCATTGGACGGGTCGTCGTGATCTGTGATGGACGGGTCGTCGTGAACCATGATGGACGGGTCGTGACTGGAAGCGTCGTGGCTGAAACAATATATATATATAATGAGTAATAAAGTCACCGTATGTTCAGTGCCTGTACTTGTAAGATATGTATAAGTTCCATCTCAATTAGCGGCTAGTATTTGCTTACCGGTTAATAGCTAGTACCACTTGTTGCCTGGTGGGATCGCCATTGGACGGGTCGTCGTGATCTGTGATGGACGGGTCGTCTTGAACCATGATGGACGGGTCGTCGTGAACCGTGGACGAGTCGTCTTTAACTATGATGGACGGGTCGTCGTGAACCGTGGACGGGTCGTGACTGGAAGCGTCGTGGCTGAAACAATATATATATATATAATGAGTAATAAAGTCACCGTATGTTCAGTGCCTGTACTTGTAAGATATGTATAAGTTCCATCTCAATTAGCGGCCAGTATTTGCTTACCGGTTAATAGCTAGTACCACTTGTTGCCTGGTGGGATCGCCATTGGACGGGTCGTCTTCAACCATGGACGGGTCGGCGCGAACCGTGGACGAGTCGTCTTGAACCATGATGGACGGGTCGTCTTGAACCATGAGTAAAATCCATCATTGCAGCATATTTAGAATGTAGTGCTTATTATTATGTACATGTGTACAATACTGTACATACATTTTATATAGTGTGTGCACTAATATATTTGATACAGTAAACGCCCTATTCACACACCCCTAAGTTTGAGCCATTCTGGTAATTATTTTGTACATAAAACAGTTGTCTTAAAAATTCATAAACCCCCAAATTTTGAGAAAATAATTATGTTTTACTGTACGAATTATTTGGGCGTTTACCGTAGTTTAATTAAGATGGTGTTGCAAATAATGACTAAGCCAGTAAGTATATTTAGTAGATAGCTTACATTGGTTAAAGTAGATCAAACGCTAGTACAACACAACACATTGCAAACTAACCTATATTGTTGACAATCCATTATAGCAATGATGCCAGATATGTCGATGCTGTATGGATCGGCACTGTCAAACGTCAGAAGATCTCCAGCGTCTACAATTTCAATCATGACCGACTCATCACCAGAAGAGACCAACTCATCACCTGTATCATCTTCTGAATCTGTAGAGCTGTAACATGCTCCTCCGGCCCCTCTCCCACGTGCTCCTCCCGCTCCTCTCCCACGTGCTCCTCCTGCCCCTCTCCCAGGAGCATCTCCAGCGTCCACAATGTCAATCAGGCCATCGCCAAGAGAGACCGACTCATCGTGAACCTTGGACGGGTCATGACCTCTATCTCTCTCTAACTCATCACCAGAAGAGACCGACTCATCATCTTTTGAATCTGTAGAGCTGTAACGTGCTCCTCCGGCCCCTCTCCCACGTGCTCTTCCAGCCCCTCTCCCACGTGCTCCTCCCGCTCCTCTCCCACGTGCTCCTCCTGCCCCTCTCCCAGGAGCGTCCACAATGTCAATCAGGCCATCACCAAGAGAGACCGACTCATCGTGAACCTTGGACGGGTCGTCGTGATCCGTGGACGGGTCATGACCTCTATCTCTCTCTAACTCATCACCAGAAGAGACCGACTCATCATCTTCTGAATCTGTAGAGCTGTAACGTGCTCCTCCGGCCCCTCTCCCACGTGCTCTTCCGGCCCCTCTCCCACGACCCCTCTACCACGTGCTCCTCCGACCCCTCTACCACGTACAGGTTTCAACCCCTCTACGTAGTCGATGCTTTCACACTCAGTTTCAGGATGAGTTGGGTTGAGGCACCCTCTGCAAAAACAGGAAAGAGTCCTTGTTTCAAGTCGGAAAGGTCCAATTCCTTTAACGCAGTGCAAAGCACGGGTGCCAGGAAGGGTTTTCGCATTCCTCTGAGGGCGATCCCGGTTTATTTCTTCCGTGCTGACATAGAAGAATGTTCTTTTCGAATGAAGGTGGTCACCTTCAATGGTAAGGTTCTTTTTACCATGCTCAAACATTTCTTTTGCAGTATTTATTACAGCATTGCCGCCATTGACCGTTCTTCTTGCCGAACTTTTCACCACCGCCCCTGCACCATCCGACGGCCCTTTTCCGTGTCTGGAGCCATAAAAATGGCGCTCAACCACAAAACCATAATCGTTCACTGAGTGAGATATATCACAGAATGGCAAGTGAGATTTGTACTGAGCAGCACATCCATCGGTAAACTGGATTTGCCACTCAATACCATTCTCACTTGCAAGACTTGTGCCCAGGTGTTCATTTGCCAAAGTCACAAATTTGTGTACTGCATGCGCGTCGTGCGTTTTGTCATCGGAAACAAATATCACGGCTTCTTGGATG
Organism: Serripes groenlandicus; assembly: GCA_031761405.1. Taxonomy (NCBI): domain Eukaryota; kingdom Metazoa; phylum Mollusca; class Bivalvia; order Cardiida; family Cardiidae; genus Serripes; species Serripes groenlandicus. The sequence goes on along the minus strand of JASEVX010000131.1, from coordinate 268,227 downwards.
GTTCGGCCACACTCCCCTTCAGGGCACCTATAATAAGCCACTGATGGATGTACTGTTACTTGTTCATGACCCCAGTGGGCACTCTGAATTTCGTGTTGTGCGATGCACGCATAATTTTCCGCAAAGTCCATATTCAGCACTACCAATCCTTGTGGAATGTCTTTAATGAGAACTGAAAACTGATGTTGTTGCCATTTTGCCTCGAATAAATGTTTCGCTAGGTTGGCCAATTCCCCAACTAGTTCAATCACTAATGAGTTCAGGCTTTCTTTGTGGCTTTTGGGCAATACACGCGTAACTTCTTTGCCATCCCTTTTCACTATCGACGATCGTTCCCATTTTGTATACGTTACTTCATCTGTTCCGTGATCTATCAAAAGGTCATGGAACTGCCTCATAAACATGTCTGTTCCGCATTCCATACAGGTTCTGTCTATGCACACCTTTCTTCCAAATTTTCCATGATATGGACAAAGTGTGGCGTTTACAGACTGATACTTATCTTTGACCACTCCCATTGCGTTTTCTAGCTTTTCTAACTTGTCTGAATTTCCATGATTCTTTTTTTCCAACTGTACAGCATTTGAAGCTATCGTATGTAATGGAACCAACTTCAACTCCACATTGGTACAGATGTCACAGAGACAACTGTACCACTTTTGTTTTGTCGTTGGCTGGACATTTCTCGGCTTAAGTGCTGCAAAGGTTGAAAACCCAACTTTCACCTTCGGATGATCGTCCTTAAATTCGGAGTATATTCCTGCTAACGGTCTGTTGAGAACTCTTTGTTCACCGTGTTTATTTACACTTTTCCTGTCTGGCACGGAGGTTGATATGTCTGGCCTGCTGAAGAAAGATTTCACCTCTTCTTTGCTTCCTTCAGCGACTGTATCACATCGTTTCTTCCTACATCCTGAATATGTTGAATAGCGTGTCAGGGTTGCAGCTCTAACACCCAAGAGTTCGGCGGCAGTACTCTGTAGTCTGTATTTTCTCAACGCTGGTGCCAGCCATCTAAGACAATTTCGTCTGAAAGATTGGCTTGTTTTCATCACTTCATACATGGGCTGTGTAATGAATTTCAGTTTCTTCTTAGCCACACAAGTATAGATATGAGATTTTTCCAGTTCCCTGTGTTTTCTTGGTGTCGCTTTTTTCAATGCATATTCTATCGTCGCAGCAAATTTCCTTGGTGATTTCGGAAACTTGCATCTTGAGACAGCTTGTCGCATTGCCTTGCACGGCTTAGGATCCACTTTGGGGATTCTCACCATTTTACGATATTCACGATCGATTTCCTTGTATCTCCTTTTTTTCTGAGAATGTCTCTTCAGTCTTGACTCAGCTCTCTTGGTACGCCAATACTTCCTCTGGGTCTCAACCTCATGTCTGGTTTTTGGTCTTTTATCTTGTTTATTTTTCTTTGGCTTCACTCCCTTTTCCCTTTGTCGTTTTCTATAATTGTCCTGACGAATTCTATTCTGTTCTTTCTCCTTTACAATCTGTTCCTAACTTCTCTGACGTAAACGATACAGTTTTTTTCGTGTCCTCTCAATAGCCAAATGGGCTTCCCATACATCCTTGTTTGCTTTCATTTTCTCTCTGAAACTAAAACATAAATCATTTTTATTACATGTACACAATATTTTTGGCATCAAGTTATGAATATAAAACTACAGATTCAACTCGACGGTAGAGTTACCTACTCTGTGGCGAGTGAGCAAACATACAATTTATTATCCATAGTATATATATATATATGCATATTATGAATGTATCATTTGAGAATTATACCAGAGAAATTTATGTAATTTTTGTTCGATTAAAAAAATACCCAAAAATAAAGTCCTATAAAATGAAACCGCAAACTGTTTTTAAAGACATACATGTTACACATTTGGGCAGGGCCTCCGGCGTACCATGTGTTTTTTACATTTTATTTTGCATGTTCCATTTCCCCTGGGGTGTGGGGGTGGGAGATGAGCATGCATTAAACAATGGACAAGGCCAGAGACATAATCAATCACTCATATTTATCTCATATGCGTGCGAACCCTGTATAATGTACTTATTTTACAGAAACTTCAAAGTGAAAATAATGCAATAAATACATACCATTTTGCTCGTTCTTTTCTTGTGACAGTGATTTTTGTGGGTATGGGTGGGGGTTGTCTAATCCTCAGCAGATGCTGGTGCTCCTATTAAACCAATATTTACTTTTGTTATATATAGGCAGAAAGGCAAAACATATTTTATAGTTCTAAGAGATTACATAATGTTACGACTGTCATACAAATTGAGTGCAGACAATTAGTGAAACACAGATCTTTGGAAACAGAATATCAAGTCAAAAGTAACATCCAAACCAGAATATAAACTGTTGTTTAATTTCACAATATTTTAACTTACTAACTAATGCTTTAAAAAAAAATCCCTGTAAATGTAATTGTTATGACTTCATTGAAGCAAGAACATAGCATTATAACTAGTTACATTCAGAATATATACGGACGTTATGTAAATCATGTTGACGAGTATCAAGACACAATTGGAATTAAAATATCATGTCAAAAGTAATGTCCGTACCAGAAATACGAATTGTTGGTCAATTTCACAATATTTTCGCTTGAAAACTAGTACTCTAAATTTATTTTCTTGTAAATGTAATTGTTATGACTTCATTGCAGCAAGAACACAGCATTATTAGTAGTTACATCCAAAATATATACGGACGTTATGTAAATTATATTGACAAGTATCAAAACACAATTGGAATTGAAAAATCATGTCAAAAGTAACGTCTGTACCAGAAATATAAACTGTTGTTTAATTTCACAATATTTTAACTTACTAACTTAATGCTTTAAAAAAAATCCCTGTAAATGTAATTGTTATGACTTCATTGCAGCAAGAACACAGCATTATTAGTAGTTACATTCAAAATATATACGGACGTTATGTAAATTATATTGACAAGTATCAAAACACGATTGGAATTGAAAAATCATGTCAAAAGTAACGTCTGTACCAGAAATATAAACTGTTGTTTAATTTCACAATATTTTCGCTTGAAAACTAGTACTCTAAATTGATTTTCGTGTAAATGTAATTGTTATGATTTCATTGAAGCAAGAATACAGCATCATAACTAGTTACATTCAAAATATATACGGACGTTATGTAAATTATGTTGACGAGTATCAAAACACAATTGGAATTGAAATATCATGTCAAATTTAACGTCCGTACACAAATGTTGTTATTTATATGAATTCTGTTTTATTCAACTTAAATGTTTCATGTGCAATCATATTTCTTAAATAAACATACGTATTATTCATTCATACAAGTTTTAGCACAAGATTGTTTATAGATATAATCAAAATCTATTTGGACGTTATGTAGAACACATTGACATACAGTTTAAGTGTAGAAGTAACGTCCATACATGAAAACAGTTTTATTCCTCTATAATATTACTTCGGATCTGGTTTGTCTCATTTACTCGATCATCAAATCAAATGTAACACATCTTGCAAGTAATGAAACAATATTCTATCAGATACATTCGGAATGTAGATCTGTATGTACAGATGTTACGGGTTGACGTAACAAAAAACCAAAAAGTCATTGTCCAAAATAACGTCTGTGATATTCAAGTGTTTCATGTACTTCAACGACATTCTCTCAATACACTGTCTGTACAGATACATTATGTGAAACATGAAGTGTTTTTTACCAATAAGATGGTGATTGTAAACTATAATACAATGCAAGAATGATAATATAGTATGTGGACGTTACGTTGGCAGTGCAGACTCAATGCATAGCGTTGTCCACGTGTAACGGAAAAACCAAAATAATGGTCCAAACGTAACGAGCATGCTCAATACAGACGATAACTATCGGGAGGCCCCCAGTATGCCGAGTGAAAACATCGAAAGTCCAACACATTGTCATTTGTCATGTATAAGGAGGTTAATAAATCACCCCAATACATGAATACAGTAGAAACACAATATGACAATCATTTTCGGTTTGTACTATGCCCGTTATGCGCTCAAGAACGTGATGGACCGACACCAACTTACCTCAATATTTGCCATGCTGATTTTCGTTGTGTACACCGGGGCCCACAATTGATGACGTAGTACACAACACTGCGTTCAGAAGTATAACGACGTTTATAAAATTACGTAGTTTTGTATTTAATGATAAATAACCGGACGTTATAGGTTGGACCGACACATTAAACTTTGTGAAAAAAAGTTTATAGTGGCGTTTCTGATCATCAGATTCAGGTGCAACGCATAAATATCGCGAAACCAGTGTTTCTTCTTGTAAAAGACCGCTCACATCACACAACATTATATGCATGGACGTATCGAGATTCCAATGTTTTAATGCAAAAAAATGGACCGACATAGTAACGTCCTAATGCACTTGTTTATCGGGACAGAAATACAAGAAAACAAACTGATTTAATCAAACTATTTGCGTATTTATATACATACTTTATTGTTGTATTGTTTGTTTCTAATTGCCGTAATTATGAAGCAATATTTACTTTTTTATTACAGTTTGCATGATAGCACTCGAAAATGTCACAAATAACGTCCCCAAAATCGTCGTTTTTTAACAAATATTTAAAGTTTAAAATTTATTCCTAATAAACAGGACATTTTAGTTATCGTTTTCTATATCCTTGATATAAGTTTTGAAAACACAAATGTTATTTATTTATATTACAAGTATAATTGCAATTTTACAAGCATTTTTATAAAAAAAAAAAAATATTACTCAATAGCTCAGAGACACCAACATGTGCGTTAGGCCATCGGCACCAATTCTATAAAATGTTTTTGTTAAATTCTCAAGACCAACAGTCTTGTTCTAGTTGTAGTATTGAGTCCGTCAAAACTAAGGTCATTCATCGCAAACTCAATTCGCTTATACTGTAGGTTTAATGTGGGTCAATTTAACTTTGCGGATTTCTGTAAATATTGCGTCGTTTCAACTTGTGCAATCATTACCAAGTGTTGTAAAATCTTATTAAAATGCAAGTACAGGTTTTGTCGTACTTTTAAATAAGTAAGTATTGTAACGCGAAACATTAAAAAAAAATAGTTCTCAAATTCAAAAGTTTTATAGGTAAAAGTTACGTAGGCCTATGCAAATTCTGCATTTGAACATTTACAGAGGCTAACCATGCTATTCCAATCATAGGAATCCGCTGTGGTTAGCGTCGGGGATTTCGAAACCGGGTGTCCCGGGTTCGATCCCCAGTCGCGGCACTACGGTCATGCTGGAGTGCCCTTGGGCAAGGCACATTTTCTAGCCTAGTACTGGTTTGGTTACCCAGGGATCATGAATAAGTGAACTGTCGCCGTGATACAACTGAAATAATGTTGAAAGCGTCTTAAAACCCCAATAAATAAATAAAACGAATCCAATCATCCGAACATCCTCAAATGATAAATATACTCATTCTTGCTCAACAACGAAAGCACTTAATCAAACTGTACAAGATCATAAAATAGTTCCAAATGTTAATGAACAATATGATATGTTAACTTTCTTTGCTAATGTTAGATCTGAAGTGACGAGATTTTTGGAGTTACGATTAATGCAAACCGGAATAAAGTGGTATTTATCTATACAAGTGCAATACCTCATTTCAGAAGCAGGGCCTATGTTAGTTTAAACATAGAAACTTTTGAAGAACATGATCTAAATGAAAGTTTCCAAAAAATGTTTGAAAGTTTTGAAAAATATATTAGAGAATCATCAGGGTGGGTGCTAAAGAAAGTTGAAAACTTAATTATTCACACTGTAGACTATTTGCCAATAAGTGGTTCCAGTTTTATGGAACTACCAAAACAAAAACGTCATTCAAGAAGTCTTTTAATTGTTAATTTAGATCAAAATTGTTTTCTCTGTTTTCCTTAGATTCACCTCTGATAGCCGATTATGAGTCTTATGAACATGAATTAAATATGACAGGGATAAATTATCCAGTTTCAATATTTGAAAAACGGAATCCGTCTATATCTATCAATATGTTGACTGTTGAAGCCCACCAGGGCGGTTGCTTGCTATATTTATAGAGTAAAACTTCGAAAACTATTGAAGTTCTATTATTGGGTGACCCTCTATCAGATTCCTTCAAGCCAAAATGCTTCCTAACTTCCTAATGCAAGTGGGCGGGCGATGCTTACAACCTTACAATTATTTGTCATTGTAACTGAAGGTCCAGCTGCTTGGTGTACTTCTAGGGCAGTGGGCTGTCTAATGTCATTTTCTTCTGTGTATGACTCCGGGGCAGTGGGCTGACTAATGTTATTTTCTTCTGTGGATGACTCCGGGAGTTTTATCACACCCGTAGTTTTCAAAGAAGCAATAACTCCCTCAGTTACAGCTGGGATCATTTATGTAACTATATCCTTGATTTGACTTGCAAAGTCATCTGATCTGTTAGTGTTAACATCATTCATTGTGTTAGCTCTTTCAGCTATTCTGTTTGACCTTTTGCTTTTTGGGGCTTTAGGCATCTTTGAAAACTGAAAACAAGTATTAACAGTGACAAATATTTATAGACCGAATTAGATGTCAAGTTATGTAACATACATACATTGTTGTATATCATCGTGCAACATATATGTGTTTTTAACATTTCACTTAAATTAAAGGACAATATAGGTAACAAAATTATTACCAAAGTATGTTGTTTTATTTGCCGTAGAAGCACAGCAACTTGGGTGAAGAGTACCACAAACATACTGTTGTATATTATCATACACCACCTATACATGTGTGTTTTTAACATGTCACTTACATTAAATGACAATTTAGGTACCAAGATTATTACTAAAGTATGTTCATTTTCTGAGGAAGCACAGCACATTGGGTGAAGAGTACCACAAACATACTGTTGTATATTATCATACACAACATATACATGTATGTGTTTTTAACATGTCACTTAAATCAAATGACAATATAGGTAACAAAATTATTACCCAATTATTGTGTTAATTTGCAGAGAAAGTTTTGTAAATTAAGTAAAGAAAAAGTTGTTACGCTCCTTTACATGTTGCGATTTAGGTAATAAATTTATTACCAAAACTTTGTTGAAAAACACTTAGCAATTAAATGGCGCAAACCTCTTACCATGTTTTACATACTGCTATTAATTTGTGGACAACATGTCATTTACTATTGAATTACTGCTCCCCGAATGTTCTTATAATATTTATTTGGGACCAATCAGTCAGATATACACCAGCTTTGAAAAGGTTCTCTGCATTTTTAGATCACCAGAGCCAAAGGCTCAGGTGAGCTATTCCTATCACTTTTTGTCCGTCGTCCGTCTGGCGTTAACTTTTAGCTTAAACATCATCTCCTCCCAAACTCCAAGGACAATTTCCGTGAAACATCACAGGACTGTTCCTCTGGTTGGCCTCTTTCAAAGTTGTTCAAAGATTTAAATTCCATTGAGAACTTTGGTTGCTGCGGCATCAGAAAGGGGGCAAAAGGTCCAAACTTTAAAAATCTTCTCCTCCGAATCTGCCTGTCAGATTCAAATATAATTTGGTAGAAATGTTCATTGGGTGATCCTCTATAAAAATTGTTCAAGCCATACTGATTGGTCGAAAAACATGGCAGTTAGGCGGCATCAAAAAAGGGGCAAAATGACAAAATTTGAAAATTCCATTTTTATGCAAATGCTTGTCTGATTTAAAGAAAATATAATATGAATCTTACTGTAATGATCCTCTTTTTAATTTGTTTAAGCCGTTTTGATTGGTTACACAATCATAGCAACCAGGTGTCATCACAAAAGGGGTAAATTGAACTTTTAGCTACAAATGACAACCATCTCCTACCATTCCAATAGACCAATTACCACAAAACATCACAGGAATGTTCCTTTGTTGGTCCTCTTTCAAAATTGTTCAAAGATTAAAATTCCAATGAGAACTTTGGTTGCTGCGGCATCAGAAAGGGGACAAAATGTCCAAACTTTAAAAATCTTCTCCTCCGAATCTGCCTGTCAGATTCAAATATAATTTGGTAGAAATGTTCCTTGGGTGACCCTCTATAAAAATTGTTCAAGCCATACTGATTGGTCGAAAAACATGGCAGTCAGGCGGCATCAGAAAAGGGGCAAAATGACAAAATTTGAAAATTCCATTTTTATTTGTTTGGAACAAACAAATTTAGTTGCTGCAATTCTGAAGCCATACGTCTTATCGAAAATTCCATGAATTTCATACGCGTGAAAGTAGTACTCAATACTTGCTCTTACTTTTCAAATGTATCACGATTTTTGAAATAATGATATATTTATATCGTCTTTGTTTTCTTATGTGGTTCTTATATTCAAAGAGAATTTGGAAATAAAATGAAACATTGTATTTTAAAACAAGAACGCGGAGAGATTTATAAATCTCAATGAGTGAACTGCTACAGGGAAAACTATTTCCGATTTAAGCTCCAGATACGGTATTTGAATTTTCAATCACGCATTGAAAATGTAGATAAAAACAGAATTGAAAATATTTTCTTTGTGCCTTGTCGGCCATATAAATATAGTATAAAGAATTAAAAAAACAAATATGTGCGTCATAAAATGCATTTAAAATGAGAGTAACACATTTGCAGAGAAATCGTGATCGTCGAATTCTATTTATAAATACAACGGTATGGGGGGAGGGTCTAAAGTGCGGACGCGATCTGCGGACACATATATTATAGAGGGAAAATGCGGACAAATGCAATATAGTGGGAAAATGCTGACGCTATAGAATATAGAGCAAATCTTCGGACACATAAACAAGTGAAATAAACAAAAATAAGAAATATTTTGAAAACGTATCTCAAATATATGTCTATTGAAAGTCTTAAAGCTTTCTCTTCAGTTTCATGTATAAAGGGAAGTAATCGGAAGTAAAATGTAAACTGCGAAAACTTGACGGAGTAAGTCGCTCGAAATAGTGATTTCTTATGTTTTTGTAGAATTACCTCCCTTTATTGAAATAAATAACATAGGTTTTCTGTATTTAAGTTATTATAGATCATGCGATACAAAAAATAAACACTTATACAATAATGTTATAAATGTATTAAAATGCAATACAAAGATAAGTTCCATGCCGTATTTAAATTTTAATAAATTTTTAATCAAAACCCGTGTAAGGTTCTATAAAGATTTTATAAATAAAAAAAGTACACAGATTCTGTAGCGTTTCTGGGAGTTCTCTGGTATGAAAAAGGTTTGTTTCCGTCGAAGGCTCTACAAGCATCCACATTTCTTGCCCTGGAGACTTACCTGCTTGACTGTCAGATGACAGACAAAATATAAATAGTAGTTATCTTCTTTTTGTGCATTTTTAACTGGTTGAATACAGTGCAATTTATAAATGTTGCTCCCTTTTCGCCAATGTTATTTGTTTGGGGTGCCTAAGATCGCATCCTTAAATATTTAATCATTGCTTAATTAATTAACGACTGGGACTTTCGACCACGCTGAGATATTCTTTTACAGTTTTACGCATTCTACAAGTCAACTAAATCAAATATAGGCGGAAAGAAAATATATCTCAATCAATAGGGGATACCCAGTAATCACCCCTACAGTTCTAAAAACAACAGAAATTTAGACTAAATAAATACACTTCCTTATTCAAAGGGGACCTTTAAATCATTACAGGAAGTGCAAAAACATAGATTCCCTTGTAACTACGTAGAAATTTGTAATGTTGTATTCTTAAATTGCACTGTCTTCTTCCCTGGCCGTTGAACAGTTTTATGTACCCAAACAAATGCAGTGCCTTCAGCGCTTTGATTATGAAAGTGTTTGTCTGATTTTAAGAAAATATAATACGAATCTTACTGTAATGATCCTCTTTTTAATTTGTTTAAGCCGTTTTGATTGGTTACACAATCATATCAACCAGGCGTCATCACAAAAAGGGTAAATTGAACTTTTAGCTACAAATGACAACCAACTCCTACCATTCCAATAGACCAATTTCCACAAAACATCACAAGAATGTTCCTTTGGTGGTCCTCTTTCAAAATTGTTCAAAGATTTAAATTCCATTGAGAACTTTGGTTGCTGCGGCATCAGAAAGTGAGAAAAATACCCAAATTTTAAAATCCTTTTCCTACATAATCTACTTGTGCGATTGCAAGATAATTTGGTAGAAATGTTTCTTAAGTGACCCTCTAAATAAACTGTTGAAGCCATATTGATTTCGTTGAAAAACAGGGCAACAAGGCGGCATCAGGAAAGGTGCAAAATGACAAAAACTTTATAATTCCATTCTTATTAAAGTTCTTGTTAGATTTCAAGATATAAATGGCCTTTACTGATAAGCTGTTTCTTGAGAAGTGTCCACTCCTTTCAGTTTCATTTGCACTCCCTGATAAAAATTTCCAGATATTTGCAGTTAAATATTTGCTACTAATTTACTATCAATTAGGTGATCGATTTAGGGCCATCTTGGCCCTCTTGTTTAAACCGTTAGCTTCTAGTAGTGTACTTGTGGTGCATGACTTAATTCGGCTTTCAAGGGTCGGTTTGCCTATTACCAAGTTTTTGTATGAGGAAACAGAACATTTGCGGGTTACCTCCCTTCGCATAAATTGAGTTTCAATACTGTTTCTTTGAAAACAATAATTGGACAATGCAATCAAACGATGGATTATTTTTTCAACCCTGATGCTATCAGATTTAACAACATCCAAGTCGTTGCCACCAATGTGAAATATTAATTTCTTAGGTTTGTTATTTTTAGCTCTAAGGCCAGAAGGGCTTATGTCGTGGCGATTTGTCCGTCGTCCGTGCGTAAACAATTTCTTGTTAATAACACGATACAGTCTTCACTTGAAATGGTCAAAATTGCTATAAAAGAGCTTGTTAACACGATACAGTCTTCACTTTTGAGTGTATCTCAACCAAACTTATACTGTAGTAAGATATCCATGAGAGCTCGGTTCCTTTCGTAAACCAGCCAGATCCGCCCATGCAATACTGGATTATGGCCCTTGAAATTGTCCAAATTGCTATAATTGAGCATGTGAACACAATAGAGGCTCCATTTACTATCTGATCTTCACCAAACTTAGATAGTAGTTAAATATTGATGAGAGCTTGGTTCCGTTTGAAAACCAGCCAGATCCGCCCATGCAAGACTGGATTATGGCCCATGAAATTGTAACAAGAGGCCCATGAGGGCCTATGCTCTACTGGTATGGTTCTTTGGTCATTTTCAATCCAGAGCATGTATGTATGGTGAAGATCGGATAGTAAATGGAGGCTCTTTTGCGTTCACAAGCTGTATTATAGCAATTTTTACAATTTCATGGGCCATAATCCAGTCTTGCATGGGCGGATCTAGCTGGTTTTCAAAAGGAACCAAGCTCTCATCAATATTTAACTACTATCTAAGTTTGGTGAAGATCAGATAGTAAATGGAGCCTCTATTGTGTTCACATGCTCAATTATAGCAATTTGGACAATTTCAAGGGCCATAATCCAGTCTTGCATGGGCGGATCTGGCTGGTTTAGGAAAGGAACCGAGCTCTCATGGATATCTTACTACTGTATAAGTTTGGTTGAGATACAATCAAAAGTGAAGACTGTATCGTGTTAACAAGCTCTTTTATAGCAATTTTGACCATTTCAAGGGCCATAATCCAGTCATGCATGGGCGGATCTGACTGGTTTTCAAAAGGAACCGAGCTCTTATAGATATCTAACTACTGTATAAGTTTGGTTGAGATACTATCAAACGTGAAGACTGTATCGTGTTAACAAACTCTTTTATAGCAATTTTGACCATTTCAAGGGCCATAATCCAGTAAATGGAGCCTCTATTGTGTTCACATGCTCAATTATAGCAATCTGGACAATTTCAAGGGCCATAATCCAGTCTTGCATGGGCGGATCTGGCTGGTTTACGAAAGGAACCGAGCTCTCATGGATATCTTACTACTGTATAAGTTTGGTTGAGATACAATCAAAAGTGAAGACTGTATCGTGTTAACAAGCTCTTTTATAGCAATTTTGACCATTTCAAGGGCCATATTCCAGTCATGCATGGGCGGATCTGACTGGTTTTCAAAAGGAACCGAGCTCTTATAGATATCTAACTACTGTATAAGTTTGGTTGAGATACTATCAAACGTGAAGACTGTATCGTGTTAACAAGCTCTTTTATAGCAATTTTGACCATTTCAAGGGCCATAATCCAGTCATGCATGGGCGGATCTGGCTGGTGTTCGAAAGGAACCGAGCTCTCATGGATATCTAACTACTGTATAAGTTTGGTTGAGATACAATCAAAAGTGAAGACTGTATCGTGTTAACAAGAAATTGTTTACGGACGCACGGACGACGGACACATCGCCACGACATAAGCCCTTCTGGCCTTTGGCCAGTAGAGCTAAAAATTGCTATAATACAGCTTGTGAACACAAAAGAGCCTCCTTTTACTATCCGATCTTCACCATACATACATGGTCTGGATTGAAAATGACCAAAGAACAATACCAGTAGAGCATAGGCCCTCATGGGCCTCTTGTTTATGTGATCTTCTAGTTGTCTAGTGTGAGAACGATGTGTGACACTGCCGCCTGATATATCGTATAAAATGACTTTTGGTATTGGCGTCTCTAATCTAAAAGGATTTGAATAAGCAAAACCATGGGTTGTTTTAAATCGATCCAAATGACGGATGTGAGAATCACCAAAGACTAAAACCGACATCGCAATTAGTGGCCGAAAATTATTTTGACGAAAATTTCACCAAACACAAAACCGCGAATATAAGAACCGGTTCTATAAAGACTATCGCTGATATCTTGGAATTTCTCTTGAAAACGTTCTACGCGGTTTTGGCGGAAGCGTTCCTGAAGAAGCGTCCCAAGTGGTGCGCGTCCCCTATGAACAGGGGAGATCATTCCACGTGATCCGCTAGTCAAGATACAAAATTATTATCAGCGGTTACCCCCCCCCCCCCCCCCCTTTTTCTTATATTTTCAATCAGTCATAAATTCTTTTATTTTTAGCTCTACTGGCCAAAGGCCAGAAGGGCTTATGTCGTGGCGATTTGTCCGTCGTCCGTGCGTGCGTGCGTCCGTGCGTCCGTCCGTAAACAATTTCTTGTTAACACGATACAGTCCTTCACTTTTGATTGTATCTTAACCAAACTTATACAGTAGTTAGATATTCATGAGAGCTCGGTTCCTTTCGAAAACCAGCCAGATCCGCCCATGCATGACTGGATTATGGCCCTTGAAATGGTCAAAATTGCTATAAAAGAGCTTGTTAACACGATACAGTCTTCACTTTTGATTGTATCTCAACCAAACTTATACAGTAGTTAGATATCCATGAGAGCTCAGTTCCTTTCGAAAACCAGCCAGATCTGCCCATGCATGACTGGATTATGGCCCTTGAAATGGTCAAAATTGCTATAAAAGAGCTTGTTTACACGATACAGTCTTCACTTTTGATTGTATCTCAACCAAACTTATACAGTAGTTCGATATCCATGAGAGCTCGGTTCCTTTCGTAAACCAGCCAGATCCGCCCATGCAAGACTGGATTATGGCCCTTGAAATTGTTCAAATTGCTATAATTGAGCATGTGAACACAATAGAGGCTCTATTTACTATCTGATCTTCACCAAACTTAGATAGTAGTTAAATATTGATGAGAGCTTGGTTCCTTTTGAAAACCAGCCAGATCCGCCAAGACTGGATTATGGCCCATGAAATTGTAAAAATTGCTATAATACAGCTTGTGAACACAAAAGAGCCTCCATTTACTATCCGATCTTCACCATACATACATGCTCTGGATTGAAAATGACCAAAGAACCATACCAGTAGAGCATAGGCCCTCATGGGCCTCTTGTTTTAATAAAATGTATATATATCGAAAACAATAATACGGAATGGACAGATGAGTGAGTAATGCGGATTTATCCTTACACTTGTAAGTACATTTTTTTTTCCACATGTTCAATAATACGGTTTAATTCAAAATGCATAGACCGATACAATGCTCATATTTGAATAATTTTACAATAAAAATGATTCATATTTTAAAATAGTTTTGATACATGTATAAAACTTAATTAATCAGTTTTGTCTCTTTTGTGTATTTAATCATTCATCATTATAAACAACTGTTGCTGAAGTATCTTTTAAATGATGCCAAGTGTTCAGTATAATATAAGAAATTTTACACGCCACTTCAGGCCACATGGCATTTTGAGGCGCGGATGCAATGCATATTTGATTGTTGAAATACTTACTCTGCATTATCACAATTGCAGTAAACAATCGCTTTCCCAGCTGGAGCTGTTTTTGGTAGTCCGCAGCATCACAGGCCATTTAACAACCGTCCCCTTTGAATTTTGGTGAAATAGAAGGCCATGTTAACATGTTGACATGTAAAACTTTAATAAATACAACGAGACCATATTTTTTTCCATTAATCAGTGCTGAAACAAATTCGGAATCATCTGATAATCAGATAACTGATGGAAAGCCTCCTGAGCAGTGAAAATAATTTGACATGAAAGATTCTTAGGCAGACTACTTTTTATATTTTTTAGCATGTGATTAAATTTTGCATGATAATAACCAAATGAACAAGAGCGCCAAATGTCACAAAATACGCCCGTCCTGTTTTTTTGAGACCAAATATAGAAATAATTGGTTGAACATCAGCCAAACTTAGAGAGCGGACACTGTTAGTACAGTTTTGGCCATTTCGAGGGACATACTTTTGTAGTGACTAAGATAATGTTGTAAGTTATCAAACCTGACCAAGATATTCTGCCCATCAACATATTGTCTAAATTTGGTGATGATCGGATAAAGGCTTCTATAATTAAAGGGCAATAACTCTCTATCGACTTGAGCAATATGGCTAGTTATCGAACTTGTCCGAGATATTATGCCAGTACAATGTCCGAGATATTATGCCAGTACACATTCTTACTAAATTTGGTGATGATTGGATAAAGGCTTCTACAGTTATTGAGCTGACAAGACCAATTTTAGGTAATTTCTATAATTGAAGGGCAATAACTCTTGATTGACTATAGCGATATGGCTAGTTATCAAACTTGTCCGAGATATGCCAATACATATTCTAACTAAATTTGGTGATGATTGGACGTAGGCTTCTTAAGTTATTGAGCTGACAATACCAATTTTGGGTAATTTCTATAATTAAAGGGCAATAACTCTTGATTGACAAAAGCGATATGGCTAGTTATCGAACTTGTCCCGAGATATTATCCCAATACACATTCTGACCAAATTTAGTGATGATTGGACAAAGGCTTCTAAAGTTATTGAGCTGAAAACATACTGGAGCCCGCCCGCCCGCCTGTACACCGCAGGTAAAACTATAATACGATCCGTTTTTTTCAAAACGGGCGTATAAAAATTGGCATACGCGATGGGTTTTTTGAAGGACTAACAACAAGTGACAATCACTCGTTATAAGAAATGATATATCTGAGAGTGCATTAGTCCTATAATATAAGACTTTGTTGACAAGCACAGACCACGAAGTTGAAATTATTGAAATTAGTCTAAATATATGCCCGAACCATTTTTGTCCTGAAATATCTGTAAGATAAACCGAGTTCTGCGATACTTCAAACTCGGATGACATTCGCACTGATCCTATCTATATTCAATCATATTTGACTCGTGCTCTTCAGTATATAGTGACCTACTTCTTGTGATGTATAAGCGTATTCATTTGTTTTAAGGGTAATGTTCATTTTCGGTTAATATTTTTCACGAACCACACGTACAAAAGATTGTTTCGGGAGCATGACACTATCAAACACAAGCCCTGTATTCGATAGAAAGGTTAAATAACGACTGATGTCGGACAGAGGTGATGCTTTAATTTGCTTGATGGGTTTGTTGCACAAAAATAAAAATAAACATTTTTGATTTGGAGGAAAAAGTAATTTTATTATTCTACATAATTCTTCGAAAGATTTTTAGTAAATTCCGCATATAAAGGAGCATAACGATCAGCTCATGAAGTCGGAACCAAATTTAGGGTAAAATGAAATTAGAAACGTCCGAGAATTTCTATGTGAAACTAATCGGTTAGAATAAAGAAACATGACCGCGCTTAAAGGTTAGTTATTTGATGATCAATGCGCTTACACAGTAGGTACTTTTTAAATAGGTCAACTTTATAAGGCGGATTTAAAAATATTACATAAGACAGTAAGTCTATCCACAACAATATTATGATGAATGCACTTATACTGTATGTTCAATATAGGTCAATTTAACTTTGAGAATTTGTGTAAATATTGCGTCCTTTCAACTTGTGCAACCGTTACCAAGTGTCGTAAAAATCTTGTTAAAATGCAAGTACAGGTTTTGTCGTACTTTTTATGCCCCGGCATACGAAGTATGAGGGGCATATAGTTTTCCGGTCCCGCTCAGGTTAAAGTTTTTGGTCAAGTTAGATTTTAGTGAACCTGATGTCCTATCATTATGAATCTTCACACAAATGACAATCAACATATCATTGTTTAAAAAATTGTATCAATTTGAGGTTGGACCAACTGTTCATCCGTCTGTTCGTCCATTCCATTCTCAGGTTAAAGTTTTTGGTCAAGTTAGATTTTAGTGAACCTGATGTCCTATCATTATGAAACTTCACACAAATGACAATCAACATATCATTCTTTAAAAAATTGTATCAATTTGAGGTTGGACCAACTGTTCGTCCGTCTGTTCGTCCATTCCATTCTCAGGTTAAAGTTTTTGGTCAAGTTAGATTTTAGTGAACCTGATGTCCTATCATTATGAAACTTCACACAAATGACAATCAACATATCATTGTTTAAAAAATTGTATCAATTTGAGGTTGGACCAACTGTTCGTCTGTCCGTTCGTCTGTTCGTCCATTCCATTCTCAGGTTAAAGTTTTTGGTCAAGTTAGATTTTAGTGAACCTGATGTCCTATCATTATGAAACTTCACACAAATGACAATCAACATATCATTGTTTAATAAATTGTATCAATTTGAGGTTGGACCAACTGTTCGTCCGTCCGTTTTAAAATATAGTTAACAACCGGGGCATCCGTGTTCCATGGACACATTTTCTTGTTTAAACAAGTATTGTAACGAGAAATAGTTCTCAAATTCAAACGTTTTCTAGGTAAAAGTGTGTAGGCCTATGTAATTTCTTCATTTGAACATTTACCGAGGCTAAACCATGCTAAGCCAAACATCCTTCACTTATTTTACCCACGGAAGTTAATAACTGCGTGTCCTAATTTGTGTATTAAAACATTATAAAATGAGGATTTCCCCAAAATGACCTTAGTTGTCGACGGGCCTTAACACTCCATTCATTCATTCCATCTTTAAAATCATAAGACACAGGACATATTTTCAATAATCATTTCTTCAAACATTTAATTAAACACGAATCAGTAAAACTACAATATTCTCTCGCTTATACGTAAAGTTATTTTCTAAATCTACATGGGAAATACATACATGTACACGAAACACCTTGTTTGACATGTGACTGTGCGTAAATCTGTCTGTCAGTGGCAGATAAAAACGGTGTAAACGTCAGTATCGCCTTTAAAATGGTCAAAGTGAGTCAGATTTTTTTACATTACAATATTTCTGGCTTTGATTTGCTTCGATATATTATATGGATATAGGTTTGTACAGTTACATGTACAAGTTCTACAAACATCATTTCTAGTCATGTCTGTACCTGTTCGTGTGTGCTTACGACCTTGATAAGCAACCTGAGAAACTCGTTTTTGCCTCAAAATGTACGATTCTAGCTATTTAAAGGTCATATTTCTCACTTGACGTGCTGTGATATATTATGGAAGATATGTTTGCATAGGTAATCCATATACCTACATAAAAATGATGCTTTGACGTTGCTCTGTCCTCCTGTCTGTCCGTTGAAAAATTGTACAAAAAGGTACAAAAATCGTACCCATTGCACCCATACTTGGAAGGCATGTAGAGCACTTGGCCCTGGTACGTGAAAAGTGCTGTTTGCTATATATAAAACCTTTATGTTCACATACGGTTGAGAAGACTTACGTTCACTTTTCCTTCTGTGTTGCATTTACCGTAATAACTTTTGTATTACAAGTATCGCAAGAGTCAAACTGTTTGCTGCATTGTAGAGGCTTAGAGAACCCTGGAAATGGAATCACATTTCCTTAGTACAGGCGTTCATTATCAGAAATACAGTCTATCAAATTATTGAGTGTCTGCGGATTAGTGTTTAAGAATTTTTTTTTCATTTAACAATATCTAATAGTCTATGTGGAAATTCAACCCGTTGGTTTGAAAATATGTTGTGTCAAATGTATCAATCAATCTAACAAATCCTGGAAACACCGTGATATAACTAAACAATGTCCCTTAATTTTTCGGATTCAAAATAAACTCATGAAGTGAAAAGAAACACAAATTATTATTTTTTATTATTTATTTAAACATTTCCAAATGTAATCGACTCATTAACTCATCAACTGTTCATCTTCATCTTGTTCATCCCCTTATTCTTCATCTTAATCATCGTCAGTCTCTTCTTCCTCGTCATCCCCATCACGTTCATCATCATCATCATTAGCTCTGTCACTCTCTTCGTCCCTCTCTCCTTCTTCACCTTCATTTTCATTGTCCTCTCCTTCATAATCTTCGTACTCTTCTCGTTCATTATCTGCATCATAATCAGAATCGTTCAGAATCACTTCCTTACTACACCGTCAGCTCTGACTCTGTCAAACCGGAACTTTTATTTGATTTCCTTAGGGAAATTAATATTTTTAATAAGATATGATTAGTTCTTAAATCGTGCTTTTGCACATTCATTACTCTTACTGATCCTACCCGGCCGGGTAGCTCAATTGGTAGCGTATCTGACTCGTGATCTGGAGGTCACGGGTTCGATACCCGGTTGCGGCGACATTCTTTCGGGCGATGTTTTCCATTGCCTCTCACCTCTGATCTATGTGAGAAAGTAGTCAGTGGCTTCGAAAGAATGTTGTGTAAGTACTGGTGTGGGAAAGCCAGGAAAACATGGGTAGGTGCATTGACCGCCGTGATATGACCAAAGCTGTTGAAAGCGGCGTTAAACTCCAAACAAACAAACAAAACTTACTGATCCTGTTCCACATTTCCTCAGATATTATTTATCTTTATGTTAAGTATTACATTATGTAACAAAGTAGCAACTCAATAATACATTATAACTTGTTTATTACGAGATGTACATTTTTCCAAAAACCCTAGCTGTTGCTTTCACAACAACATGACTACATGACTACTCAGCTCACTGGTCACGAGAGTGACTAAATTGGTATCAAATCAATCCTATATTTATACAATCTCCCAACTGCCTTAGGGAAGTTAAGTCTATTAACTATTGGTCAGATGTCAAACCCTGTAGACTGATCAATTACGCCTGCCAAAAGGAACAATGAAGTTATAGAAGGATAACCCGAGTCACAGAGAAAGATGGTTGATTAAGCTAACCGTGTCACAGATAAAGATGGTTTATTACATCTTTACAATAGTAATGTTGGGCTTGTTTGCCTATATCTTATTTTATATTGGCTTACATGTTATTTTATATCTATTTTAGGTATCGCATACATCATGTTTGATTATTTCACCATTTACATTAAGTAAATTATTAAGCGCCCAAAATGACCTTAGTTGTCGACGGGCCTTAAAACACCATTCATTCATTCATTCATTTATTCCCATCTATTTCCAGAGAGAAGCCAAGCATGTTATAATCATCTGGGTGAATTGGAAGTAAGTGAAATGCATCCTTAATATCAGTTTTAGCCATTAAAGCGCCTCTCCCAAACCTCTTTACAAATGCAACTATGGAATCATATGCCACCCTTGTGGAATCTTCATCTATACCACAGTTTACTGATTCACCATTCTCTAAATGGTGGCATTTCAAAAGGTCCAGCTATTCTATTTTTCTTCAATTCTGAATTTATTTTTTCCAATAAAATATCTAAACTTTTCCTACAAGTTGAATGGTTTTGTACCAAATTGAAATGTTGTTTTGCCCTTGAAAGGGATTCTAAAACCAAATTTAAAACCATTATTAAGGAATTCCCTTTCAACAGGATCGTAGCAATCTAAAATTGTCCCTAACTTTTCATGATTTATGGGGGTTGGGAGAGGCTGCACTTGCAGCTGACTGGGCTCGAAAGGGCCGATTTTTTTGCTTGTTGCATTGAATCCGCCCCAACATGTCCAGTGTTTTTTCTGTAATTTTCCTGCCTGCCTTCCCTTTGTACTAGTTTGCAAATCGGATCTGCACATCGAGCGTGGATGGGTGCCACCACATTTTTGGCATTTATGAGTAAACAAGCAAGGCTTGTTGCTACACCCACCCCGTCTATTAAAGGCATAACATGTTCTGTTCGATTTTTCAGCAGACTGCAAAAACCGAGCAGAATGCAAAGTGGTGGCCCTCATCCACAGCTCATGATGTATACATCCCCACTCAGAGAACTGCTGTTCCTGCAACTCTCTGAATGATCTGTCATATAAATGAAATGCATTGTGTCCATGCATTCCGTCAAGGTCTCTTAGCAAGTTACAATAGGCCAAGAGACCTGACCGAGAATCCACGAATTTCTTGCAATAGACATCCAGAAATATGTGGAATGCCTTTTGCCACATGCCGAAATCAAGACGATTGCTGGTCTCCTTCCGTCCTATTTTGATTTCACCAGCATCGGATATGCGGAGCTGCATACCGACGTCCTGATTGGAGTCCACAAATCGATTTGACCAAATCAGAGACCTAGTCTTCACGGAAACATGATTGGAAATTGAAATACACGCACCTAGTCTATTCGGCTGTAGCATATTCAAGGCCGTATTGACCGTAACTGGCTCCTCGTGGTCATCAATATACACATGGTCATTCCCGCTCTCACTTGTAGGCTCATCGGTATGTATGGCAGGTTGAAGTCCCGGATTCTGTGGCAAAAGCTGCCTCTCCTGCAACCTCCCAACAATGGAATCAACAAGGGAATCAAGTTGAATCGTTGACAGCTCTACCGAAGAGCTCCTTTCTTCACCTTGTGTGGAGCTACTTTTCCTCTTTGGCATAGTGACTGAAAGTACAAAGTGACAACCCGCGAACATAACTACATAATCAAACAACACCACAAGCAGCAGCTTGGATCTCTATGGAAGAACATATTTCCTGTCATTTGACTATAGTGAACTCAGTATTACGAAAGTATCATCAATACACACTGTTGTAATTGAAAGAATGAATCCTGATTACATGGAAGCACCAGGGAATATGTTCATCAATATCTGAGAATAAGTGTATAATGTTTGCAAAGACGAAATTTCTCGGTCAATATTCAACAAGAATATAGATAAACAATCCAAATTACTGCTTGCACTAAGAATCATAATACAAGTCCATATAATCATCCTCACAATATTAAGCCCCATTATTGCAAGACTCAATTTGTCTCCCTTTTTAGATCACCTAGAGCCAAAGGCTCAAGGAGAGCTATTCTGATCACTTTTTGTCCGTCCGTCGCTAACATTTAGATCATCTCCTCCTTAACCACTTGACCAATTTCAACCACACTTCACAGGAATGTTCCTTTGGTGAACCTCTTTTAAAATTGTTCAAAGATTTAAATTCCATCGAGAACTTTGGTTGCTGCGGCAACAGAAAAGGGGAAAATTGCCAAATCTTAAAAAATCTTCTACTGTACTGTACTGGCCCGATTTGAAAATTATTTTTCACAAATGTTCCTTGGTTGTGGAATTCCCATCATTGAATATGATATTGCCAATGGAAAAAATCAGATTTTCAGGTAAACGACTCAATTTTCCTATTTGTTGTTGAACTACTGAATTTATAAGTGTTTTAAGGCTAAAAATGGTATTGAAATGGATATCTTAAAGTATTTAATTGCAAAATTAGTTAAATTCTGTGAAGTGCTGCAATTTGTTTCACAATATATTGACTGAATTAAAACTAATTATGCTTTTATCATTTCAGTTTTCAGTCCTCCCATGAATACTGATGTTGCTGTTAGAGTTCAGTATCCAATCAAGCTCAGTTTTGCCATTAGTATACACAAATCACAGGGCCTAACACTTGATTGGTAATTTCTTTTGACTATTAATGGTTCTATTAAATTTCAAGTTCAATGAACCTACACACAGTTCATAGAACCTTTGTATGTTTGTAAGGGTTAACTATGAAATGAAATTTATACAAAAAAAGCAGAAGAACCATATAAATTTTAACCATTTCTCATATCGAGTGAAACATTTTTTGCAAAATGCATATTTAGCCAACCTCTATAGAAATCATTTAAGCACTTAACCCATTATATTTAGTTATGATACATTGTCACTATGAACAGAAATCAGTGTGGACAGTGTTCATAATGCATATTCAGACAAAAATGGAATAACCACTGCAATGATTTAGCACTGCAGTGTAAATTGGTGAATGTAAAATTCCCAATATAGCCTCCAGCAGAAAAGAAGATTAATCAGCATTTATTAATGCCATTATTTAAACTATCCCATATATAGAAATTCTACTGCAGATATATTTTATAATCCCTTCCCATATACAACAAATTTGCAGCAAACAACTTTAATAACATTTGAAAATATCAATTATTGTATATAGTTTAAAATCTGGTGACAAAAGTATAAATTGCTTGATTGGGAAATTTCTTATTTTGTTGTCATGTTTTCAAAAAGCTCTCGGCTGCAATGTCCCTTTCTGGCAAGCATCTATATGAGGGAAAGATATTATCCATTTAAATTAAAATATACTTTTTAATAAATGATAGTAGTATTATTAAATATATATTTGAATAAGACAATAATTTGGCAAGTGGATGGATGATATTCACTATTTTCACAAGTCACCTGTAAGCGAGGCATCATAAAACTACTTTATGTTGGTTAGAGGTAAAGGTGGTGAACTCAAGATTCTTGAACAAATAGTCAAAGTTTTAAAACTGTTCAAAAGATGTCTTGAAATACTTGTATCATATTACTAGGATAAAATCAGAGAAATAATTTCATTTTACAGTACCTGTATATATTGATTGTATATGCTTCATCTTTACTTGGTTAAGCCAATTTTTACACATTTTCATGACTTTAAATTGACAAGTTTTCAACACTTACTGCAAAAATAGTTCTGAACTACTTAGAACCTACTTATTTGTCACTATTAGCAATATTGGCAGAAGTTTCATCATTTTAAAATTTTGATCACAATCTGGAGTTCAGCACATTTACTATAAAAGAGTATATACTAAGAACATTCATATCAATATAACACATTTTTAACAGAGTGAAATATATGTTCAAAATGCATACTTAGGCAAATTGAATAGGAATCATATATTCACTTAATGAAATATATACACAACAAGCATACTTAGAAAAATTTATTCACTTAACCCAACATTGAAATTTCATAAAACATAATGCCAAGTTATCTTGTTATCTTGTTGTCGAGACCGTGTTAGGCTTCCGCCTCTCTGGTCCATTTTGGATTTTGTTTTGTTGTGCCGCTTCCGGTTCTCCATAATATGGCACAAATTTAAAAACTGGATCATTCCAGCACTTGTTTAGCAAGTTTTTAAAGTTATTTACATTTTTTGCATTTACGACGCTATCAGGCAGATTATTCCATGGTACTATAATTCGTTGTGAGAAGAAATACTTTCGAATGTTTAATCTACAGTGGCATTTGAACAACTTATGGTTGTGACCTCTTGTGTTAGTCTGATGAAAGTGGAATAACTTATGAATATTTACTTTGTCGATGTTGTTTAAAATCTTGTATGTTTCCACCATATCAGCTCTTAATCTCCTATACTGTAATGTAGGTAATCCAAGTTCTTTTAGCCTCTGTTGGTATTCTTTATTTTTGAGTGACGGTATTAATTTAGTAGCTCTTCTTTGGACATTTTCTAGGAGTAGGTCTTCCTTTTTGTTAATTACCGACCAAACTGAGCTTCCGTATTCCAAGTGTGGCCTCACCAGGCTCTTGTAAAGGACTAGTAGCATATCTTTATCCAAATGCGAAAATGATCTTCTTATAATGCCTAATATTTGGTTTGCTTTTTTAACTTTTGAGCTTATGTGTTGGCTGAATTTTAGTTTGTTGTCCACTATGACACCTAGGTCTTTTTCTTCTGTGGTTGTTGATATTATATTGCCGCTCATGTGATAGGTGTAGTTAGTATCTTGTCCTAGATGGAGATGTTTACATTTGTTATTGTTAAATTTTAAAAGCCATGTATTTGACCATTTTGATAATTCGTTCAGGTCCTTTTGGAGGTTTTCCTTGTCTTTGGTGTTGTTAACAACCGAGTATATTTTGGTATCGTCGGCAAAAAGTTTGGCTATGTTGGTTACCACATCCGGGAGGTCGTTTATGTAGATTGTGAATAAAATTGGTCCTAAGACGCTTCCTTGAGGGATACCACTAATTACCGGCGTCCACATTGAGTGTGAGTTGTTAAGGACTACTCTTTGTTCACGTCCACTTAAGAAATTTTCTATCCATTTATGTAGATTTCCGCATATTCCATATCCTTTTAGTTTTTGTAATAATCGTTTATGCGGTACGGTGTCAAATGCTTTCTGAAAGTCTAGATATATGACATCCATTTTGTTTTTTCTATCAAGGTTGAAAGTCCAATCTTCAATGACTTCTAAGAGTTGGGTCTGGCATGATCTGCCACTCCTGAATCCATGTTGGTGATTTGTAAATAAGTTATTTGACTCCATGTGTTTCATAATTGCATCCCTAATATCTACTTCCATTATCTTCCCTATAATTGATGTTAAACTTATTGGCCTGTAGTTTGATACAAGGTTCTTGGGTCCTGTTTTGTGGATAGGCATTATGTTTGCTCGTTTCCATTCCGTTGGTACAATGGAAACTTTCATTGATTGGTTGAATAAGTTAGTTAATGGGGTCTTTATTTGTGGTGCTGTTTCTTTTATAACTTTTGGGTGCATGGAGTCGTATCCTGGTGATTTTGATTCTTTCAGTTTTGATAGATTTATAAGTGTTCTTGATTCTGTGAATTTTACTGTATCTAGTCTATAAGCGGTTCTGTCAGCAAAGGTTGGTATTTCATTATTTTCTTTCGTGAAGACACTCTCGAAAAATGTGTTAAGGAGTTCTGCCTTTTCCCTGTTATCGGTATGGATGTTTCCCTCTTTGTCTATTATTGATTGTATTTTTTCTTTGGTTTTGGTTTTAGACTGAACAAATTTCCAAAATATTTTTGAATCGGTCTTCATTTTCATAGCGATTGATTTTTCGTAACATCTTTTTGCATTTCTGATTTTGTAGTTAGCCTCATTCTTGGCTATGTCATACTTTATTTTGGCCTCTGGGTATTGGCTGTACTTGAATTTTTTCCACATGGTTCTTTTTCTTTTTACTGCCTGTAGTGTCTGAGTGTCCATCCATGGAGTGTCAAATTTTCTGGGGGCAGAGTTGCACACTGGTATGTGTTTTCTAGTAATATTTGATAAATGATCGGCAAAACTGCTCCAGATTTCATTGACATCCTCATAGGTTGACATCAATGAGTATCAATATAAATCAGTATAGGCAGTTTTAAAGATGCCTATTCAGGCAAAAGTCACTACTGTACTGATAAAGCATTTTGGTGACAATTGGTACAATAAATTACCATTTTTCACTGTTGCATAAACAATAATTATAATCAGCATTAATAACCCTTTTCCACATACATATTTTCTACTGCAGATGGCATTTGATACAGTCAGACCAAAGTATGAAACATTAATTCATTTGCAATAAGGTATGGGTAGATCAATATGAACTAGAATGGAGTAATCCATGAAGCATGTGTGCCACCTGCATCTTGCAATTTAGATTTTAACTTCGTGTGACAGACAGACACTGGACAATTTTTTTTTTCTTTAAGTGCCTATTCTGGTGCTGATTTGGTGTTTGTGACAAAGTTTCAAAAAATTCCAAGATCCAATTATTTCGGGAAGATGAAAATTTCTCGAAATAATGTAAACAAAAACAAATTAGTGTGTAAGCCCTTTAGCACATAAAATCTTCAGTAGATGACTTAAAAAACATAGTGACAAAAACCTTAGATTGCCAATAAAAAATAGCTTAATGGTTTAATAAAGTTGATTGACAACATTGAGGCCCAAGTAGGAAAAGCTCACTATGAACAATTTCACCTATGGACACTTTGTTTTTAAGTCTTATATTGATATTGCATCTGCAGGTGGGAAAGGGTTAAAGGAACGGAAAACTACTGATCATGCATTTCTAATGTGATAATATCAGCTCCTTTGCTGGTAACAATTAAAGGCATGGGATTTACACACTTGTCTAAGAGGAACTTCTCAAGTTCCTCTCCTTCTTTTGGGGCAGTAGGAAAGGCTTGTAACAGTAAGTCTGTTGGCACTTCTAAAGTTGAATCGTCATTTAGTAGGAGGATAATCTCCATGTCCTCCACTGCTGCGCCGATTACAACAACCACTTTCCTCTCAGAGGGTACATCAATTTTCTGTGGATAAAAAAACGTATATTGTTATATATCTATTCACATTTCCTAGATCAGATACTAGTATTATTATCCCCCGCCTATGAAATAGGGAGGGGGATATTGAAATGGCGTTGTCCGTCCGTCCGTAGAATTTCATGAAACTTAAAATAAATATGAACCACTATACTGGGATGATGCCCGTCCAATTTTTTTTTTGATTAGTCAATTTTCCTTGGAGTTATTGCCCTTGATTTTTTGAAAAATCTACGTTTTCAGCCATTTCTCAGTAACTAGCGGGTAGAATTTCATGAAACTTAAAATAAATATGAACCACTATACTGGGATGATGCCTGTTCATTTTTCATTTGGATTAGTCAATTTTTCTTAGAGTTATTTCCCTTGATTTATTAAAAAATAATCGTTCGCAGCCGTTTCTCAGTAACTAGCGGCTATAATTTGATGAAACTTGAATGTGATATGAACCAACATCCTGCAATGAACTTCTGAATAAATATGGTATAAAATCATTTACATTTATTATAACACTGTCTGATACATAATTATCCATGCATTTTAGATCCACTTTAAGAAGAGTAAAGATATCTATTGTATTTGTGTCACTGTTGGTTTAAGAAGCAAAACCTAGTATTCACATTTTTCCTGTGTTATTTAAGAAATAACAAATGACACCCCTTTAGTTTTGTAATATTGATTATTAACCCTTTCACCCCATAAATACTCTGTTGAAAATAGTGCAGTTCCAGATAAGACGCCGCTTTTAAAGGTGGCGTCTTATCTTGGACTGCACTATTTTGCAATAATTGATGTTCCCGAGTAAGCAGTTTCGGAAAAATACAGTTTTATTTAATCGTCCCTCTGATTTATTTCGTTAAAATATTTTATCATAAAGTAATCCCAGTCGATATTTTATAATTTGGCGCGGAACGGGATAAACCAGTGTCATAACTTTATTCTTTCCCCTTGATCTTGTGCGAAGAAGTTGAAATTTAAAGGTCAATTGCACATTAAACATAAAGACCTTCATGCACAAACAAGCCATCGTTGGCGGGGGATATCTTTTCACTGAAAATGCTTGTTTGAATTAGATGTTGTCATCTTTAATATTTTATGCTAACTTGAACTTGTGGTTTTCTTCAAATTATTGTTTATATTACCCGACTTTAGTTCAAACCATACAATAGATAGACAACTGAACTTATTTAATAGTTAGATCAGTTCTATTGAATATGAATGTTAAGTTATATGTGTCATCTATCCTATATGTCCATTCTAACTATGATAGTTATATATTACTCTTGAAGATTTCTGGATCATTCTCTAATAAACTGTATCTACCAATGTTAAAGTGAATGGCGCACTCATTTTTATAACGCAAGAATCTCTTCTACTTGGGATTTATATACTGTATCATGAAAGCAATGTTAATTAAACTATATATTCTATACTCGACGATAATTTTCGTTTCCTGTGCAGCTCGGTTATCGGACAGATTTGAACGATGTAATCTGCCAATTTTGCAGTGACGTCACTTCGTACTGACAAATGTGTACATTGATTGAAATAACTGTGTTATGTCGATAAAATCTCTTATTTGCGGATTTGAAACTGCAATTGTGGATTATTTAACTGTTCATCATGGAAATAAAGTGTCAAGTTGTGAAAACGAAGCTTAAGTGTTTAACAATGAGTTTATTTATAAAATTAGAAATTAAAAAAGGTAGTTGCGAAAACCCCGCAAGTGAGCTATATCAAGTAAGTAGACAAAAAGCATGTTATAGGTTTTCTCAAGATGGGAAATCTCTATATTTTATCATTGAGTATATAATATATTATATTTAACAATAAAAGAATCTAATCATATGCTTTGTTAAGCATCAATTCCGGCACATCCATACTAACAAGGGCCGTACAGCTTTAAATTGCACAAAGGACACGTTTTACATCAATAATCAGTCATACCCATTCCAATTAACATTGAATAATAAGCATGCATGGATATGTGTAATCTGACCACTCAACAGATATACCTCATTAAACATATAAAAATAATGCTTTTGCCGACAGTCTACATCAAGTAATTTTACAAAAGCACATCTATAGTTTCTAGAATTCCATGTTTTTTATTGTATGTTTGCAAGAATTTATCAGTTATTTTTGCATTGTAACTTTTCTATGAATGGTTTGCCATTTTGATGTCTTTTAGATTCACTATTATATAACAAACAAATGAATGGTTAACATATTGAGGAAAACTATGAAAAAGGATCTTTCCTCTATTGTAGATTTCCTGTAGAATTAAACTACATTTCATTTTAAATAGGTTAACAACTACATCTGTCAACTTGACATAATTCCCATTTTTTTTGTATTTTTGCATTGCAACTTTATTATAAAGGGTTTGCCATTTGGATGTATTCTTCAATTCACTATTATATAATAATTAAATGGTTAACATATTGAGGAAAGTTATGAAACGGATCTTACTTCCATTGTGGATTTCCCTGTTGAGTTGAAAGAGGTTTCATTTCTAAAAAGATTGACAACGACATCTGTCAACTTGACATAATCCCCAACCCGGTACGTCGTTGCTTTTGCCATGTCCCTCCAAAGGCTGACCTTTGCCTTGGGTGAAGACCCATCCTGCAAGTAGATATACTTAATTGACACTGAATCTGCTTTCACCATTACGGTGTAGGTTTCATCTTCCTGAAGTAAGAAATGTATTATAAGTTATGCTTTTATTAATGTATTTTATGTGTTGAAATAGGTCAGTTACAACAAAGGCTTCCAATTAATAGGATCTTCAAGATGGTAATTTCTGAGACAGGCTTCTTACTTTCATCTGTATAAAGTAAAGCTCACTCCCGGACAGACATGTATTAAAAATTATCAATACTTGTTAGCAGGTCAGTACTACTGAACCAAATGATGATATAAGCTATGGCTTTTCCTCCTCATTTTGAAGCAACAGCAGTTTAAGTTTTCCATATTTTTTTCGAACATTTTTTTGTAAAAGGACAACATAGGAAACATCCTATTAAGCTTCAATAAAGAAGAAGTGTGCAGCAAGCAGGCATTTTCAGTACAATTCCACTTTATTGTGTCGCCTGCGTAGCATGGCAGACACTTAGGGATTAATTTTTCATTTGTATGGCGTCATGCTGTCTGTCCATCACACTTCATATAACTTCATAAAAGAATCTACTACTATATCCTTGGAAATTCATACAAATGTTCAAATAAACATGATTGATACACAAAAAAAGCGATATCTCCATTTTATTATATCAGAGTTATGCCCAATGTTACACTAATCAAATGTCTGTCTATCATATGCTTTGTATGACTTTTAAATACATTTTTTTCTGCTGTAGGGAATAGATTAAAACTTAAGAAAAGTGTTTAAATCAGCAATGCAGATTATATTTCTGACAAAGATGTACCCCTTTTAACATTGAATCGTCAACAAAATTTTAACTTATGTCCGCCTAAAATATTTAATATTCCATTTCTTAAAGAATTTTCTTGTACTCGATAAAAAAATATTGTTTCATATGTATTGCCTTTTATTGTATAAACATTACATTTTCTGACAATGAGCCAGTCGACGACACACATCCTACGGGGAGCACTCCGTTTTAGTTCTGGTTATCATGTACACATATATATGATATGCTAAAACTTTTGTTTAGATATATGTCCATAAACTTCAGCTTGGAGAGTGAGCACATTCGCCATCATGAGTTCATAAAAAGACCAAAAGATGTAGCCCAACGGGAATAAAAGAAGGCTGGCTATGGACTGAGTAAATTTCCATTCCAGGTAAATAAATAACATTATCAATTTAAACATTTAAAATATGTTTCAAGCAAATTCCACCATCTTTTATATGTTCAGTATAATTTTACATATATCGTCTATAACAATCTTAAAATTATTTTATATTTTAATAAAACATTGAGTTCATTTCTCGAATTTAGAGTAAAAGTAACTTTTCCTGTCATTTGGTTGGCACAATTTTCGCTATCCTTAATTTATTTCGATAACATGATTATGTCTCCTCCTTTCATAGGGGTGATATATTGTTTTTGCCCGTTCCGTCCTTCCATTTTGTTTCCGCTCAATAACTGAAGAATGCTTGGGCTTAGGAGCTTCCTTTGTGTGCAGGTTAGTCATTACTAGTAGATGATTTTAATGTCAGAAGGTCGAGGTCATGTGAGATAAAAAAATTGTTTCCCCTCAATAACTGAAGAATACTTAGATCAAGGAACTCAATACTTGGTATGCAGGTTGGCCATGCCAAGTAGAAGACCCCTATTGATTTTGATATCAGTACGTCTTAAGTAAAGGTCAAAGTGATCTTGAGCTTGAAAGGTTGCAGTAACAGTGAGCTGAAATATTGTTTTTGCTTGGGCCAAGGAACTCAAAACTTGGTGTGCAGGTTGGTCACCACCAGCAAAGGACCCCTTTTCATTTTAAGGTCACTAGGTCAAATGTCAAGGTCATTGTAACCTTCAGCGGAAAAAATGGTTTCTGCTCAAACTGAATGTTTGGTCCCAGGAAATGCATACTTGGTGTACAGGACGGTCATGACACCTTTACCTAAAAAAAGGTTTCTGTCCATCCGTCCATCTGTCCCACTTGTTTCTATTCAATAACTGAAAAACGCTTAGGCGTAGGAACCTCATACTTAGTATGCAGATCAGTCATGACCCCTACTGATTTGTATATCAGAAGGTCAAAGGTCATGGTGACCTTGTGCTGTTAAATATTGTTTCCATTCAATAACTGAAGAATGCTTGGGACGAGGAACTCCATACTTGGTATGCTGGTCGACCATGCGTAGTAAAAGACCGCTATTGCTTTTGAGATCAGTACGTATTAGGTCAAGTTCACAGTGACATTGTGTTGGAAGGTCACAGTGACATTGCGTTGAAAGGTAACAGTAACAATCAGCTGAAAATTGTTTATGCTTAATTACTGTAGAATGCTTTGGCCATGGAAGTTTATAAATAAATGGTGAGCTGGTTGGTCACCACAAGCAGATATTGTGCATATTATGCACTACATTTCCACTATTGCCTACAGGTTAAAGGGCCAAACTTTAAAGTCACTGTTGCTTCATCTCCAGTCCAAAACTACAACATTTATCTCTGTATTACTTGTCCCCCTTCGACCCCACAATTGGGGAGACAAGCCCTTTTTCAAAAAAGCAATCTCTAGTTAACTAATTCAATAAGTTTTTAAAGTAATGAAATATAACAGTAAGAAACATATGCCTTACTACTTTTCTCTCTTATTCAGAAAATAGAAATCATTTACGAACGGCTCCATACAGAACTGATTTGCACAAAAATGCTTGATCCAAGGTATATTTAATAATAAGTTTTGGTTACCATTATACATTCTTCACTATATTTGGCCGGATTGCTCTCTCTAAGCAATTCCTGTCTATAGATTGATGTCCGTCTGTCTGTCTGACTTTGACCTTTAAGTTGTCCATTTTCAAGGTCAATTAGTTCAAATTCTAGTTTTTTTGCCGTCCGGCCATACCGTCTTCAGCGGTTTCTTGATTTTTAATATTATTTTATACCTATTGTATCAATTAGCCAATCATTGTTAGTTGTGTGTAACACACGTAACTATTTTCGGCTATTGTACTAAAAGTGTATACTAAATGCATTCAATTTGTGTAATATTTAGCTCTTCTGGCCAATGCCCAGATGAGCTAATGGGATCGCCTGGCGTCTGTTTATAATGTGGTTGTTTACACTCTAGCATCCATAACTCTGAAGCAATATTAATCAAACTTAGTTACAATATATGTTTCCACAAACTCACATAAGTTGGAATACATGCTTGATCAGACCAGAAGGTCAAGATTTATCTGCCCTTGATTGCTTAATTTTACTTTGTTATCCCACGCCTGTTTACAGGGAGGCGGATATTGAAATGGCGTTGTCCGTCCGTCACATCCGTCTGCAGCCATTTCTCAGTAACTACCTGGTAGAATTTATGAAACTTGAAATAAAAGTTATTCCCCGTCATTTATTGAAAAATCCACGTCCGCAGCCATTTCTCATTAAATACATAGTAGAATTTCATGAAACTTCAAATAAATATGAACCAACATACTGGGATGATGCCCGTCCGATAATTTTTTGGATTGGTCAATTTTCCTTAGAGTTATTCCCCTTGATTTATTAAAAAATCCATGTCCGCACCCATTTCTCAGTAACTACCTGGTAGAATTTCATGAAACTTGAAATATATATGAACCAACATACTGGGATGATGCCCGTCCATTGTTTTTTTGGATTGGTAAATTTTCCTTAGAGTTATTCCCCTTGATTTATTAAAAATTTAACGTTTGGACCCATTTCTCAGTAACCAGCTGGTAGAATTTCATGAAACTTGAAATAAATATGAACCAACATACTGGGATGATGCTCGTCCATTGGTTTTTTGGATTGGTCAATTTTCTTTAGAATTATTGCCCTTGATTTATTGAGAAATCCACGTCCGCAGCCATTTCTCAGTAACTACTGGGTAAAATTTCATAAAACTTGAAATAAATATGAACCAACATACTGGGATGATGCCCGTCCATTGTTTTATTGGATTGGTCAATTTTCCTTAGAGTTATTCTCCTTGATTTATTGAAAAATCCACGTCCGCACCCATTTCTCAGTAACTAACTGGTAGAATTTCATGAAACTTGAAATAAATATAAACCAACATACTATGATGATGCCCGTCCATTATTTTTTTGGAATATGTTTATCTGTCTCAATTTCTGTTCATACCCCTTGTTCTTGTGTGAATAAGTTGAAATAATTTTGCAGGTCAATTGCACATTTAACATAAATGCCTTCATTCACACAAACAAGCCATCAATCACAAACAGGCCATCATTGGCGGGGGATATCAATTCATGGAAATTGCTTGTTTATACTCTAGCATCTTCATGTTTTCTTTAACAATTGTAATCATATTAATACATAATGTTTATGGCTTTAAAATGTCTGATGAGTTTTATTTTGAACCAGAGTTTAAGGGCCCTTGATTTTACAAAAAGTGCTCTATTTGGGCTTGATTACACTATAGCATGTCTAGCATTATCTGCAGTAACGGGACTCTATTGAGATACCGTCAAGACAGTTGACACAACGGTGAAATGACTTTATTTATATAAAACCTTTTAAAAAAACACAAGAAATTGAAATTCTTCATTGCAAGCAAATTAAATATTCAGATTAAGAAATTATGAACTTACCTCTCAATGTATAGCATTAGGTTAATTATTGTATATTTGAACTATCACTGTTTCACTTTGCTCAATATTAAAGTCAAAATACAATTTTACGTCTTGCAAATATTATGACTGAAATGTGTTGCACAAAAGAAGTAAATTCACTTCAGTCAAAGAAATATTTGATATTTGTTACTTGATGCGTATGAATGATAGACAATTAATTTGAATTCCAGCAAACCATATACAGGTGGCATGGTTACCACAATAAAGGACATACCAGTTAATTGTACACTGGGGAATATCTTCAAACGTGATACCATGTAAGTAAACTATTACATTATAATAAAGTGAAAATTGCAAAATGAATTTATTTTCACTTTTAGATATTAGGAGTGAAATAAAAATTAACTAGAACTATCACTGAAGATGATAAAAATACCCCCAAAACTGCACATTGACCTACACCATAACTTAACAAGGTAGTCCTTTAAAACAGAACTCATTTTGACCTTTGAGGTACAAGCCACGCTCATCATGATGAAAGTTTGTGCCAAGTTTCTTTGAAATCCTTTGATGCATGGTTGAAATGTGCGCCTGAAAAGGTAGTCCTTTCAAATAGTACTCATTTTGAACTTGGACCTCAAAGTGTGACCTTGACCTTTGAGGTACAGGCCTGGGTGAACGTTTGTGCCAAGTTTCTTTGAAAAACTATGCTGCATTTTTGAAATGTGGGCCTGACAAGGTACAGTCCTTTCAAATAGTACTCATTTTGACCTTTGACCTTTGAGGTAAAGGCCTGGGTCTTGTGGGTGACACGCCGCCTCATGTTATAGAAGCTTCATGTAAAATTGTATTGAATTCCACAAAGTGGTTTGTAAGAAATAGGCCGTACAAAGTATGGCTTCCATTTTGACCTCTTAGTGTGACCTTGACCTTTGAGGTACATGCCTGGGTCTTGTGCGCAACACACCACCTCATGGTTTTAAACCTTCATGTTAAATTTTATTGAATTCCACCAAGTGGTTTATCCGGTAAGAAATAGGCCGGACAAAATATGGCTTCCGGCCGACCGACAGACACAGCGACTCCTATATACCTAGGAACATGACTATGTATAACGGTCAAGGTCACACTTAAAGGTCAAAATTAACAAATGTGTAATATATACCTTGCCCGACTATAACTTTAAGTTATTGTTGTATCTTCATAAAACCGTTTTAGTATTTTTATTATGCAAATCAACTGTTATTAAGGTTTTTTGTTTCTAGCGAGACATCTACATCTGTCATGGTAGACACTTAGGGAATACTTATGCTGTACTTTCAGTATCCATCTGTCTGCCTGTCTATCTGTCACACTTTTTCAGCATGTTTAAAAATAAACCTTTTCTTAACTGAAGGATTGAGTAACCAGTGTATTTCATTATGTGTGACTGATGCACAAACGGGGGATAATCCAAATCAATTTATATCACATGTTATTGCCTCAAAATTGGCTTATCGCGTAGAGGGTGGGGGGGGGGGGGGGGGGGGGGGGGGTTGATTCACCCAGGAAGCGTGTGTGTGTGAGCAGGGAGGGGTATTTAACATAAATGCTGTTGAAAACGGCCTAAAACAACCAACAACGCAATCAAAACGACCTTTGAAAACACGAGTATGTGCACTGTGATGGCGATTGGGCATACATGCTGTTGAAAACGGCCTAAAACCCCAACAATGCAAGCAAAACGACCTTTGAAAACATGATGAGCAATGGCTGTTTTTATCACAGTGTTTTCGATAGTTCATTTATATGGAGTGTATGCATGTGGGAACGGGGTTATGGGAAATTCGTTCACTGTACCGCCGAAAGGGATTTGGCCTGCAGAGGTGCGAAGACCCGTGAACAGATACTAACCCTTTCCCACATGCAGCTATTTTATGCCACAGCAACAACTCGCTTCCAAGATCAAAACCCATACAATGCAAACAAAACGACATTTTAGAGCATGGCGGGCAATTGCTTCTCTTGCCACAATGTGTTCAGGTCTATTGCATAGCTGGGTTGATTCACCCAGGGATCACGAGTGTGTGAACTGACGGGTTGGTATGACTTGAATGATGTGGATATCGGCCTAAAACACCCAACAATACAAACAAAACGACCTCTGAAAGCAGGGCGGGCAATTGCTCCCTTTGTCACAGTGTGTTCAGTACGATTGAGTAGCTGGGTTGAATCACCCAGGACGCATGAATATGTGAACAGTGCGTGTGCTTTGACATATATGATGTTGAAAACGGCGTAAAACACCCAACAATACAAACAAAGCGACCTTTGAAATCATGATTAGCAATGGCTCCTCTTTCCACACTGTTTTCAGTCCTAACGCGTAGCTGGGTTGAATCACCCAGGACGCATGGGTATGTGAACAGTGCGTGCGATTTGACATATATGATGTAGAAAACGGCGTAAAACACTCAACAACGCAATCAAAACGACCTTTGAAGACATGATGAGCAATGGCTCCTCCTCTTACCACTCTTTTCAGTCCTATTGCCTAGCTGGGTAGAATCACTCAAAAAACATGAGTATGTGCAAACAAAACGACATTTTAAAGCATGGCGGGCAATTGCTTCTCTTGCCACACTGTGTTCAGGTCTATTGCATAGCTGGGTTGATTCACCCAGGGATCACGAGTGTGTGAACTGACGGGGTGGTATGACTAGAATGATGTGGAAAACGGCCTAAAACACCCAACAATACAAACAAAACGACCTCTGAAAGCAGGGCGGGCAATTGCTCCCTTTGTCACAGTGTGTTCAGTACTATTGAGTAGCTGGATTGAATTACCCAGGACGCATGAGTATGTGAACAGTGCGGGTGATTTGACATATATGATGTTGAAACCGGCGTAAAACACCCAACAATACAAACAAAACGAACTTTGAAATCATGATTAGCAATGGCTCAGCTTTCTACACTGTCTTCAGTCCTAACGCATAGCTGGGTTGATTCTCCCAGGTCCCATGAGTTTGTGAACTGTGAGAGTGATTGGACATAAATGCTGTTGAAAACGGCCTAAAACTCCGTACAGTGCACTCAAAACGACCGTTGAAAACATGATGAGCAATTGCTCCTTATACCACCACACTGTTTTCAGTCTTATCGCGTAGATTGGTTGATTCACCCAGGAAGCATGTGTGTGTGAGCAGTGAGGGGTATTTAACATAAATGCTGTTGAAAACGGCCTAAAACAACCAACAACGCAATCAAAACGACCTTTGAAAACATGATAAGCAATGGGTCCTCTTACCACACTGATTTCAGTCCTATTGCCTAGCTGTGTAGAATCACCCAAAAAACACGAGTATGTGCACTGTGATGGCGATTGGGCATACATGCTGTTGAAAACGGCCTAAAACCCCAACAATGCAAGCAAAACGACCTTTGAAAACATGATGAGCAATGGCTGTTTTTATCACAGTGTTTTCGATAGTTCATTTATATGGAGTGTATGCATGTGGGAACGGGGTTATGGGAAAATCGTTCACTGTACCGCCGAAAGGGATTTGGCCTGCAGAGGTGCGAAGACCCGTGAACAGATACTAACCCTTTCCCACATGCAGCTATTTTATGCCACAGCAACAACTCGCTTCCAAGATCAAAACCCATACAATGCAAACAAAACGACATTTTAGAGCATGGCGGGCAATTGCTTCTCTTGCCACAATGTGTTCAGGTCTATTGCATAGCTGGGTTGATTCACCCAGGGATCACGAGTGTGTGAACTGACGGGTTGGTATGACTTGAATGATGTGGATATCGGCCTAAAACACCCAACAATACAAACAAAACGACCTCTGAAAGCAGGGCGGGCAATTGTTCCCTTTGTCACAGTGTGTTCAGTACGATTGAGTAGCTGGGTTGAATCACCCAGGACGCATGAATATGTGAACAGTGCGTGTGCTTTGACATATATGATGTTGAAAACGGCGTAAAACACACAACAATACAAACAAAGCGACCTTTGAAATCATGATTAGCAATGGCTCCTCTTTCCACACTGTTTTCAGTCCTAACGCGTAGCTGGGTTGAATCACCCAGGACGCATGGGTATGTGAACAGTGCGTGCGATTTGACATATATGATGTAGAAAACGGCGTAAAACACTCAACAACGCAATCAAAACGACCTTTGAAGACATGATGAGCAATGGCTCCTCCTCTTACCACACTCTGTTCAGTCCTATTGCCTAGCTGGGTAGAATCACTCAAAAAACATGAGTATGTGCAAACAAAACGACATTTTAAAGCATGGCGGGCAATTGCTTCTCTTGCCACACTGTGTTCAGGTCTATTGCATAGCTGGGTTGATTCACCCAGGGATCACGAGTGTGTGAACTGACGGGGTGGTATGACTAGAATGATGTGGAAAACGGCCTAAAACACCCAACAATACAAACAAAACGACCTCTGAAAGCAGGGCGGGCAATTGCTCCCTTTGTCACAGTGTGTTCAGTACTATTGAGTAGCTGGATTGAATTACCCAGGACGCATGAGTATGTGAACAGTGCGGGTGATTTGACATATATGATGTTGAAACCGGCGTAAAACACCCAACAATACAAACAAAACGAACTTTGAAATCATGATTAGCAATGGCTCAGCTTTCTACACTGTCTTCAGTCCTAACGCATAGCTGGGTTGATTCTCCCAGGTCCCATGAGTTTGTGAACTGTGAGAGTGATTGGACATAAATGCTGTTGAAAACGGCCTAAAACTCCGTACAGTGCACTCAAAACGACCGTTGAAAACATGATGAGCAATTGCTCCTTATACCACCACACTGTTTTCAGTCTTATCGCGTAGATTGGTTGATTCACCCACGAAGCATGTGTGTGTGAGCAGTGAGGGGTATTTAACATAAATGCTGTTGAAAACGGCCTAAAACAACCAACAACGCAATCAAAACGACCATTGAAAACATGATAAGCAATAGGTCCTCTTACCACACTGATTTCAGTCCTATTGCCTAGCTGTGTAGAATCACCCAAAAAACACGAGTATGTGCACTGTGATGGCGATTGGGCATACATGCTGTTGAAAACGGCCTAAAACCCCAACAATGCAAGCAAAACGACCTTTGAAAACATGATGAGCAATGGCTGTTTTTATCACAGTGTTTTCGATAGTTCATTTATATGGAGTGTATGCATGTGGGAACGGGGTTATGGGAAAATCGTTCACTGTACCGCCGAAAGGGATTTGGCCTGCAGAGGTGCGAAGACCCGTGAACAGATACTAACCCTTTCCCACATGCAGCTATTTTATGCCACAGCAACAACTCGCTTCCAAGATCAAAACCCATACAATGCAAACAAAACGACATTTTAGAGCATGGCGGGCAATTGCTTCTCTTGCCACAATGTGTTCAGGTCTATTGCATAGCTGGGTTGATTCACCCAGGGATCACGAGTGTGTGAACTGACGGGTTGGTATGACTTGAATGATGTGGATATCGGCCTAAAACACCCAACAATACAAACAAAACGACCTCTGAAAGCAGGGCGGGCAATTGCTCCCTTTGTCACAGTGTGTTCAGTACGATTGAGTAGCTGGGTTGAATCACCCAGGACGCATGAATATGTGAACAGTGCGTGTGCTTTGACATATATGATGTTGAAAACGGCGTAAAACACCCAACAATACAAACAAAGCGACCTTTGAAATCATGATTAGCAATGGCTCCTCTTTCCACACTGTTTTCAGTCCTA
Source organism: Serripes groenlandicus (assembly GCA_031761405.1). Classification (NCBI taxonomy): domain Eukaryota; kingdom Metazoa; phylum Mollusca; class Bivalvia; order Cardiida; family Cardiidae; genus Serripes; species Serripes groenlandicus. Next base: position 228,549 of record JASEVX010000131.1, on the reverse strand, counting down.
ACGCGTAGCTGGGTTGAATCACCCAGGACGCATGGGTATGTGAACAGTGCGTGCGATTTGACATATATGATGTAGAAAACGGCGTAAAACACTCAACAACGCAATCAAAACGACCTTTGAAGACATGATGAGCAATGGCTCCTCCTCTTACCACACTCTTTTCAGTCCTATTGCCTAGCTGGGTAGAATCACTCAAAAAACATGAGTATGTGCAAACAAAACGACATTTTAAAGCATGGCGGGCAATTGCTTCTCTTGCCACACTGTGTTCAGGTCTATTGCATAGCTGGGTTGATTCACCCAGGGATCACGAGTGTGTGAACTGACGGGGTGGTATGACTAGAATGATGTGGAAAACGGCCTAAAACACCCAACAATACAAACAAAACGACCTCTGAAAGCAGGGCGGGCAATTGCTCCCTTTGTCACAGTGTGTTCAGTACTATTGAGTAGCTGGATTGAATTACCCAGGACGCATGAGTATGTGAACAGTGCGGGTGATTTGACATATATGATGTTGAAACCGGCGTAAAACACCCAACAATACAAACAAAACGAACTTTGAAATCATGATTAGCAATGGCTCAGCTTTCTACACTGTCTTCAGTCCTAACGCATAGCTGGGTTGATTCTCCCAGGTCCCATGAGTTTGTGAACTGTGAGAGTGATTGGACATAAATGCTGTTGAAAACGGCCTAAAACTCCGTACAGTGCACTCAAAACGACCGTTGAAAACATGATGAGCAATTGCTCCTTATACCACACTGTTTTCAGTCTTATCGCGTAGATTGGTTGATTCACCCAGGAAGCATGTGTGTGTGTGAGCAGTGAGGGGTATTTAACATAAATGCTGTTGAAAACGGCCTAAAACAACCAACAACGCAATCAAAACGACCATTGAAAACATGATAAGCAATGGGTCCTCTTACCACACTGATTTCAGTCCTATTGCCTAGCTGTGTAGAATCACCCAAAAAACACGAGTATGTGCACTGTGATGGCGATTGGGCATACATGCTGTTGAAAACGGCCTAAAACCCCAACAATGCAAGCAAAACGACCTTTGAAAACATGATGAGCAATGGCTGTTTTTATCACAGTGTTTTCGATAGTTCATTTATATGGAGTGTATGCATGTGGGAACGGGGTTATGGGAAAATCGTTCACTGTACCGCCGAAAGGGATTTGGCCTGCAGAGGTGCGAAGACCCGTGAACAGATACTAACCCTTTCCCACATGCAGCTATTTTATGCCACAGCAACAACTCGCTTCCAAGATCAAAACCCATACAATGCAAACAAAACGACATTTTAGAGCATGGCGGGCAATTGCTTCTCTTGCCACAATGTGTTCAGGTCTATTGCATAGCTGGGTTGATTCACCCAGGGATCACGAGTGTGTGAACTGACGGGTTGGTATGACTTGAATGATGTGGATATCGGCCTAAAACACCCAACAATACAAACAAAACGACCTCTGAAAGCAGGGCGGGCAATTGCTCCCTTTGTCACAGTGTGTTCAGTACGATTGAGTAGCTGGGTTGAATCACCCAGGACGCATGAATATGTGGACAGTGCGTGTGCTTTGACATATATGATGTTGAAAACGGCGTAAAACACCCAACAATACAAACAAAGCGACCTTTGAAATCATGATTAGCAATGGCTCCTCTTTCCACACTGTTTTCAGTCCTAACGCGTAGCTGGGTTGAATCACCCAGGACGCATGGGTATGTGAACAGTGCGTGCGATTTGACATATATGATGTAGAAAACGGCGTAAAACACTCAACAACGCAATCAAAACGACCTTTGAAGACATGATGAGCAATGGCTCCTCCTCTTACCACACTCTTTTCAGTCCTATTGCCTAGCTGGGTAGAATCACTCAAAAAACATGAGTATGTGCAAACAAAACGACATTTTAAAGCATGGCGGGCAATTGCTTCTCTTGCCACACTGTGTTCAGGTCTATTGCATAGCTGGGTTGATTCACCCAGGGATCACGAGTGTGTGAACTGACGGGGTGGTATGACTGGAATGAGGTGGAAAACGGCCTAAAACACCCAACAATACAAACAAAACGACCTCTGAAAGCAGGGCGGGCAATTGCTCCTTTTGTCACAGTGTGTTCAGTACTATTGAGTAGCTGGATTGAATTACCCAGGACGCATGAGTATGTGAACAGTGTGGGTGATTTGACATGTATGATGTTGAAACCGGCGTAAAACACCCAACAATACAAACAAAACGAACTTTGAAATCATGATTAGCAATGGCTCATCTTTCTACACTGTCTTCAGTCCTAACGCATAGCTGGGTTGATTCTCCCAGGTCCCATGAGTGTGTGAACTGTGAGAGTGATTGGACATAAATGCTGTTGAAAACGGCCTAAAACTCCGTACAGTGCACTCAAAACGACCGTTGAAAACATGATGAGCAATTGCTCCTTATACCACACTGTTTTCAGTCTTATCGCGTAGATTGGTCGATTCAACCAGGAAGCATGTGTGTGTGAGCAGTGAGGGGTATTTAACATACATGCTGTTGAAAACGGCCTAAAACAACCAACAACGCAATCAAAACGACCTTTGAAAACATGATAAGCAATGGGTCCTCTTACCACACTGATTTCAGTCCTATTGCCTAGCTGTGTAGAATCACCCAAAAAACACGAGTATGTGCACTGTGATGGCGATTGGGCATACATGCTGTTGAAAACTGTGAACTGACGGGGTGGTATGACTGGAATGAGGTGGAAAACGGCCTAAAACACCTTCTGCATCCCTCAAACATACTCTATTTGACACCTCTGAATCCTTTATACAGACGCTCTCTGACACATCTGCATCCCTCATAAAGATGATCTCTGAAACCTCAGCATCCCTAATGCATACAGACACTCTCTGACAACTATGCATCCCTAATGCAGACGCTCTCTGACCCCTCTGCATTCCTCATAGAGACTCTCTCTGACGCCACTGCATCTCCCATAGAGACGCTCTATGACACCTCTGCATCTCTCATACAGACGCTCTCTAACTCCTCGGCATCCCTCATACAGACGCTCTATGACACCTCTGCATCTCTCATAGAGACGCTCTCTGACGCCACTGTATCTCTCATAGAGACGCTCTATGACATCTCTGCATCTCCCATACAGACGCTCTCTAACACCTAGGCATCCCTCATACAGACGCTCTATGACACCTCTGAATCCCTCATACAGACGCTCTATGACACCTCTGCATCTCTCATAGAGACGCTCTCTGACGCCACTGTATCTCTCATAGAGACGCTCTATGACATCTCTGCATCTCCCATACAGACGCTCTCTAACACCTAGGCATCCCTCATACAGACGCTCTATGACACCTCTGAATCCCTCATACAAACGCTCTATGACACCTCTGCATCTCTCATAGAGACGCTCTCTGACGCCACTGTATCTCTCATACAGACGTCTTCTGAAGCCTCAGTATCTCTCATACAGACACTCTCTGATGCCTCTGCATCCCACATACAGACACTCTCTGACACCTCTGCATCCCACATACGGACACTCCTTGACACCTCTGCATACCACATACAGACACTCTCTGACGCCTATGCATCCCTCATACATTCCCTCTCTGTCACCTCTGCATTCCTCATACAGACGCTCTTTGACACCTCTGCATCTCTCATACGTACGGTCTTTGACACTTCTGCATCTCTCATACATACGCTCTTTGACGTCTCTGCAATCCTCATACATATGCTCTCTGACGACTCTTCATCCCTCATACAGACGCTCTTCGACACCTCTGCATCCCTCATACATACGCTCTTTGAAACCTCTTCATCTCTAATACACACGCTATCTGACGCCTCTGCATCCCTCATACAGACGCTCTCTTACACATCTGCATTTCTCATATATACGCTCTCCGACACCTATGCATCCCTCATACAGGCGCTATCTGACGTCTCTGTATCCATCATACAGACCCTCTCTGCATCCCTCATACAGATGGTCTCTGATACCTTTGCAGCCCTCATACATACGCTCTCTGACGCATCTGCATCTCTCATACCGACGCTCTATGACACCTCTGTAACTCTCATACATACACTCTCTGGCTACTATGCTTCCCTAATGCAGATGCTCTCTGACATCTCTGCATCCCTTATACAGACGTTCTATGACGCCTCTGCATCTCTCATACAGACGCTCTTTGACACCTCTGCATCCTTAATGCAGACGCTTATGACACCTCTGCATCTCTCATACGGTCGCTCTGTGACACCTCTGCATCCCTCATACAGAGGTTCTCTGACGCCTCTGTATCCATCATACAGAAGCTCTCTGACACCTCTGCATCCCACGTACAATCGCTCTCTGAAACCTTTTCACCCCATATATAGACGCCTCTGCATCCGTCATAGATACGCTCTCTGACACCTCTGCATCCATCATACAGACGGTCTTCAACACCTCTGCATCCCTCATACAGACGGTCTTTGAAACCTCTGCATCCCTCATACAGACGCTCTCTGACACCTCTGCACCCCAAATACAGATGCTCTCTGACGCCTCTGTATCCCACATACAGACGCTCTTCGACACCTCTGCATCCCACATACAGACGCTCTCTGACACCTCTGCATCCCACATACAGACGCTCTCTGCATCCCTCATATATACGGTCTCTGACACCTCTGCATCCATCATACAGACGGTATTTGACACCTTTGCATCCCTCATACAGACGCTCCTTGACAACTCTGCATCCCTCATACAGACGATCTTTGACACCTCTGTATCCCTCATACAGACGTTCTCTGACACCTCTGCATCTCACATATAGACGCTCTTTGGCACCTTTGCATATGACATACAGACGCTTTCTGACACCTCTTCATCCCACATACAGACGCTCTCTGACACCTCTGCATCCCTCATACAGACGCTCTCGGACACCTCTGCATCCCACATACAGACGCTCTCTGCATCCCTCATACAGACGCTCTCTGACACCTCTGCATCCCTCATACAGACGGTCTATGACACCTCTGCATCCCACATACAGACGCTCTCTGCATCCCTCATACAGACAATCTCTGACACCTCTGCATCCCTCATACAGACGCTCTCGGACACCTCTGCATCCCTCATACAGACGGTCTATGACACCTCTGCATCCCTCATACATTCGCTCTTTGCCACCTCTGCATCCCTCATACATACGCTCTTTGACAGCTTTGCATCCATCATACATACGCTCTATGACACCTCTGCATCCCTAATACAGACGCTCTTTTACACCTCCGCATCCCTCATACAGACGATCTTTGACACCTTTGGATCCCTCATACTGACACTCTCTGACGCCTCTGCATACCAAATACAGACGCTCTCTGACACCTTTGTAGTCCTGATACAGACGGTATTATAGACTTATAGTCATATCACCGTACTGATAAATGGACCGTCCCTGCGAGAAAACCAACATTCTGACCTCTTGATGTTTATTTGAATGTGTTTTGCCCCAACCATCATCAGCATTATAGTCATATCACCATACTTATAAATGGGCCGTCCGGCGAGAAAACCAACATTCTGACCTCTTGATGTTTACTTGAATAGTGTTTTACCAACACTCATCAGTATAATAGTCATATCACCGTACGTACAAATGGGCCGTTCCGTTAGAAAACCAACATTGTGACCTCTTGCTGTTCATACGAAAGGAGTTTCCCGAACCATCATCATTATTATTGTCATATCACAGTACTGATAAATGGGCCGTCCCGCGAGAAAACCAACATTGTGACCTCTTGATGTTTATTTAAATGGTGTTTTCTCCCAACCATCATCAGTATAATAATCATATCATCGCGTTGGTGAATGGGCCGTCCTGCGAGAAAAACAACATTGTGACCTCTTGATGTTTATTTAAGGTGGAATCATACCTTTGAAATAACGTCGTTTTTGACGTCAAAATGTACGTTTTTGCGACAATGACAGTGTTGTTAAAGAAATCACCATTACTTCCTCACTTCAATTTGGATTCGGATCAAATGAACTTTAAACTGAAGTGAATACAATAACCTGTGTGATGATATCAATTAAATACATCTGTCATGACAAATAACGTAACATAAGGCGACTTAAAACAGAAATTTCGCCAGAATATTTTAACAGTAATTTGATTATTTGTAATTTATTTAAAATTCGCCCGAGAGATTTTTTTTAAAATAAAATATAACATAAAACACCTATTCATCTTCCATTTGCCAAACTTTCAAGCAAATCTATCGTGTCGATTTTTAATAAATCACAATGACATTGAACCTCTTGTGTGCGTCGTAACGTTCACTGCGGAATTAAACATTGAGACGCATCCAGGGTAATAAAAATGAATACTTATTTTTTTCTTATAATTATCAATTTCATTCTAAATTTAAGCTATCTCCTAAAGTTAATGATAAAGAGTAGTATATATGTGTTTCTATTTAAAGAATTAAAGTTATTATAGTTGAAAACAATTTAGCAAAAAAAAAATAAAAAAAAATATTTGGATTTGTCATATGTATAAACTGACTCGTTTACTTTCCTGTTCAACTGTTGTTCTATATATGAAATATAATTATCACACATATAATATGTCACCCTTGATATTTTGCATCGGATTTGAGATAACAGTATACAAATGTTGTTTTCAATATGCAATTTTGAGAATTTCGAAGTCTATACCTGTCATGCAAAGCTTTCTTGGTATTCTATCCGTGATAATGTTGTTGTTGTTGTTTGCGGCAAGTTTTTGATTAAATTGCAAGTTGGGTTTAACAGCTGCACAGTTATATGTGATAAAAGAAATGATCATTACTATCTCATCTTATATTAACATCGATTTGAAGCGAATGATATAAACTCCGTCATGACATATATAGTTCACTATTTTTCCTTAAATAATTTTAAAGCAAAATTTGGTTTATTTAACGAACTCGCTAACTAATATTACAATTATTACCTTACGTCTAATTTACTAACAAAACAAATGCTCAAGATATTTCTTTTAAAAGAAATCATTATAATTCAGAACACCATTTCTTCTCCAATTTACTCAAAATTGTTGGAAATATATCGGGCGGTCTTTTAGTAAAACGCTTTGCCGTAATACTGCTGACGTGCGCGGGTACGCGCGTTGTGGAACTGAAAACGTAGCAAACCCCTTCTTCTATCTTTCTTTCTTTACTCCATATGTCCTCGTTATTTTAAACAACCGGTACTTCGTTTTGTCTTGAGAATTGTTTTTTACCCTTAACCCAAATTTCAAGACAAACTATCGGGTTGATTTTTAAGTAAATCACAATGCCATAAAACCGTAGAAGATCAAACGTTTGGTCACATGTTCGTACCTAATTACTTGTGTTGTCAACACTCTTCCAATTATAAAACAAAATGTATCATTACCCGACTATACGCTGTCTACAATTTACAGACACCTGTGCAATGACATTGAAGACTCACTACATAGTGCAGACAACGATGTGATAGCACTCCACGGGATATGTATGTAGACAATAACAGTGGATTATTTACCCAAACTATACAGTGAAGTATTGGCAATAAGCACCTGTATTCAAAAAGCTCTAAGTTGAATTGAACTGCGGAGCTCTGTGAATACAATCAAGTCAAAACGCTCATAAAGTCTTGTACATAAGGTTTTCCAAAGGGAAGAAAGTCAGATAGTTCTTCTCGATGTTTTATCATATAAAGTGTTTCCTTAAATATCAAAAGCATGATCGCGGATAGAATAGATAGAACGCTTTGCATGACAGTTATAATCGTTGAAGTGCTGAAACATGCTTTGTGTCTGATAAAGAGAAACGCATTCTGTATTTACTGTTATCTGAAGATACATTACAAAATACCTAGAGTGGCAAATAGGAAAGTAATAATAAAATATATTAACAATGTCAATTTCTTCCATGATAATTCAGAAGATGCTCTTGTTTGAAGAATTTCGTATCAGAAATGTTGGGTTATGTAAAATCATGAAACTTCATGTTATGTCGAATTACTATTTGATGTTCCCGTATCAATTTGTGTATGTAAATGTTTGTATGTAAATGACGAATTACATGTATTCGAATAAGTGAATTAAATTTGTTCTATAAGAACTGCAAGCGACGGTTTGAGACTAATACTAATACATGGAATGTGAACAAAGATTTAACAGATAAACAGCGAAGTGGACAAGTCAGTTTATATAAAACATATTTAATATTCAAAGAAGTATAATAGATACAGTTTACCACTTTCGTAAAAGAATAAAATTGATTATTTTCATGAAATATCGGGAGTTCATTTTAATAACCCTTGATATGTTTCAATTTAAATTCCGCAGTGTACGGTTTTCGCGTGACAGAGCTGTAACGTCATTGCGATTTACTAAAGATCTGCACGACAGATTTTCTTCAAATTTTGGTAAATGGTAGACAAAAGGATGTTCTAAATTATATAAGTTTTAAACAAAAATCTCTCGGGCGAATTTTTAATAAATTGGAAATAACCGAATTACTGTTAAAATATTTTAGCGAAAGTTTCATTTTTACCCCCTTATGTTACGTTAATTGTCTTGGCAGTTGTATGGAAATTGCATCACTAAGCAGGTAATTTTATTCTCTTCAGTTTGCTGTTAACTCTTTCCAAATACCACTTCAAACGAGAAAGCCATGGTGATTTTTTTAACAACACTGTCATTGTCGCAAAAACGTACATTTTGACGTCAAAAACGACGTAATTTCAAAGGTATGATTCCACCTTAAATGGTGTTTTCTCCCAACCATCATCAGTATTATAGTCATATTACAGTACTGATAAATGGGCCGTTCCGCGAGAAAACCAACATTGTGACCGCTTGATTATTTGAATGTTTTTTCCCCCCAACCATCATCATATAACCGCGCTGATAAATGGGCCATCCCGCGAGAAAAACAACATTTTTGCCTGTTGATTTTTATTTGAATGGTGTTTTCCCCAACCATTATCAGTATTATAGTCATATCACCGTACTGATAAATGGACTGTCCAGCGAGAAAACCAACATTGTGATCTCTTGATTTTTTGAATGGTTTTTTCCCCAACCATCATCAGTATTATGATCATATCACAGTACTGAAAACTGGGCCGTCCCGCGAGAAAAAAAATTGTGGCCTCTTGATGTTTATTTCAATGGTGTTTTCACCAACCATCGTCAGTATTATAGTTATATCATCGTACTGATAAATATGCCTTCTCGGGAGAAAACCAACATTGTAACATCTTGATGTTTATTTAAATGGTGTTTTTCCCCAACCATCATCAGTATTATAGTCATATCACCGTACTGATAAATTGGCCGTTCCGCGAGAAAACCAACAGTGTGGCCTCTTGATGTTTATTTGAATGATGTTTTCCCCAACCATCATCAGTATTATAGTCATATCACTATACTGATAAATGGGACGTCCCTAAAAAAACCAACATTGTGACATCTTGATGTTCATAAGAATGGAGTTTCCCCAATCATCATCAGAATTATAGTCATATCACAGTAGTGATAAATGGGCCGTCCGCGAGAAAACCAACATTGTAGCCTCTTGATGTTTATTTGAATGATGTTTTCCCCAACCATCATCAGTATTATAGTCATATCACTATACTGATAAATGGGACGTCCCTAGAAAACCAACATTGTGACATCTTGATGTTCATAAGAATGGAGTTTCCCCAATCATCATCAGAATTATAGTCATATCACAGTAGTGATAAATGGGCCGTTCGCGAGAAAACCAACATTGTGATTTCTTGATGTTTATTGCTATGGTGTTTAACCAACCATCATCATTATTATAGTCATATCACCGTACTGATAAATGGGCCGTTCCGCAAGAAAACCAACATTGTGACCTCTTGATTTGTATTTGAATGGTGATTACCCCTTACACCAACTATCATCAGTATGTTTATCATATCACAGTACTGATAAATGGACCGTTCCGCAAAAAAACCAACATTGTGACCTTTGATGTTTGCTTTGTATTGTGTTTTCACCAATTATCATCAGAATTATACTCATATCAAAGTACTGATATGTGGGCCGTCCCGCGAGAAAACCAATATTGTGGGCTCTTGATGTCTATTTGAATGGTGTTTTCACCAACCATCAACAGTATTGTAGTCATATCACCGTCCTGAAAAATGGGCCTTCCCGCGATAAATCCAATATTGTGACCTCTTGATGTTTATTTCAATGGTGTTTTCCCCAACCATCATCAGTATTATAGTCATGTCACTGTGCTGATAAATGGGCCGTCCCGCGAGAAAACCAATTTTGTGGCTTCTTGATGATTATTTGAATTGTGTTTTCACAACCATCATTATCATTATAATCATATCACAGTACTGATAAATGGGCCGTCCCGCGAGGAAACCAACTGTGTGATTTCTTGATATTTATTTAAATGGTGTTTTCACCTCTGTTATAATCAGTATTATAGTCATGTCACCGTGCTGATAAATGGGCCGTCCTGCGAGAAAACCAATATTGTGGCTTCTTGATGAAATTTGAATTGTGTTTTCACAACCATCATTATCATTATAATCATATCACAGTACTGATAAATGGGCCGATCCGCGAAAAAAACAACATTGTGATCTCTTGATGTTGATTTGAATGGTGTTTTTCCCCCAACCAACATCAGTATTATATTCATATCACCGTGCTGATAAATGGGCCGTCCCGCGAGAAAACCAACATTGTGACCGCTTGATGTTTATTTGAATGGTTTTTCCCCAACTATCATCAGTATTATAGTCATATCGCAGTACTGATACATGGGCCGTCCGCGAGAAAACCAACATTGTGATCTCTTGATGTTTATTTGAATGGTTTTTTCCCCAACTATCATCAGTATTATAGTCATATCACAGTACTGATAAATGGGCCGTTCCGCAAGAAAACCAACATTGTGAACTTTTGATGTTTATTGCTATGGTGTTTAACCAACCATCATCAGTATTATAGTCATATCACAGTACTGATAAATGGGCCGTTCTGCAAGAAAACCAACATTGTGAACTCTTGATGTTTATTGCTATGGTGTTTAACCAACCATCATCAGTATTATAGTCATATCACCTGTGGCCTCTTGATTATACTCATATCAAAGTACTGATATGTGGGCCGTCCCGCGAGAAAACCAATATTGTGGCCTCTTGATGTCTATTTGAATGTGTTTTCACCAACCATCAACAGTATTGTAGTCATATCACCGTCCTGATAAATGGGCCTTCCCGCGATAAATCCAATATTGTGACCTCTTGATGTTTATTTCAATGGTGTTTTCCCCAACCATCATCAGTATTATAGTCATGTCACCGTGCTGATAAATGGGCCGTCCCGCGAGAAAACCAATTTTATGGCTTCTTGATGATTATTTGAATTGTGTTTTCACAACCATCGTTATCATTATAATCCTATCACAGTACTGATAAATGGGCCGTTCCGCGAGGATACCAACTGTGTGATTTCTTGATATTTATTTAAATGGTGTTTTCACCTCTGTTATAATCAGTATTATAGTCATGTCACCGTGCTGATAAATAGGCCGTCCCGCGAGAAAACCAATATTGTGGCTTCTTGATGAAATTTGAATTGTGTTTTCACAACCATCATTATCATTATAATCATATCACAGTACTGATAAATGGGCCGTCCCGCGAGAAAACCAACATTGTGATCTCTTGATGTTGATTTGAATGGTGTTTTTCCCCCAACCATCATCAGTATTATATTCATATCACCGTGCTGATAAATGGGCCGTCCCGCGAGAAAACCAACATTGTGACCGCTTGATGTTTATTTGAATGGTTTCATCCCTAACCATCATCAGTATTATAGTCATATCACAGTACTGATAAATGGACCGTCCCGCGAGAAAACCAACATTGTGACCTCTTGATGTTTATTTTAATGGTGTTTCCCCCCCCCCCCCCCCCCCCCCCCCCCCAAGCATCATCAGTATTATAATCATATCACCGCGCTGATAAATGGGCCTTCCCGCGAGAAAACCAACGGTGTGGCCTCTGCATATTCCTATTACATCTCATGGGGATAGAGGTATAGAGAAATAATTTCTGAAACAGAAAATCCACAGGAGGCGAAAAGTGTCTATCCGTGTAAGCCTGCGCTGCATTCTTAAGCTGATCCGTATGGTTACTTTACGCAGAGTCCAAAATGTTAGCTTTTTTACAGGACAGCTCAAATATATCCTGTCATCAGCGTATCACATATATTCCTCTTATTCTGAGTGTCACAGACGGACGCCATAGTTAACGTTTTGTAAGCCTTCGGTATGACCCTCGAAAGCGCCACGACATAGTCAGAAAGCGTTTGTATGTGGGAAAGGGTTGTGATGGAGACTTGGGAGAGCCTGTTTGTATACATACCTACACACATAGTCTGACACTACCACACCCACAATATGTTGCTAACCCAGTTTCTCTTTCTTTGGCTCGAAACTTGCTTAATGCATATCCACCTTTTCATAATGATCAGTTTAAGGTGTCCTCAAGTTCTATCATGAACTGCATTAATAACTTGACTCAGCCCGAACCAGTACTGTACCCACCTAAAGAATGCCCGAAATACAGTTCACTAACATGGATAACTGCAATAATTTCACCCTTGTGAATGAAAGAAATGAAGCCCTCATAACAGAAAAAAAAAAATTCTTAAATCTGACCTCAGTCACCTAAAGAATGAATGAATGAATGGTGTTTTTTAAGGCCCGTCGACAACTAAGGTCATTTTAGACGCTTAATAATTTACTTACTGTAAATGATGAAATAGTTAAATTGAAACATAAATAACCAGTTTATTAGAGAAAACATTTAAGTATGCGATACTTAACATTTACTATAAAACAACATGTAAGCCAATTTAAAAAAGGATTTAGGCAAACAAGCCAAACATTACTATGTAATACTTAACATAAAGATAAACAATATCTGAGAAAATGCTGGAACAGGATCAGTAAAAGTAATGAATGTGCAAAAGCACGATTTAAGAAGTAATCATATTTTATTAAAAATATTAATTTCCCTTAGGAAATCAAATAAAAGTTCAGGTTTGACAGACTCAAAGAGCTGACGCATACTTTGAGCCTTGAACAGTCTATCACGTATTATCCTCTTAAGACGGCTGCCATAGATAAGAAAGAACTAGAATTAGACCAGGAGCTGAATAGAAGAGAAAACTAGCAATATTAAGAAATAGAGGAAACAGTCTGCATAACCAAAAATGTCTAAAGTGGAAGGAGGGTGAACTGCTTGTGCTAAGGAGGAGTGGGAAGGATAGAAAATTTCAATGATTATGGACCTTGTCCAAAATGTGAAGAATGGATAATCTTGAATACATCAATAACCAATCATCAATCATCAACAAATAAAAAACCGCTCACGTCAAAAAGTTATGTACAGTCACACCACTTCAGTTAATGATGATAAAGAAGAACATTTCAGAGAAAAGATAATGCTTTACACACATTGGCGAGTTGAGGAAAGTGACTTGCTAAATAGTTTTTCAACTTTTGAAAAAAGTTACCATTCAAAAGTAAAAGAAATTGGCAAAAATAGAAAAAAATATAAAAAAGTTGATACAGCAGAGTATGAAACACTTCTCTTGAATAATGAACAACATGATGAAAGTATTAACACACTGATTCAGCCTGAAGGTCATCATCAAGATATGTTAGATGCTGATGAAGGTAATCACCCTTCACAATTGTATGGTTGTTTTGATCCAGGAGAGGGTTCATGCAATTATTATGATATTAAATCAGATATAGGAGGTGCAAGACATTGTGTGGCAAATGACATCTTGCCAAACAAGGAAATAGACAATGAGAAATTCTTACAGTCAGTAAGACTATTGAATGTTGAACAGAAACATTTTTTTTATCACATTCTTCACAAAGTTAAGTCAAATAAAGTTCCATTTTATACCTTTTTATCTGGTGGTGCTGGTGTTGGGAAAAGTGTGCTCATAAGATCTCTTCATCAAGCACTTCTCAAATATTTTGGCCATTTGAGGAACGAAAACCCTGATAGCATAAAGCTGTTGTTATGCGCTCCAACAGGCATAGCTGCTCATAATGTTGGTGGCAGCACAATACACACTGCTTTGTGTATACCAGTGAGTCAGGGCTTCAAATTCAAACCTTTGGATATGCAACAGTTGAACACAATGCGCTCACGTTACCATGACTTAAAAGTAGTGATCATTGATATTTCTATGGTTGGTCGAAATATGATGAACTTTATTAATTTACGGCTGCAGGAACTTATGGGAACAATTTGTCCTTTCGGTGGTGTTAGTGTTCTTGCAGTAAGTGATCTGTTTCAGTTGAAACCTGTTTTTGACTCTTGGTTGTTTTCTCAAGTGTATCAAACAGCAGTACTTGATTGTCTAGCAACAACTCTTTGGGTGGAATTGTTTGACTTTTTTTAGTTGAAAACTGTTATAAGACAAAAAGATGATCTTTCATTTGCACTTCTTCTGAACAGATTAAGAGAAAGCAATCATACTGATGAAGATTTGAAATAATTGCAAACAAGACAAATAAATGATCCAGGTATGGACAATACAGACATAAAGAACTTGCCTCATTTGTTTTGCACCAAAAAACATGTTTTCTCACATAATCATTCAATTTTTATCAAATATTGATACATCAAATTTGGAGCATATTGAAGCTATTGACACAATTTCTGGACTCTTAAATAAATCTCTGACTGACATAGTACTGTCTAAAGTTCCATCAGATCCGAGCAAGACCATGGAACTTTCAAAACTGCTTATTCTTGGACTTAATTTACCAAATGAAATATGTGTGAATGTAGATACTGAGGATGGAATAACCAATGGAGCAGCATGCATTGTTGAGAAATTTGATTTCAGGGTGCAAAATTCAACAAGATGTAGCATTGTTTGTGTGTTGTTTGAGGATGAAATAATTGGAAGAAAATGGCGGTTTAAGTACAAGCATTTGTATCGGGAGGGAATACCATTGTTGTGGACTCCTATTCTTGAAACTTGTAGGAAATGTTCTATTCAATATTTCAAAACATACCTCATCACTCGCAGACAATTTCCTATTCAAATGTCTGCTGGTAAAACAATACACAAAGCCCAAGGCTCAACAATAAAGACAGGAGCTGTTCTGCATTTCGGGTTTTCGAAAATCGGTCACATACATTATGTTGGATTAAGCAAGGTAACACGTTTGCCTGATGTACATATATCACAACTTAATCATGAACAAATCTCCGCATCTAAATGAATAGACTTCGCAACAGTAGACAAATTAACCAAATTTTGCCCAATTTGGGTTCATGGTGTGGTGAAGAAATACGTGTTTGTTTCCAAAATTGTAGATCATTACAAAAACACATTGAAGATATTAAAAATGAACATAACTTGTTAAATGTAGATGTGATAGGTTTTGTAGAAACACGGGTTGATGGCAATCATGATAGATATGAAATAAAAGGTTTTAATATGTTTTGTTCAAAATCATATCAGTCATGTCATGGTATTGCTGTTTACCAAAAGGAAAGAGAAAGTCACTTTTCAGCACATACATTTGCATGTATTGAGTGTGCAATTGCAAAGATAGAAAACAAGTTGTTTATTTGCTTTGTGTATTGTCCTCCAAAGGTGGCAACAGTTGCAAATTATACAATTGTTTTACAAAAACTGAAAGATATAATTCCTGAACAATGAATGAATGAATGTATATTGTTTTATGGCGCATCGACAGCTAAGGCCATTTAGCGCGCAATTAAATTTAATTATTCATGATCCCTGGGTAAACAAACCAGTACTAGGCTAGAAAATGTGCCTTGCCCAAGGGCACTCCACCATGACCGTAGTGCCGCGACTTGGGATCAAACCCGGGACACCCGGTTTCGAAATCTGTATCGTGTTAACAAGCTCTTTTATAGCAATTTTGACCATTTCAAGGGCCATAATCCAGTCATGCATGGGCAGATCTTGCTGGTTTTCGAAAGGAGTTCTCATGGATATCTAACTACTGTATAAGTTTGGTTGAGATACAATCAAAAGTGAAAACTGTATCGTGTTAACAAGAAATTGTTTACGGACGCACGCATGCACGCACGCACGCACGGACGACGGACAAATCGCCACGACATAAGCCCTTCTGGCCTTTGGCCAGTAGAGCTAAAAATACAAATTACAGTAAGTTGAGTAACTTACTTATTTACAATACACATTATCTTGTCATACAGGTTTATTTTAGGGTAAAAATGACCATTGTTATAAATAAGAGTAATAAATTGAAATTCCTTCGTAAAAGGAGCACTTAAAATGGTCAATGTTATTTATACAATAGATTTTTAAAAAAAATGACATCCAATTTGTAATTTATTTGACTTCGAGAAATTAAATCTCATTATAATTATATCAAACCCTTTCCCTATTACAACAATTATGCTGCAGACGACTTAAAATCCATTTTGTCTAAAAGTGGAAAACATTTTGTCAAAAGGAAAAATTGTATTTTATGTGCAATTTCTTTTTTCTCACCATGTTTTTAAAAAGCGGCCTACTGCAAGGGCTTCAGAGAGCATCACTATGGGGAAAGGGTTAATCTCTAGAAGTCTTCAAAGTATACTGAATCTTTTTCCAGATAGTAAGATTTTTCCACTCAAATTTTTCCGTCATACAACAATTCTGCAGCAGCCGACTTTGATAATATTTTGTAAAAAAGAGGAAAATCTCTATAATTAAATGGATAACCTATAAATAAAAGTAGAAAACGTTGTCAAAAGGAGAAATTGCACGTTTTTCTTTTTGTCACTGTTTTCAAAAATCTGTCTGCTGCAGAGGTGTCAGAAAGCGTCTATATGGGGGAAAGGGTATTGAATTGATAACCTATGACTTAAAGGGATATGCTCCCAAATGAAATTTAAATAAAATGTTGCTGAAATTTTGTTAAAGTGACCTTTAAACCTTTATAAAAAAAATAAAAAAATAAAAATAAGGGGTCACCAGGTTTTTTTTTTTTTTTACAGGCTCTAGAAAATATGAGGTTTTATATATTTTGCTACATTATAATTTACGAAAAATGAAATATTCTATTAAGACTAGAGATGTCTACTTTCAGATATTTTTTGCAAGTTTCCATGGTCTGACCAATATGACATAACATAATCATCATATCTTAGTCTAAAAAAGTCCGTTTTGAAGCAAAATTTGGAAGAAATTGCAAAAAATAAAAAAATGACCAACTTTGACAAGAGTGTCCACTGTCATGAAAATTATGGATTTTTCGAACAAATTATGCATTAAAACCATTTTTTTTTTTTAACTACAAATAAGAACTTGTTCTTACTTGATAATGTGCAAGATTATTTCATTAGCTTTCCATAAATGTAAAGAAATATATGTGTCACCGTGCTTATTTTCAAAATAATCAGAAAAATAAACATGTATGTTACAAACAAATTTTACAAAAAATGGTCAAATCAAGATAAAATTCAATGGCAAGACTGGGACTAGTTTTAGCTGTTTATAGCTGACAAAGAATAATCCATTGTAGGCTCATATTTGTAAATGTATCTTGACAGAGTGTGGCAAATATATTGACTTTTCCCCATAATTGACAGTTGATGCACCATGACTTTTGAACACATAGTGAGAAAAGGTGAAATTGCTTATAATGAGGAATTTAACCTTTTCTGAATATGCTTTTGACTCTTCATTAACCTGTATATATATATATATATATATATATTATATATATATGGAAAATCTCCCAAATTCATGACATACATATTGAGTAGATTTCCAAACATTGTGTTAACCCTTTAACTCATATAGACGCTTTCTGACGCCTCTGCAGCAGACGGCTTTTTGAAAACATAGTGAAAAAATAGGAAATTGCTCAAAACAAGTAATTTCTCCTTTTGCCACAATGTTTTCCACTTTTATAGTCATAGGTAATCCATTGAATTATAGAGATATTCCTTTTTTTGACAAAATATGTTCAAAGTCGTCTGCTGCAGAATTGTTGTATGAGGGAAAGAGTTAAAAGGAGAAAATTGCTCATTTGAGCAATTTCTTCTTTTGTCACAAAGTACTGGTGTGAGAAAACCAGGAAATGCATGAGTAGGTGAACTGGCCGCTGTGATATAACTGAGAAATTGTTAAAAACGGTGTTAAACCCCAAACAATCAATCAATCAAAATTCGTCTGCTACAGAGGCGTAAGAATGCGGCTACAAGTGTGAAAGGGTTATAAAACAAAAAATGCTCTACTGGGATGGTTCTTAGGTCATTTTCAATCCAGAGCATGTATGTATGGTGAAGATCGGATAGGAAAAGGGGGCTCTATTGTGTTCACAAGCTGTGTGATAGCAATTTTGATAGTAAATGGAGCCTCTATTGTGTTCACAAGCTCTATTATAGCAATTTTGACAATTTCAAGCGCCATAGAACCGAGCTCTCATGGATATCTAACTACTGTATAACTTTGATTGAGATACAATCAAAAGTGAAGACTGTATGGTGTTAACAAGCTCTTTTATAGCAATTTTGACCATTTCAAGGGCCATAATCCAGTCATGCATTGGCGGATCTGGCTGGTTTTCGAAAGGAACCGAGCTCTCATGGATATCTAACTACTGTATAAGTTTGGTTGAGATACAATCAAAAGAATACTGTATCGTGTTAACAAGAAATTGTTTATGGACGGACAGACGGACGCATGCACGGACAACGGACAAATTGCCACGACATAAGCCCTTCTGGCCTTTGGCCAGTAGAGCTAAAAACTATTCAAGATATGAAAATAAATAATAAAAATTCTGGAAGTTTAAACATTTTTCTATTGCAGTAGATAAAAAATATCTTAATATACTACAGGTTTTGATAATATTTTACCCTTATGAGAAATGTCAGTATATTCTATGTTCCTGGTAGAGCTAAAAAAGCTACACATTTTCTAAAGATGACTGGTGCAGAAAGACAGATATTCATAAATTGTGTGAATAAGTGACTCGAGTTACACCACTTATTTAATAGATTTGAAAACATTGTGTTAAAATTGTCCTTTGAGCAATTTCTTCTTTTGTCACAAAGTTTTCACAATTCGTCTGCTACAAGTGGGAAAAGGTTAAACAAAAAAACAGCTACACATTTTCTAAAGATGACTGGTGCAGGAAGACAGATATTCATAAATTGAGTGAATTATCCTTTTACAAGAAGTGACTCGAGTTTCACCACAGGATTTATCACCAAGTAGATGACGGAGACCTAGTTCACCGTCATGCTGACATACATACTGAAGGTTTCTGTAGCTAAGTCCAGAACTTGCAATTTTGTAAGAAGTTTGTTTGGAGACAATTTTGTTTTGAATAAGAATATGCAATGTTTCATTGTTACGGGCAGTTTCTTCCTGGAAATCATGCTGCTGAAATCCCCAGTTGGTTGTGAAACTGTGCTTCTGCAAAATGTCAGAGCTTACACTTGTGCATCTGAATAATTTTTCTAGGTTGATCACATCATCAAGGGCATTATGTGCACTGTATTTCTGCTGCAAAATTTTCTCACATAGATATTCCTGCTTATGATTTTCTGAATCAGGATATAGAGATTTGAAGATTGGTAGGGTATCGATGCCACCTAGACAAACTGTGTGAAATTTGGTCTCAAGACTTGTAATTCGAAATGCCCTGATAAGTCTTGGGAAGTCGAATACTTTGAAATTGTGACCCACTAGCACCACTGCACCAATACCACTTATCCAATCCAAAAACAATTCGAGGGAGGCTTTCAGTGGCAATGATAGCACTGGTGAACCATGCAGGAAAAGAACACCTCCTTGGGTCGTCAAACCATTAACTTTTGATGCTGCATATGATATTAGCTTTTTTGGTGTAATGTACTGATTGAAATGTTCCCCATCTGAACAAGCAGCTATTTGTAATATGTCACAATCTTTATACAATGACCCAGTTTCTATATCACAGAAAACTAGATTTTGGGAACAGCTTACTTGTTGTGACTTAGGTGGATGTCTATGAACTGGAATAAAATTGTTTTCATTGTCTGTAATTGTTGCTATTGCAGTTTGGTACGTTTTACCCTCACTTTTCTCCTTTGCACTTTGCACATGTCTTTTTTTCAATTTATTTTGAAGTTTCCTCAGTTTGTTTTCTCTTTTGTTAGTGTAGAGTTTCTGTCTTTTTCTTTCACTGTCCCTCCTAGTGGCCTCCTCACTATAAATTATGCCTGGTGACAGTAATATCCTTATATTGATAGTATTAATGTAGCTATTCCCCAAGTTTTTCTGTGCCACTGCGCAACCAACTCTCGAGTTCAAGTTTCCAGAAGCTGAAAAATGGCACCTTTTTGGGGCTTTAGATGCCACCATATTATTGAAGGATTCCACATCTTTAGTTGATCCACCAGGCGCAATTTTCTCAGCATTCTGGGCAAAAACGTTAAATACAGCCTCCAAGTCAGAACGTAGTACTTCTCCAGTCAAATCTTTTGGTAATGTTTTGTGTTCATATGTCTCTGGATTTATGGTATGTCTACACCACTCAGAACAATTTTCATGCTCTCCAAAAGAATGAGGTACAATCTGTTGAATGTGTAATTTACACTGCTCTTGATTTCCCTTAGTTTTGGATAAGGCATAGTTGAAGCATTTCTTAAGGTATGCAATAACAATATTACTAAGGCACTTATGTTTCTTTTGTAGTGAAAACAGACTGTTGGTTAAATGTTTGGATGTATGATTTACATCACTCCATTTTGTAATGGTATGGTCCAATTCTCTTCTTACTTTAGCCATTGTTGTTGTGTCGTCATCCATAATTAATGTTTTCACTCTCACACCCTCTTTCTCCACCGATTTGATCAAATCTACTCCAACATCCGATTCCATTGCTTTTGCACTACCTGACCAATTTTTTGAACACTTGTGTGATGGAGTTTTTTTCAGTTTCAAAATTACTGCATGTTCGGCAGTCAGATACTCGTATACCAAATGCGCATATTTTACCAGAGGTGTTGCCGATGAGCGTCCCCACACCTGACTTACTGTCATAGGCTCTTCCACTGCCGCGCTTCTGCCAACCCATGTCATACTTGAAGATACCTTCTCTGGAGCTTTCTGAATTACCAGTGGGATTCCTGAAACAAATATAACCTTTTATGACAACACTCATATGAAGGGATATATATAAGGGAGTAACACCCTTCATCAACACCAAACCCTTACTTACTAATATGAACACTATTCATTTGAAGCTAAAAGTTAATTTACACCTTTTCTGATGCCACCTGTATGCTATGTGTTTCAACAAAGCATTAGTTTTTATAGACGCTTACTAAAGGAACATTTCTACACATTTATCTTGAAATCACCCGAGCACTTTCATAACAAGAGCTGTCGGAGGACAGCATGCTCGACTTTTTTGTGCTTGCCAATAAAACGTTAAAAGATTTTTGTAAGTGTTTAAGCTATATCTCTAATTGTTTTCAAATTTGATTTGGTATGAATAACTTAACCAAATTATTAATTGAAAAAGGGCCATAATTCTTAAACAAAACTTGACAGAGTTATGTACCGTTGTCTGTTGATGGAGGTAATGATGATAAATAAGTAGTGTAAGTGTATAAGCTAAATCACTAATGGTTTTGAAAAAAAGTGGGGTGGTATGAAAAAATTAATCAAAATTCCAAGGTGAAAAATGGCCATAATTCTTACAAAAACATTGGCAGAGTTATGTACTATTGTCTGTTGCTGGAGGTAATGAGGGTGAAAAAGTGTTATAAGTTTCAAAGCAATATCTGTATTGGTTTATAAAAAAAGTAAATTGGTACAAAAAACTTAACCAAAATTCTAAGTCAAAAAAGGGCCATAATTCTTACAAAATTCTTGATAGAGTTATGTTCTCTCGTTCGTTGGTAGAAGTAATAATGGTGAATAAGTGTTGTAAGTTTCGAATCCATATCTGTAACGGTATTGAAAGGGAATTGGTACAAAAAACTTAACCAAATTTCTAAGTAAACAAGAGGGCCAAGATGGCCCTAAATCGATCACCTAATTGATAGTAAATTAGTAGCAAATATTTAACTGCAAATATCTGGAAAATGTTATCAGGGAGTGCAAATGAAACTGAAAGGAGTGAACACTTCTCAAGAAACAGCTTATCAGTAAAGGCCATTTATATCTTGAAATCTAACAAGAACTTTAATAAGAATGGAATTATAAAGTTTTTGTCATTTTGCACCTCTCCTGATGCCGCCTTGCTGCCCTGTTTTTCAACGAAATTAATATGGCTTCAACAGTTTATTTAGAGGGTCCCTTAAGGAACATTTCTACCAAATTATCTTGCAATCGCACAAGCAGATTATGGAGGAAAAGGATTTTTGGGTATTTTTCTCACTTTCTTATGCCGCAGCAACCAAAGTTCTCAATTGAATTTAAATCTTTGAACAATTTTGAAAGAGGACCACCAAAGAACATTCCTGTGATGTTTGTGGAAATTGGTCTATTGGAATGGTAGGAGTTGGTTGTCATTTGTAGCTAAAAGGTCAATTTACCCTTTTTGTGATGACGCCTGGTTGATATGATTGTGTAACCAATCAAAACGACTTTAACAAATTAAATAGAGGATCATTAGAGTAAGATTCGTATTATATTTACTTAAAATCAGACAAGCACTTTCATAAAAATGGAATTTTCAAATTTTGTCATTTTGCCCCTTTTTTGATGCCGCCTGACTGCCATGTTTTTCGACCAATCCGTACGGCTCAAACAATCTGTATAGAGGGTCACCCAAGGAACATTTCTACCAAATTATATTTGAATCTGACAGGCAGATTCTGAAGAGAAGATTTTTAAAGTTTGGACATTTTGTCCCCTTTCTGATGCCGCAGCAACCAAAGTTCTCAATGGAATTTAAATCTTTGAACAATTTTGAAAGAGGACCACCAAAGGAACATTCCTGTGGTGTTTGGTGGAAATTGTTCTTGCGGTTCAGGAGGAGATTATATTTAAAGCTAAAAGTTAACGCCGACGGACAAAAAGTGATCAGAATAGCTCAACTTGAGCCTTCGGCTCAGGTGATCTAAAAAAGGGCCATAATTCTTACAAAAACCTCAACAGAGTTATGTACTCTTGTCTGTTGATGGAGATAATGATGGGGAATAAGTGTCGTAAGTTTCAAAGCAATATCTGTTATGGTTTTGTCAAAAAACAGGATTGGTACAAAAACCTTAACCAAGGTGTGACACCGACGCCGACGCGAGTAGTATAGCTAGCATTTTCTTCGAAAAGTCGAGCTAAAAATCCAATTTTAAAATAAATTGTCAATTTGCCCCTTTTCTGATTCCGTCTCACATCCATGTTTTTCAACAAATCAATATGGCTTGAACAATTTCTATCGGATTACATTTGAATCTGATAAGCAGATTCAGATGAGAAGAATTTTATAGAATGGCAGTTGTCGCACCTTTCTGATGATGCCTCATTCAAAATACATTATAAAAAGACCAGACAATAATAATTTTTCCACCAGTTCTTTCTAAAATAAATTACAAAACTGAGTTATGATGTTTGATTGATAATTAATTGCATGATAATTGAAAACTCTTTCCAACCTATTTGTACCAAATGACTTCTGATACCATTGTGGTAGATGGAGAAAGTGCTCACAAAGAGCAAATCCTCCGTTAACCACAATGTTTTTACTTCTTTACAATGTTTAAAGATATACTCGCCAATCATGCACCACTCACATTGATAATTGTAGAGGTTTACTTCTTCAGACTTTGGTTCGATCCCCAGTCTGGTCAAACCAAAGACTTTTAAAATGGTAGTTCTGGCTGCCCACATTGGCCTTCAGGGTTGCGGGTTAGCATAATGCCTGACTGGCTGGTTTCAGGATGAACGGACCAGTAGTGCTGATAACTTACCTAGGAAACGCTGTGATATAACTGAACCATTGTTGAAAGCGGCATTAAATACCAATCAACAAATCTTCAGATATTTCTTGGAATCTTTTTGAATCCTTTATTGAAAAAGGAGCACTAATTCAGATATTCTTCTTTAACCCAAATGTTTACTATTCTTTACAGTATTTTAAAACTTTGATTGTAAAGAAATGGATGGGTATGTCATATATCTGAAATACTGTTGAAAACCACATAAAACACATGTCAGTGAAGATATCGATTGGTGATAGAAAACTTACTCGCAAAGATCACCTTCCTCGCTCAGTGCAGCCGCACAGGAATCTCTTGCCACATTCTGAATGTGGGGGTCGACTTCTTCACGTCGTCGCATCATTGCTGTGTGGTGAAGGCCTTTTATCTCCATCGTAGCCATCAGCCCATTCATCTGCCTGTATGTAATGCCTGCATGCATGACACCTATAAAACAAAACATGATTGATTCTAATAATTCAGCTGTTATGAATGATCAAACGCAATTTGATGAGATTGAAATTCTGCATATCTACCAAAATAGAGGAATCTAAAATATTATATTATGATAACAAATTTAATAATGTCATCTATGAAAAAAACAAATCTGATCAATTATTCATTCCTCAGATACCATGTTTTCAAACCTGTCAAATTAGTATTTCATCATTCATCATCACATGCACTGATTATATGTTGTTGTCTTTGCACACATTACAAAAACTAAGCTAAAACCATCTCCATATACAGACACATTTTGACGCCTCTGCATCAGACAACTTTTGAAAAACAGTGTGATTAAATGAGAAATTGCTCATAATGGTTAATTTCTCCTTTTGCAAGAATATTTTCCTCTCATACAGACGCATAACGACACCTCTACATCGGGCAACTTTTGAAAATAATAACGCTTACATTTGATGTGCTTGCAAAAAACCAATTCTGAGCAAATATCCATTCTTCAAAAACTATATTTTCAAACATGTCAAATCAGTATTTCAGAAAGTAAATAATTAATCATTCACCATCACATAAACGGAATATATTTGTTGCTTTGTTGTCCTTGCACACAATGAAGATACTAATGTAAATCCTTTCCCTTATACTGAAGCATTTTAACATCTCTGCAGCAGACGACGTTTGAAAAACATTGTGTCAAAATGAGAAATTGCTCATGATGAGTAATTTCTTCTTTTGCAAGAATATATTCCACTCTTTGAAATAACAGTTTCTTCATTTGTGGAGATTTCCTACATTTGTAAAAGTGCCTAGATGTTTTCAGTCGTCTGCTGCAGATTTTTTGTATGTGGGATAGGTATGTTCATAATGTTCATGAAAATGTGTGAAAAAGGGTTAAAAATATGTTAACTCACTGTAATATTGATAGCATAAATTTATTTTACATGCGATTACTAACCCAGTACTGCTTTCGTGTTGATGTCATAAACTGGCATTCCTTTCTTAGTTTTCTCAGGTGGTCTGTGACTCTTTCCAGTAGTCACTGAGTTGACTAATCCACAGTCACACGTTATATACAAAATGCTAGCATATCCTATGCGTTGTTCCCTTTCAATGTTGTGTAAGAGCAAAGGCTTTCCACAGTATTTGCAGGCTCTCAGATTGTCAGCCAGATGTCTTAAATCAATGATTCTACGTCCGTCACCCCACCCACTTTTCATGCGTTCAGATGAGTGTATATCAGCCTCGCTTTTGCCTTCTTCATATTCTTCGGCTCTATCTCTGCCTCTAAGCGAAAAATCCTGAATTCTTTCCTGTTTACTTGCTTTCATAAACTTTCCTTTCCATCTATGCTTCATTTTTTCACTGATTGTTGATGTGTTGCTAGGAATATTTTTTACAACCGGAAGTTATAAGGGGAAGTAACCCATGCTAGAATTTATGAAAAGTTGTACCTCCGCGATTATGGTTCTTGGTGCTAAGATTCTTATCTAGCAGAGGGCGCATGATATGGGCGAGTATCCCTTTAAAATGGAAAACATTGTGGCAAAAGGATTACTTGCTTGTATACAAAGTCAAATGCTTTTTTCAGATTTTAAATGAGACTGGCACCTATGGTTTTTAATGTATAATTTGTATCAATGTCCTTTATATAAATAACTCCTTTTCCACAATTAGAAATTTAAAAAAAAAGGAATCTTAATTATTGAATTGAATGACTTAATTGGTCACCATTTTGAAAAAAAAGGAGCCTTTGCTCATCATGAGCAAATTTTACTTTTTCCACAGTGTTATTAAAATAGTCATTTGTCAGATAGCATTTGTATGAAAGAAAATTGAAAAAATAATTTAAGATCAACCTTGTTTTTTGTTTTAGGAGGATGCTGTTCGAACTGTTAAAGTCCGAGATGAAGATGTTGAAATAAAAGTCATAACCATCGAGGACAATAGCCAGAAAGCTAAGGTCACTCTATGGAGAGAGTCAGTTAAAACGGAGGCTCGGTCCGGAGACTTCATTACCATAACGGATGTTGTAATTAATTATTACAAAGGTGAAGCTTCACTGTCAACAACGACACGCAGTACACTTCAGGTAATTCTTCAATTCTTGATATATGAATAATTTCATTTGTTGCTGTTGTTGAAGCTCTCTTTTAAAACCGTTGCAATCAGGAGTTGAGGGTTCATATCCTGGCTTAGGCAGTTTTCTTTCCATGGGTTTCAAAAAGTCAATCTACATTCATCACTTGTTAAGTCCAAAATGCTAATTATATGGAAATACATGACATGGTGAACCAGTTGACATGATATGACTGACAAATTTTTAAAAACTACATAAATGCAAATTATTGCAATCAAACTCATTTTTCATCTCATTTTCAAAGTGTGATATTATAATGAATCCTTGTCTTCAAAAATCTAAAACATTACCTTATAACTCAATTTCAAATGACTTGATAAAAAAAATCTTCAAAAAAAACATTTCTATCCCAAGATGCTAAATTGTGGTTAAAAAGGTTCCATTATTTAACTTTGAATGCTTCACATATGAAATGTCAAAAATGTATAATTTAGTATACTAAATTAATGTCTGGAACATATCTTAAACATATATTTTTAAATAATTCATAGTATTGCTTTGGTGGTTTTTGAGAATTGAAAATTATTATCTCTTTCAATATCATCAAAAATGTTTTGTTTCTTAATTAACCCTTTCCCTCATATAGAAGGTTTCTGACGCCTCTGCAACAGACGGCCTTTTGAAAATATACTAACAAAAGGAGAAAATGCACAAACATGCAATTTCTCCTTTTGCCACAATGTTTTCAACTTTTTGTCTTTTTCAATTATGGAGATTTTTTTTATTTTTTGACAAAAATTATTCAAAGTCATCTGCTGCAGAATTGTCGTATGAGGGAAAGGGTTAAAATGGTTAAAATTGGTTGTTGGAAATATCAAATATGAGTAAAACCTTTTCATTGCATAAACCGTTATCAATATGTAATATGTTTTAGGCCTGTAGGAATTTTCTGTACGGGCCCTATTTAAGGAGGAACCCCTACCGGAAGTATAACCAGCCGAGTTTGGTGTTTTTTAGTAGGTTAATACCTGCTTCATATTAGGTAAGTTCTCGCATAAAAATCGCGGTCTTAGAAATACCGAAATTTTGAGCTTTTCCAAGAGGCCCAATTTTGTATTAATTTTTTTAGATAAAATTTAAAAAAAGTTGAAGTCGAACATATATTTTTAATAAATGTTTTTTTATGTACAGACGAAGCCATGATGTTCAAAATGTGTTATTTATGTGTTTTTACGTTAATTTCTTCTGCGCATGCGCAAATTTAGTTAAACGAGTACGGTTTAAATCGGTAAATAAGTTAATTAACACATATATTATGTTATTTCTTTACAAAATCATTTAAACATACACGTCCGAAGCACGACATACATGCACGGGTAACTTGTGCCTTTCATATTTTCACCCATCCTTTTATCCGTCTGTTCGTTCATTAATTCAACGTTTCGATCAACACATTTTTTTATTTATTTTTTTAGCTCACCTATGTACGAACTGCAAGGTGAGTTATTGTGATTACATTTTGTCCGCCGTCCGTTCGTCGTCAACATTTGCTCTTGTGAACACTCTACAGTCTATTCTTTGCATCCAATCATCATGAAAGTTTATCAGAACATTCATCTCGATGATTTCTTGGACAAGTATGAAACTGGGTCATGTCTGGTCAAAACTAGGTCACTAGGTCAAATTTAAGGAATATATTGTTAACACTCTGGAAGATAAATGTTTGGCTTGAGCATGTTGAAACTTTGTCAGAAGGTATGTTTTAGTGATATTTAGGCCAAGTTTGAAACTGGGTCATGTCCGGTCAAAACTAGGTCACTTGGTCAAATTTAAGGAAAATCTTGTTAACAGTCTGGAACTGTTAGTGATATCTAGGCCAAGTTTGAAACTGGGTCATTTCAAGTCAATAACTAGGTCACTTGGTCAAGTTTAAAGAAACTCTTGTTAACACTCTGGAAGTCACATTTTTGGCTTGAGCATGTTAGAACTTTGTCAGAATGGTTCTCTTAGTGATATCTAGAGCAAGTTTGAAACTGGGTCATGTCCGGTCAAAAACTTGGTCAATCGATCAAATTTAAGGAAAATCTTGTTAACACTCTGGAAGTCACATTTTTGGCTTGAGCATATTGAAACTTTGTTAGAATAGTTGTCTTAGTGATATCTAGGCCAAGTTCGAAACTGGGCTATGTCCGGTCAAAACTAGGTCACAAGGTCGAAATTAAGAAATATCTTGTTAACACTCAGGTGAGAAAATCAAAGGTCATCATGGCCCTCTTGTTTGTTATAACAATAAACACAATTTTGATTGTGATTTGATGTCCCTTTTTTATTAGGGTCCACTATTGGAGTGAAATATTGAAGAACTGAAGTATATTTAGTTTACTGATTGAAAGTTATGAAAATTTCCAATTATATAAAACGATAATTAGTCACAAAGTTACGGTAAAAATATATGATTATCACAATGAAAATTGTGTTTATTGAGCGCAGCATTGAACAGACTCCATGAAGGTATTCTTTTTATTTAAGCTTTATTGAAATATCGGGACAATATCCAAAGAAAATCTTTCATTTCTTTGTTTCTGATAATAAGTAAATCTTGTTTCGTTATTAATCAAGCTATGGACTATGGCCTTTAAGAAGCCGTTCGGCAAGTCGTTTTATTCGAGTAAACGTTGTCACACTGTCACTTCGTTCGTATTTTACCATAGCCATAGCATGTGTAGCAGATTGTCCATCAATGTTTTCCTCGTTTTGGTCAAAGTTATCGATTGATGCATCAATCATTGGTCCAGTAGAGTCAACATGTTCTAACCCAAAAGACATATCTTTCAATACTGACTGTCAGGCAATGTTTTGCTGCAGAACTCAAAAACATTCGCACCTCATTTAAGTTACACATACGCCTAGGCTTTTCAGAGTGTCAATTAAGATTTTACAACCAAAGTTATGGTGAAGTTGAACAGTCATCCCAAGAATCAAGGGCCTCTTCATATTTCGATTGATTGATTGGGGTTTAACGCCGTTTTTAACAATTTCTCAGTCATATAACGGCGGCCAGTTCACCTACTCATGTGATTCCTGGTTTGCTCACACCAGTACTCCACACAACAGTCTTCCAAAGCATCTGGCTACTTTTCCACATATACTAAGTCAATTGGTGAAAGACAAATGGCGCATGTCGCATTGACTTTTGTCAATCGTCGGAAAGAATGTTGGCCTAGCCGGGATTCGAACTCAAAACCCTTGGATTGACAGCCCGCGTCGCTACCGACTGAGCTTTTGGGGCTCGTCTTCATATTTCGACAGATGGACACTATTTGGTGACACATAAATATAGACTTGATTGACCGTTTGTTATCCCTTGTTATATTTGAAAGAGACAATGCCTTGTTAAATGCCTTTTCATCCAGCCGCCAAAAGATAAAATCTGCCAAATCCTGGGGAATAAACTCTTTAACGGCATGAAGATTGAATTCTGAAGGCGCAACATACTCATCCTTGTCATCGGATGTACATGCCATCGACTCTCTAAGTATTCCAGTCGCTGCTTGTACTTTGTATCGGGTACTCTCTCCTGTCCCAGTTGAAATGCAAGTTAGCATTTCTTTCCATGTATTACCCTTGTCACATATAAGGCAACACTCTCTGTCATAGAATGAGACACATGGATCTCTTACTGAATGACGTTTACTAGTTGATGAACTGTCGTGTGTCGTCTCATCTTGATCAATCCATGGGTAACGTCGGGTGTATAGAGATATACATTTGGTATGAAACCTTGCTTTGAGATAACAATATAGCCTCTCTATATTGGTTCAACTGAGTGTGAACAGTGTCACGTTTTTTATCAGCAATGAATAAAATTGCATGAAGACCCTTTTTTGATGGATTTTTTTAGGGATGGGAACGAATATTCGAATATTCGAAAAATGGACGAATATTCGAATACTGTTTTCGAATAAGAACATTCGTTTTCAGTGTACTATTTTCTATAATTATTACTATTTTCTAAAATCAAAACAAAACATTATTAGTAAAATTCTGACATCGGTCGCGAGTTTGAGCTAATCATTTATTAAGGGTGAAGTGATAAAGAGTGTGTATGTGTCGTTTGTTGTGTTTTTACAACGTATGTCAAAACATAAGTAACAATAATACAATCAATAATTGTCACGCGTACGTTTATCAGAGATCTAATCGTGTGTAACCAGATATCACATTGACGACCAGTTTGTTTGATATTTTTGAATCAACAAACATGTATAAACGGTGACAGGCTGCAGTTCCGTAAAACCCTCCCAGCCTAACCAAAACATAGTCGATGTTTACATCAAAGACAGCTGTTGCAAAAATGAATAAATCATATTTAAACATCGCATTACGTCTCAAAAGTATGCAGCTTTCCTCTTTACCTCTTCACAAATGAATTCACATAAGCGAACAAAATGAATCGTCCGCGATTTTGTTTTCTTACAACACGCGATTAAATTGACTTGACGAAATCGGTAAAAGAAATATCACCCAACTCCCTATGCTTTTTTTATGAATAAGATTTATAATTATTTCGTTAATTATTTGATTCGATTCAATATTAAACTCGGTAAATAAGCGACACCTGAATATACGGCTCAAAAAACGTTGCGATTTGGTTTATCGTTTGGAAGGGATTTATTTCTTGATTTACTTCAAATTGAAATTCAAATACATCTGTTGAGGAAAAAGAGAGTGTAAGTTCAGTTGAAAACATGAAATATATACGTAAACAATAGATCATACTTTTACTTGGAAAATTGCCATTATTTGAAAAAGGAAATGGGAAGTACCAGTGTTCAGATTAACCTGAAATCGGATACTGATTTCTGATTCGAAAATCGAATATTCGAATATATTCGAATAAAGAAAACGAATATTCGAATATCGTTTCAATATTCGTTCCCATCCCTAATTTTTTTATAACCAAGCCAAATCGCCAAATTTGAGTCTGTTAAACTTTTGTAACAAATAATGCATAAACTAGCATTGGAAGTACAATCGTCAATGACTAGTGAAGCCATCGTTTGGTTAATAAAATAAATGTTTAACACAGATTTAGAACAACCTTGATCTATTCAATACAAGAGCTTACTAGTATTATTTATCTTGGAAATTTTCTTAGGCAGAAATTTTATAAAACTGCGTCACTGCTTATGTCAGAGCAAATGACACCCATTGGCCAGTTAATAAATAACACGCTGACATTTATAATTTACCTGTAAACTATATCAGTTGATTCAAGCTATATATTCAACTGATAAATTAAACAACACATATGTTTTTAAAATAGTATTAAGACCGTTTATATGTCGACTGAATGTAGATATACTTGCTTTAAATAAAATTATCCAGTTATCATTTTAAATTAACACGCTTACATTTATAAATTATTACGTTGATATATAAAGCAATTGATTTCAGATTAATTCATTTAATAAACATTGTATTAATATTGAGCATTCAGAACGATCATACTTTATTTGCTTAACGATTAGTAAACTGTTAATTAGACAGTGTTATGTACACATTTTAAATTGCTTTAAACGCCGATTACATGGATTCATTTGCATGTTTACGAACACAATCATTGATAAATTCAATACATTAAACGTCTTCAATGAAAAAAATAGCAATATACCTGATAAAGCATATACTTTTGGAAAGTATCCGAAATATACGTATTATCCGAATTACTCTTTTTTCCTATATAAGATAAAGCAAAGTTTGAAGCGTAAATAACTTTTTCTGTAAGAGACGGATTTCTATGCGATTTTTTTTGGTTAACATGTACATCAATACCTTCCGAAAAATATTAAAATCGCTTTGTTATACTCCCGGTAGAACCTTTCAAAAACACCAACCCGTTTTCTACAGGTCTATTTTTTTCTTATTTCCAGAAAATTGAACCTCCATTTACAAAAGAAAAAGTCGAAGTAGTAGGTATATGCCTACTTGACGGTACTGCAGAACTGCTATTGACAGACGACAGCATCTTGACAGTTTTGTCGGAACTACTTCAGCAAGGATGTGACGACATCACTGATTTGGAGGGTTTAACTTCTGAAGGAAGTGTGTTTCTTGAAATTGAACGAAAGGGCTCAGAAGTTTTCAGTCTTGTACGGTTCTGAAATCTTGATTTTAGGGATGCATATTTTGTTTTGAAGATCTTAAGTCTTGTTCTGCTCTGAGCATTTTTTTTTTGCTCATGTGATTTTGTTGTCCAAATTGCTATCAAGCATTTCTGGTGTATATATTGGTAATGTCTTTAAAATATTTACAAGTGGCGTTTAATTCAAAAGGCTTTTAAAAGTCACTTGTTACTTACTCCTTCAAAACCATTCATACTGTTCATATAAAAAGCCCTTATTGGTAGTAAAGTGTTAAACATAGTGCCATTTGCCTTTCTTCTCAATTTTAACTTATGAATATTTATTCTAGTCTCTTGTGATATTTTGTTGTATCTTCTTGAAAAGTTTTACCCTTATTACAACTTTTCCTCTATTTGATATAATGTATACATGATAATATTAATCTCCTAGGATTTTTTGCAGGGCTACTAAAACTTATACTTTTTTGAGCTATTTCTAGATGTAATTTATCTTGATTTTGACATGTTTTAACCTTAATATTATGTTTTTTTCTTATTAAAATGTTAAGCCTTTCAAATACAGAAATAAATTCTAGAATAATTTTTACAAAAATATGGTATGCAACAATTATTTTGAAAACAATTTAAACCTTGAAACAAGTGTGTCAAACAGATGTTTGCCGAAGAGGTGTCAATACGATTTGTATGAGGGAAAAAAATCATTTTGAAAGACACATAACTAATACATGATTAATTGACTTTCTTAACAAAATGCATTCCCTTAACGTTTTAACCCTTTCCAACTTGCAACAAATCTACTGAATAAATCCGAAAACATTTTAATTAACAAGAGGGCCATGATGGCCCTGGAATCGCTCACCTGATTATTGTTTTCACTTTAGCTATATAAGTCCCACCCCCTGGCAGCCATAGTTTCGAACCAATCAACTTGGCTTGAAGGAATCTGATAGAGGGTCATCCAGGGAACATTTCTACAAAATTATTTGAAAATCGGCCTGACACTTTCGGAGAAGATTTTTTAAGTTTTCACTATAGCCATATAAGGCAAAATAGCCCTGCCCCCTCTGGCGGCCATGTTTTTCAACCAATCGACAGGGCTTGAAGGAATCTGAAGGTGGGTCACTTAAGGAACATTTCTACAACATTATTTGAAAATCGGCCTGACACTTTCGGAGAAGAAGATTTTTTAAGTTTTCACTAGTATTTTTCGTTTCGTTGCCATGGCAACCAGAATTCTGCATGGATCCCACATATTTTAAGAATTCTGGTGAGGACATTGAGAGGATGCTTTCTGTGAAGTTTCATCCCAGTTGACCCACCGGTTACAGAGGAGAAAATGTTGACGGACGACGGACATAGGGCGATCACAATAACTCACCTTGAGCACTTCGTGCACAGGTGAGCTAAAAATAAAATGGATTTATCTGAGCATTTTATTCTTTTTTTACAATGTTAACACATTTAATCAACTACAGAAAACATTTCTTAAAAATATAAAGCCTTACTTTACTTTATTAACCTTTTCCCTCATACAACAATACTGCAGCAGACAACTTTGAACATATGTTGCCAACACATAGAAAATCTCCATAATTAAATGGATAACCTATGACTAAAAGTAGAAAACATTGTGGAAAAAGGAGAAATTGCACATATTGTGCAATTTCTTCTTTTGTCACTATATTTTCAAAAAGCTGTCTGCTGCTAAGGCATTTATATGAGGGAAAAGGTTAAACAAACAAATAGAAAATTGATAGTCTAACCGAAGCAAGAATGAATGAATGAATGAATGAATGGTGTTTTAAGGCCCGTCGACAACTAAGGTCATTTTGGGCGCTTAATAATTTACTTAATGTAAATGATTAAATAATTAAAATTGAAATATAACTAACCAGTTTATTAGACAAAACAATCAAACATGATGTTTGCGATACTTAACATTAATATAAAATGACATGTAAGCCAATGTAAAACAGAATTTAGGCAAACAATCCAATTAAGCTAATTATAATATTTCAATCACCCTTTCCCTCAAATAAACACTTTCTGACTCCTCTGCAGCAGACGGCTTTTATCGAAAACATGGAAGCAAAGGAAGAAATTGCTCCATACAAGCAATTTCTCCTTTTGTCACAATGCTTTTTACTCATGCCTCTTAATGTTTACAAATGCTAGTTAAATTACAGTTTAACTTTTAAATTTTACATCTTTGGTCATTTAACAAAACAAATGATCCTCCTGTGTGACACAATATGTAGTTCAAAATGATCTACTTAATGTCAGTTATCATGTAGAAGTGTCATCTCTGTATTATAGCTCAAAATGATTTACTTGAATGTCTTGTTCATAGTAATTAGTTAATTACACAGTTATCTTCCTGTATTATAGTAAACAAAAACAGATCACATTGTGCATCCTTGATTCGTATTTGTGTCGTTTACATCTAGCCTAGATATTTGTTCTTCCATTCCGTTATTGTTTTCCGAGTTACCTTTACAGAATAAACACTTTTCATCCAGAATACTTGTCACAACGACTCGCTGCTATTACCAGCTTTGAAGAATGTCATTAACGTCGTTTTGTGTTTGTTCTCTACCCGTCTTGTTGCGTCCACGACTTGCCATTTGTCTTTTATTTCTCTGATTTAACTAAAAACCAAACTGGAAATAACAGTTAATATACCCCAACTTTTCCAATACATAAAGGTTGGTTGTAAAAATGTCCCATACACTGACATTATGAATCTTCTTCACAAGTAATGTTGCGTATTGTGCATGATATAATCTGTCAACATTTCCATGATCTGAAACGAAACAAAAATACATACAGTTACTGATTTCACAATAAAAAATAAAATCAAGATGTCTATACTGGTCTGCGCAAAACCATTTTTTATCAATATATACGTATGCTATGATTTGAATAATAAAATAGTCCGTTTATAATAGATACATTACAATTATTGATCTGCATTAAGTTATTTGGGGTTATAATGCATCTGTATCCAGTGAAGACTCAGAGGAGCCTATGTATCATATTATGCAGTCTCACCAGTCTTCACTGACCATATACATGTAATTTAGACCTAGAAACAGTGTAGCCTCACTACTTTTATGTCAATATAACATTATAAATGACGCCAAGGCAGAGTGTCAAGTTAGACATGGATTCACTAGACAAATTATAACATAGCGTACACAAACTTGATACAAATATACATATGTTTTTGTGCGTTAATTGAATAACATTTTTGGCAAAGCATCATGCATAGGCTCCATCTAAGTATAGTCAAAATCTGGAAAATTCATTTATAAATATATATTGTATTTCTTCATTCTTTTCAATAATAAAAACTTGTATACATAATATCATCATTCAATAGAAATAAGTGTACACACTTAAGTTTGAAAGCAGTTTTCACATCATTTAACCACTTTTGTCTCCTAAGTCCTTAAATGAGCCTAAATAGTGTATACATACAAGAACGATTATACACTTGTACAATATATCAGAGACCTAAATAGAAATATATAATGTTTATGTACGAAGTCTCCGAAGTCCTTCATTCTTTATATTCCTTCATATGCCACCCTTTTTAAATAATTAACAGATGTCAGATGATAAACGGACAAGCGAATGTCTACAGTAATCGGTCTATTTTCAGACATACGTGTACATGAAATACATGTGAGCTTATTTTTTATATCCGGTTACGATACAGCACAGGGCGAAAATAAAAATAAAGTTTTCCACTCCAAATTACAGTTTAATTGACAGACCTACCTCGAACGTTTTACGGTAACAACAAAAACAATAACAATCTATCGTCAGCGCAGCGTGTCAGATTTCTACTTTCATTTTGAACGGAAGTTGCAAGTTCTCTTTCGCAGAGTTGTCGTTCCTTACCATCTTCTTTCAGTAAAATAAATCGATTGGCTAGATAATTAGTTGGGAGATAGTTTTTCATCGAAGCATTTAGAGTTAGGGGGGTTAGGCATTATTGTTAATACTACCAAAAATAAAAGAAACCACTTCCTGATCAACAGGAAAAATCAAAATGTCACGTGAAATCATCAAAATTGCCGTACTACAATTTTATATTAATCGAAATTTTAGGAAACATAATAACGTATGAATTTTAATAGTGTCAATATTATTTCGTTTCTAAAGATTAAATTCTTTATGATTGAAACATGTAAAAAATTGGTATATATTCATACATTGTTTATGAATATATTAATTCAAACTTCAACACAAAATTGTAAACGTAATACTTCAACCACTAATGCTGCCTTTTTACAGTCCTTTTTCAAAATTCAGATATCTTAATTCACCAATGTTTTCGAAAGTGCAGTTATATTGCCTGATAATTGACACTACTTTTTTGTTGAGGTTTGAAAAAAGCCATTTCGATTTTTGGTTCGCAGCTTTACTCTGTCATACTGTTTGTAATCAGGGAGCCAATTGTTGTACGATTTCTCAAAATGCACATGACTATAGACAGTACCCTTAGGGGTACCGTCTAAAAATCATACGAATCAGCGAAATTCCTGCAAACTCGGGAAGATATTATATGTGTTGTGTAAGCGGATTCTTCCGTATATAGTAACCTACTTCTTGTGATGTATAAGCGTATTAATTTGTTTTTAAGGGTAATGTCCAATTCCGGTTAATTGTTCACAAACTTTGTTCCATGAGCATGGTACTTACAAACGCAAGGGCTGTAGTCGATTGAACGCTGAAATAACGACTAATGTCGGACAGAGTTGACGCTTTAATTTACTACATGGGTGTTTTACAAAAAAAAAGGGACCTTTCCTTTGATTTTTGAGTAAAATGTAATTTTAATATTCTTCTTTTATTCTTCGAAATATTTTAGCTAAACTCAACATATAAAGGGGCTTAACGATCAGCTCACGATGTCAGAAAGAAATTGAGGGTAAAATGGAATTAGAACGGTCCTAGAATTTCAATGTAAAACGAATCGGTTCAAAGGGGGCCGGCACGAATTTTTAGTCATATATAGTGTAAATATAGACAAGGGTTATAACTAAGAAAATGGCTATTTTTCACCTTACTTAAATTGACGCGGTTTTTTTTATAACACATTTCGATAATTACACAAAACTAATCACTATCGTATAGCTAATATAATTATCTATCAATAAATATTTACTTCAAACACATTCGTTAAAGCATATGTCCACAAACATCACTTGCATGTTGCAAAAAGGTCTGTTTTTATCTAGTCCATCGAGAAGTCGCAACAGTATTAAAGTGCTTACCTGGTAGCGTCTATAAATAAGCAGTTAAATGTGTTAGGGATAAGTACCTTATTTCTTCTAGTTAGTTGTAGTATTTGTACGGTCGACTTTCGGCTTCGCGTCCAAGTGTAAGAATGACCCGAGGTGCCCTCCCCCGCAACGCGCGCATCTCGCGGTGACGTCACTCGGTATTCCGGACATACCCGACTCGAGCCGATCGCACTACACTCTTCCCCATTTTCTCTTTTGGCAGATACCACGTCGCTCCAGGTGATCACCCTATTGTGGGTGACACCAACTCGATGGCATCCCTTTGGAAGGCGGATGATCACCCTAGTGTGGGTGACACCCCCTTATACTCCTGCCTCTATACAGGCATCCCATACAGCCTCCGCGCATTCTCCTCTGTAATACGCAGAAGCTCTTCCCAGGTTTCGTGCCGCACATGGCTGATCACACGCGCGGTAGAGCCTACTTGTGGCGGGGTTGAAGCCTGCTTTCCAAAGCCGAAGAAAGGGGCATCCGTTTCTATTAGAAGCCTCTTTGGATCCAAGCTCCGTAGAGCTTCAGCCTGGTTATCCCGGAAACTCGCGACCAACCCAGTAAACCCAAAGCAGATGTTTGGGAACGCTCGGATCCATGCGTCCCTTGTGGCTTCACTACCACTGAAGCAGTGCAGGTGAATAGGCTGCTCCCTTGGCACAACTCCCTTCAGGTGGTAAAGGAGTTCCAACATCTCCGTCTTGTCATCGCGGCTATGAAGCACCAGCACTTTTTCTGGTGTCAGACACTCTACTGCGCGATCCAAAACGGTATGTTGGATGTCCCAAGTGGCTGGATCCGTCTTATGATGATCTAAACCCACTTCTCCAAGGGCGACAACTCCTTCCAGGCGTAGGCATTCCTGGAACTTGGTCCAGTCCTGCTCATCGACATTCTTTGCCAGCTTTGGATGGATTCCGATAGCCACCCCTACCCCCTCCGATACAAGCGTGGCAACTTCATCTTGGTCTGGATAACTGGGGGGATCGCAAAAGACTGCAATTCCCCCAGTCACCAAAACCTCATCCCCGGTCTCTGGTGCCACGACTTTAAGGGCCTCTTTATAGGTGAGATGACCTCCAAGCCTGTTCCAGAGGCGGTCCAGGTGGAAATGGCTATCAAAGGCCCTTGGTCTGTCCTGCAGTGGTACAGAGATAGCGGGAAAGTTATCCCGTAACTCTGCCTGCGTCCGTCTGTCCAGGCATCCCATCACCACCAAGAAGATGCGCCAGTGTATGAGGAGGGCTGGCGAGTTCATGGGGTCAACCGTGAAGACATCTGGCTTGTCATTGCCCATCACACTACAGAGATCCTCTGCTGCCCTGACGAATTGCCTGGAGTACTGCAGACAGCCTTTTGTGACCATCTGCAGATCATTAATGAATTTTGTCAGCTTCCCTGTGTCCAGACAACTCACTATTTGGTTGGTTACCAGGAGTAGCAGGTTCAATCTCGATCTGGTGATCTCTGTAGTGGGTCCGCGTCGGTTATCCAGGACTCCTGGGAGGTGCACACTGAACGCATGTGACCACGAAACTTTTTCCCCACAGCCAGGAATAGGGCAAAGCGATGTGTCCACCCCCTTCCTTGCCATCCATGGTTCCTCGAACCTCTTCTTCTGGACTGGTTGTCCAACCGGAGACCTATCTTCCCATGATCGTCCTCTACCCTTGTTAGACGGTTTCTGAATAGCCCTATCACTCCTGTTCTGGCGTCTATTCGTATCCCCAGAGTGATGAACATGCCTCCTGTCTCTCGACTCTTTCCGGATGTCAGATGTCCCTCTATCCACTCTATCCATGGCTTTCTCCGTGTCCTTGACTGTGGCTGGTGCTCTGTCCACCTCCATAGCCGTATCTACAATTGCCTCATTCAGGACTGCGTCGATCTGTGAGGTTATTTCCTCTATATTGGATTCCTGACCACAGCCCATATCCACCACAACCCTATCGATCGTCTTTCCCTCCATGAGCCGGATGTCTCTAGACTGGCTGGCTTGCTGGGAGCTCGATGGCCGGGATCGGCGAGAGACCTTTGTGATCTTCTCGTCGATCCACTGTTGGCTATGGAACTGCATCTGATCCGCATCCCCAGCAACCAACTGTAGCCATCGTCTCTGTCCCTGGTCCTTAGCAATCTTTACTTGTCCCAAAAGTAAGGGGATCTGTTTTTCCGCCAACTGTTCACCCAAGAGAATTGTCTTTACCAGGTCTCTGGACGCTAATAGATGCCCGTCCTTAGTGGCCTGGCGGATCTCTTTGGTGGAAGTCATAGTTGTCTGAAAACAAAAAAACGATAACAGCCGTCTGCCATACCTGTTAATTGCGGCATATATCACACCAGAATTTGTCTATATCCAGTGCATCCGAAGCAGTGACATTGACGCATGAGCCATGGAACCATTCATCGCAGATCCCACTGTTCCTGTGAATCCCCGATATAGCATCTCACAGCATCCATCAAAGTGCGGTTGAAGCGCTCAACTTGACCATTCGCCGATGGCCGATATGGCGTTGTCCTAGCTTTATGGATCTTTAACACTTCACACATTGCAGTGAAGAGTTTTGACTCAAAATTTCTACCTTGGTCCGTAAATACTTGGAAAGGGTAGCCAAAACGGGAAAAGAAGTTATCCACTGCTGCTTTGGCCGTAACCTCTGCTGTCTGGGATGGTAATGGTACACACTCAACCCACTTAGTGAATTGGTCCACCATCATCAGAATGTACTCATTGTCCCTGGGGGTCTTAGGTAATGGCCCCAGGAAATCTAGGTGAACTCGTTCCATAGGGGCACTTGCTTGATACACTTGCATTGGGGTGTGACCATACTGACTTGTCTTCTTGTTTTTACTACAAGTTGCACAGGTAGCGATATAGTTTGTAATATCGACCCCCATTCCCCTCCAAAAAAATCTTTCTTTCACTCGCGCCTTTGTCCTTGCTACACCCTGATGACCCGCTGAGGGCAAATCATGATTCAACCGGATAGCTTCGGTTTTGAAGTCATGCGGTATTACGAGATCTTTTTCAGAATCGTTTTCTCGTTGATGAAACAGTAACTCACCAATCAGCAAAAAACTCTCCTTGTCCAGCCAATATGCTTTAGCACATGGACTTGAAAGAAACAAATCCTTCTCAGTGGGGCTAGTTGACCCATTTATAGATTCAAAAATGAACTTGAGATCTTTATCATTTCTTTGTGCTGCTTTAACATCCTCCATGTTAATACCCCAACACAAACATGCTTCAGGGGCTTTTACCCCTACCCCACATACCTTGACAGTGTAGTCTCCATCTGATGCAACAATGTCAATGTATACATCCTCTGGACCGCCCTGGTCCCACTGCAAAAGGTTTTGCACCCTTGGTGCTCCCTTGGCCCCCTGTTGAACTCCTTGGCTACAGTCTAACTTAGTGCTTGAACTTCCACTGTCCACCGTCTTGCCATTTTCACATTGAACCTGGCTTATTTTTTAACTTCGCGTCGAACCAGACATGTGGCCTATATCACTCCGTGATACACTGGAGATATCAGCCCTGGCATCATATGCCTCCGCTGTCTGATCACCCTTATCACCCTGTGCCCTATAACCACCCAACCGTGAGGCGATCGGCTCCCCCACATGACAGTCGCCCCCGGCAGCCAGATCCCTAGCGGAGCTACCGCATATGATCCCTGCTGACCCCAGCGCTGTCAATGGAACCGCATCATCAACTTCCCGGGTAAAAGCTCCCCATCGGCTGTCTGCTCTCTCGCAGTAAATGCAACCACCACAAGGTAAATCTCTCAGTGGAATACCAGCTGTGTACATTTGGCACTGCCCCTCTGGCGCTGGTTTTCTAGACAAGGCATCAGCATTGTCATGCTTTTTGCCAGGTCTATGTATAAGTTTCATGTTATACTGAGATAACTCCTCCATCCACCTTGCTAATTGCCCCTGTGGCTCACGAAAATTCAATAACCATGTCAAGCTTGAATGGTCGGTACGAACAGTAAACGCTCTTCCAAGCAAGTAGTGCTTGAATTGCCTTGTGAACCTCACAATGGCCAAGAGTTCTTTCCTAGTTGTGCAATATCTCCGCTGTTCTTTAGTTAAAGAATAGCTGCCATATGCAACAACCTTTTCTTCCCCTTCTTGAACCTGCAAAAGCTCTGCCCCTATGGCCAGATCTGATGCATCAGTATCGAGAATGAAATCTCCTTCCTTCCTTGGTAATGCCAAAACTGGTGGGTGCGTGAGAGCCTGTTTCAGGTAATCAAAAGCCTGCTGCTGCTCCTTTTCCCACTTAAAATTGTTTTTTCCTACTGCTGCATACAGAGGTGCTGAACGCAGCGAGAAATCTTTCACGAAACTCCTATGGTAATTTGCCAGGCCCATAAAGCGCTCTACATCTTTGGAGCACTTTGGTACGGGCCAACCTGACACAGTTTCAGTATCTGCTTCTGACATCGCCAGTGAGTCTCTGCTAACTTTTCTACCAAGGAATTCTACCTCTCTTTGGAAAAACACACATTTCTTTGGCTTAAGCTTTAGGCCATGCTGCCGAAAACGCTTAAATGTCTCACCAAGGTTATGAAGGTGAGATTCGAAGTCCTGTCCCATGACTAAAATGTCATCTAGGAATGCCAGGACTGTTTTCCAACACAAACCTCTCATCACGAGGTTCATCACCCTAGAATATGTTGCGGGAGCATTGCAGAGTCCGAAGCCCATCTTTACATGCTCAAACAATCCATACTTAGTGTGGAATGCTGTTTTGCGCCTGTCTTCTTCTTTGACGGTGACCTGCCAATATGCTGAATTGGCATCCAGTTTTGAAAACCAAACATTGCCTGACAATGTATCTAGGCAATCGTCAACCAACGGCAATGGGAAGACATCTTTGATAGTAACATTGTTGACAGCGCGGTAATCAATACACCATCTGACATTTCCATCCCGTTTTCGTATTAGAACAGGAGAGGAAGCCCAATCAGAGATTGATTCTTGAATCACCCCTGCCTTTAACATTTTCTTTAAATGCGTCTCTTCTTCACCCGCAAAACAAGCTGGTGTACGCCTAAGCCTTTGTTTGATAGGCTTAGCGTCCCCTGTGTCTATCGTGTGTTCAATCTCAGTGAATGTCCCGAGATCAAACTCATCTTTCGCAAACACATCTTCATAGCAGTTCAGCATATGTGCTAGGTGCTTTTTGTGCTCTTCCGTTAAGTGTTCTGCTGACTTCTTGAACGTGTCTTCTAAATGCTCTGGAACAGTATTTTGTGTTTCTGTTGAACACTCCCGAACCTCTTGAACACTATAACTTTCCTCATTTTCTGGGATAAACTCCCCGACCGGATATGCTCTCCCAACCTCACGGCCCTTTTTCATTGTGAGATACCTGTCTGATGTATTCACAATGCACATGAAAGGATCAGTTCCTGCATGCCTTACTACTCGGGGACCAAAAACTTTAAGGTTTTCACATGGTTCAATGAAATAATCTGGAAGAGAGACATTCATTTTGCATTTCATACGTACCACCGACTGTGGCGGTACAATACGCCTGCATGCAACTGTCACCCGAGCGACCTGTGGATTCCCCTCTCCATCCCCCATACTCATGGTTATCTCCTCACCCTCGTACGTCAAAGTCCCATTTCCCATGTTTAATACAGCAGCCCCCTTGGTAAGGAGATCAACTCCAAACAACATGTCCTGATCAATAGGAGCTACATAAATTGGACCGTTGTAATGTGAACTACCAATCTTTAACTTAATCGGACCTGCAACAAACCCCATCATTGAAAGCTGACGCCCAGCAGTATCTAGTTTGACATTACGTAATTTCGGAGGTGGCTTTCTCAATTTTGAGAAAACCCGATCCGAAACAATCGTCACTTCTGCTGCAGAGTCGACTACTGCCTCAACTTGATGTTCCCCGATAAGTACAGGGATAGTGAATGTTGAGGCTGATCTCAACATACACACTTTGACTGGCAGATCCACATTTTTGCCTTCAGACACATCTTTTGATGTAGAAATCACTTTTTCTGGAGATTTATTCTCCCTTTTCCCTGAAGGGCTAACGGGATTTTTTGCTTTGAAAACATTTAACTGGTTTTCCCCTGGGGAGCCCTCGTATCTGGATTGTAGGGTCGAGATTCGGCCCCTGTTGCCGACCCATTGTCGTTTAAAGACTTCTTCAAAGAGCATTCTCTACAAAAATGACCTTCTTTATCACAAATCCAACGTTTACCCCTACGTTTTCTAGTTAGCCCATTACCTTTCCATCTCCCCTGTGATTCATTTCTACTCTTTAATTTCTCCTTTACATCCGCCATTTCCAGTTGTAACTGTGCGATCATAGATTCAACAGATTGTGTTGATCTATCCTTATTTTGTACTGCACTGACTTGCACACTGTCCTCATAATATGTAGCACTTGATGACAGACTCTTCTTTACACGGTGCTTCATTGCTTGTTTAGAATGTTGAAACAAACAAACTTCATTTATTGCATCCTCAATTGTTAAAAATGACTGCATGAATGCGGCATGGCCTGCCTCTGCATCCAGAAGGCCCTGACAAAATCTAGCAATCGCTTGCTCATTAGAGTACTTTTCCGGAAGTTGCCGGAAAGCCTCAGTTGCAAGTGACTGCACCCTATCTGCCCATTCTTCAAGAGATTCTACCTTTGTTTGTAAGGCTAGGTAGAATTTAGCCTGCGCTGCTGCCGGTAATTCTTCAGGTCCAAATCGTTGGTCCAGTTTACGCATCATTTTACGATACGACATGTTAGGGTCACGCCTCAGCAACATTGCCCCATACGACAATGC
This sequence comes from Serripes groenlandicus, assembly GCA_031761405.1. Classification (NCBI taxonomy): domain Eukaryota; kingdom Metazoa; phylum Mollusca; class Bivalvia; order Cardiida; family Cardiidae; genus Serripes; species Serripes groenlandicus. The sequence continues at coordinate 183,682 of JASEVX010000131.1, read as the reverse complement.
CTGATCTGTCAGACAATGTATAAGGCAATCTTTGCAATCTATTTCTGTCCATTCACTGGCCTCAGCATACCTATGAAATTTTAATTGAAATGCATGCCAATTAGTCTTACCATTATAGGTAAGAGTCTTCGGCAGCCTTTGGACGGCTAAAATACATGCCTTTTGTACTGCCCCATAGTGCTTTCGTCTCCTAACACGCTGAGTATAACTCTCGTCTTCCTCACTCGAACTCTCATACTCAGTCATATGTCTAGGTACATGTGCCCTATGCGGCACGCGCACCCCTTGACTTGAGTGATTCTTCTTTTTGGCTTGCGTTACATTCCATCCAGCCGCCTTGCTCTCAGAGTCAGACTCGCTACAAACATGCCTATCATGTTTGTTATCTGCCTGCTTCATGTCACCTACATGTTGTAAGAGACCTGGTTCAAAGTTGCTTCCATTTTCACAATTTGTGCCTCTGGTGAATGATCAGGCAAATCATACCCTGGGACACCTGGCAAGTCTGATATGGCTCTTTCCATATCTCTTTCTCCCAATTTATTCATTGTCAGATGATGGATGACTGATAAGCCAGCCTCACCCCCTGAGTTTGCTGAATCTATGCCGTTGTCAACCTGGGTCCCCACCATTCTCTGATTTGTCTTGAGATGGCGGGGTCTAAAATCTATCATAGCTGCCATATCCTCGGGTATATCCTCCCGCAGAATGGCTTCCAACAAAGGGCGTGTAATATCAACACCCGCCTCCCTCAGTTTAATAATGCGTGATGCTAGCTCAGGACCAATACCTCTGATAACACGCAGATCTCTAGCATCACAGGAGTTGACCAAGATAATAATATCAGTTTCCTCATCAGTGGGGTATGACATTGTGTATTGTATGAATTATCAACCACAAAAATAGGAATGACACAATGAGCACTGACTACTGAGTATCACAATAAAAAAAACTCTGGAATTTATTTCAAAGTTTTTTGCAAAAGCCAACAAAACTCAAAAAAAAATATATTAATATTCTCAGATTTCTCAGAATCAAATCAAAACCAAATTTTCCTCTTTCCCTCTGACTTCTTATAGCCAGCCTGAATCAACAATAGGCTACAAACAGAAACAATGACAGAGTACTGGCAAAAAGTAGGCCTGAAAATGATATCCGAAAAACCAGCAATGGCGCCAGTCTATAATGGCGGACACTTTTCCCCACGTCGATAATGTTTTCTTTCCCGTCTCACAGCTAATTTCGGCTATGACACGTTTGCAATGGGACGTTAAACACCGCTGCCACCAATAAAGTGCTTACCTGGTAGCGTCTATAAATAAGCAGTTAAATGTGTTAGGGATAAGTACCTTATTTCTTCTAGTTAGTTGTAGTATTTGTACGGTCGACTTTCGGCTTCGCGTCCAAGTGTAAGAATGACCCGAGGTGCCCTCCCCCGCAACGCGCGCATCTCGCGGTGACGTCACTCGGTATTCCGGACATACCCGACTCGAGCCGATCGCACTACAGTATTTTCATCACTTTAACATAACTAAAACAGTTCATAACGCCGGTATCCGGGCAAATTATCAATGTGGTCGTGAAAAGTGGATATTAACTGACACTCACATTTAGTCGGGAAAATAAATCTTGTCTCAATCCACCACAATAACCGAAAATCGTTTCCTTATCTAAAATAATTACACTGAGCTGCCATTCATCTTAAATATGACGTCATTTGAATTATTGTAACAAACGATTTCATTGGCTGTTTCGTTGGTTCCCATTTCAATTTAACTTTATATTGTGAAACGGTAAAAAGCCGATACAAACAAAACAAAAAACAAAAACCTGCGGTGTTAATGCTGTACAAAAATGAATAATCTGCAAAATGAAGCAATTGACATTGCAATCGAAGGGCACAACATGCTTTTGCTAGGCTCTGCCGGCACTGGGAAATTGTTTGTTGTAAATGACATTGCCAAACAGTTGAAAGAAAGGGGGAAAACATGTCCAGTTAACGTGTTCAACAGGTATTGCTTGCAGTGTTTATCGCGAAAAGGCCTGTACAATTCACCAATTTACTGGTATTTCCGATGGACGTTACGGACCTCATGAAATAGTAGATGTTATAAATAACAATCCAAAATATGAATATGTTATCAACAACATAACAACAGTGGATACAGTAATTGTTGATGAGTGTTCAATGATTAGTGAACAAGTTTTCGACACTATACACCATGTATTTAAAATTAGTATGTGAACAGTGCGGGTGATTTGACATATATGATGTTGAAACCGGCGTAAAACACCCAACAATACAAACAAAACGACCTTCGAAATCATGATTAGCAATGGCTCATCTTTCCATACTGTCTTCAGTCCTAACGCATAGCTGGGTTGATTCTCCCAGGTCCCGTGAGTTTGTGAACTGTGAGAGCGATTAGACATAAATGCTGTTGAAAATGGCCCTCAAACTCCGTACAGTGCACTCAAAACGACCGTTGAAAACATGACGAGCAATGGCTCATTATACCACACTGTTTTCAGTCTTATCGCGTAGATTGGTTGATTCACCCAGGAAGCATGTGTGTGTGAGCAGTGAGGGGTATTTAACATAAATGCTGTTGAAAAATGCCTAAAACAACCAACAACGCAATCAAAACGACCTTCGAAAACATGATAACCAATGGCTCCTCTTACCACACTTTTTTCAGTCCTATTGCCTAGCTGTGTAGAATCACCCAAAAAACACGAGTATGTGCACTGTGATGGCAATTGGGCGTACATGCTGTTGAAAACGGCCTAAAACCCCAACAATGCAAGCAAATACGACCTTTGAAAACATGATGAGCAATGGCTGTTTTTATCGCAATGTTTTCGATAGTTCATTTATAGGGAGTGTATGCATATGTGGGAACGGGGTTATGGGAAAATCGTTCACTGTACCGCCGGAAGGGATTTGGCCTGCAGAGGTGCGAAGACCCGTGAACAGATACTAACCCTTTCCCACATGCAGCTATTTTATGCCTCTTTCCACACTTATTTAGTCATGCATATGACGGAGCATAGGAGCATATATTGCGGAGCAATCGGCCTCGCTTTAGCGAGTTATTAGATAACATCTTTAGTCAAGATAAAGATATATATCAGAATTCAATGGTAAATTAAAATCAGTATGGCCTTTTTTCCGGGGCATGAAGTTAAATAGAGATACACCTGTATTCTTAAGCAGCGTGAACAATACTGGGTTGACACGGTGCGCATGTTAATGTTGTTCTTTATAAGGAACAGATTAGATCTGATAAATATCCCGTCATATATCACTGTATTACTGTTGTGTTAAGAAAACCAATTTTGTTTCCTTTATTTTGCTTTTCATGCTTATTGTTTTTTTGGTTTGTTTTTTCTTGATTGTTTTCACTCTTACTTGACTTATGTACATGTCTGGCACTTTAGTCGTTACACTGCTGGATACTTCGAGATTAGTGAAGGTCAAGATGAGACGGCTCACGATGATAAGTCTCATCAGGATTGGCATTTATTTCCATTATGATCAAGGACATAGACAGGTCAATCTTGCGGTTTCAGGGGTGTAAGGGTAAATCCGCACAATTGTTGTATTGTTTTTTAAGCTTTCCTGATTTTTGTTGTTTTCGATATTTGTCTTTCATGCATACCTTATCTTTCGTACATATCTTGAATTTATAGCACTTTGATCATTTTTGATTGTTTTTGTTTGTTTTATTACATTGTCTATAGTTTGTCATGCTTACCTGATTTTAAGTACACACTGCTGGATGCTGAAATTGAGGCTTTTGAAATAAGTGAAGACCCAGATGAGACGGCTCTTAACGAGATATCACATCTGGACCTTCATTGCTTTCCACTCAGATTAGTGACAAGAAAGGACATCTGGTCCACTTTGTGATGGTCTTTGGAAAAGTCCATTTCGAGGTTTAAGCGGTGTCACGCTTACCTGATTGTGTACATGTTGTTCAAACTGTTACCCACTACTGTCAAATTTTGTAATTTTCACTTAAACAAAGTGTATGAGTTCTTGTTACTACTTTTTAAGTTAGTAATAATATGTCATACAATTAAAAACCTGCTTTTTCATCATATTTCCCATTGGATCAGTTCATACGTTTAATTCAGTATGAACATGTATGCATTATCCTCTAAAATCATCATTTCATCGTTCTTATTTTTCATGTTACTTGCAAGTGTTACACTGTTTACTGGCATGGTCGTTGTTTGTGCTGTTGGTCATGGGCGAGGCGTGTACGGGAACAAAACGATTGGCACTTCATTGGGCTTTTCACATGAGACAATATCCCAATGGGTAACAATATAAATTCATGGCGTGTGTCAATCGGTTTGTTCCACAATTGCACAAGCGGAGTATTCGGGAGACTGACCTTAAACTGTTACCTTTTAAATGAATTGTCATTGTTTTTAGCTCACCTGAGCTTTGCTCAAGGTGAGTTATTGTGATCGCCTTTTGTCCGGCGTCCGTCGTGCGTCGTCCGTCGTGCGTCGTCCGTCGTGCGTCAACTTCTTCTCCTCAGTAACCAGTGGGTCAATTTGGATGAAACTTCACAGAAAGCATCCTCTCAATGACCTCACCAGAATTCCTTCAAATTTTTGGGATCCATGCAAAATTCTGTTTTCCATGGCAACGAAACCGAAAAAACTTCAAAATTCTTCTTCTCCCAAATTGGTTGGCAGATTTTCAAATAATTTTGTAGAAATGTTCCTTGGATGACCCTCTATCAGATTCCTTGAAGCTGTGTTGATTGGTTTCAAAAACATGGCCGCCAGGGGGGGGCGGGGCTATTTTGCCTTATATGGCTATAGTGAAAACTTAAAAAATCTTCTCCTCCGAAAGTGTAAGGCCGATTTTCAAATAATTTTGTAGAAATGTTCCTTGGGTGACCCTCTATCAGATTCCTTCAAGCCATGTTGATTGGTCGAAAAACATGGCCGCCAGGGGGGGCGGGGCGGGGCTATTTTGCCTTATATGGCTATAGTGCAAACTTAAAAAATCTTCTCCTCCAAAAGTGTCAGGCCGATTTTCAAATAATTTTGTAGAAATGTTCCTTGGGTGATCCTCTATCAGATTCCTTCAAGCCATGTTGATTGGTCAAAAAACATGGCCGCCAGGGGGCGGGGCTATTTTGCCTTTTATGGCTATAATGAAAACTTAAAAAATCTTCTCCTCCATAAATGTCAGGCCGATTTTCAAATAATTTTGTAGAAATGTTCCTTCGGTAACCCTCTATCCGATTCCTTTAAGCAATGTTGATTGGTCGAAAAACATGGCCGCCAGGGGGCGGGGGCTATTTTGCCTTATATGGCTATAGTGAAAACTTAAAAAATCTTCTCCTCCGAAAGTGTCAGGCTGATTTTCAAATGATTTTGTAGAAATGTTCCTTGGGTGACCCTCTATCAGATTCCTTCAAGCCATGTTGATTGGTCGAAAAAAATGGCTGCCAGTGGGGGGGCGGGGCTATTTTGCCTTATATGGCTATAGTGCAAACTTAAAAAATCTTCTCCTCCAAAAGTGTCAGGCCGATTTTCAAATAATTTTGTAGAAATGTTCCTTGGATGACCCACTTTCAGATTCCTTCAAGCCATGTTGATTGGTCAAAAAACATGGCCGCCAGTAAGCAGGGCTATTTTGCATTATATGGCTATAGTGAAAACTTAAAAAATCTTCTCCTCCAAAAGTATCTGGCCGATTTTCAAATAATTTTGTAGAAATGTTCCTAGGGTGACCCTCTATCAGATTCCTTCAAGCCAAGTTGATTGGTCGGAAACTATGGCTGCCAGGGGGCGAGGCTTATATAGCTAAAGTGAAAAAAAAATAAAAAATCAGGTGAGCGATTCAAGGGCCATCATGGCCCTCTTGTTTGAATGTATATTTAGCATCACGTGGTTCTATCTCAGATATATTGCTGCATATTTACAACAAAGTATTATTAATAGCCACTGTGCTTTGGTCATTCTGTTATTATTATTGGTGTCGGGTGATGTTGAGACAAACCCCGGTCCGGACCCTCAGGATACTTCTAACATACTAGGTGACATTTCAATTATTCATTTAAACATACGGAGTATTATCCATAAACTTGATTTTGTTGCTCAAACTTTTTCAGACTTTGATATTTTGTGTTTTACTGAAACTCATCTTAACAATACAATATCTTCTGACGATTTAGCTATAGATAACTTTGATGGTTGTATATATAGAGAAGATTGTACCTCCCATTCGGGAGGTATTTTAACTTACATTTCTAATGCAATTTTATCTAAAAGACGCAAGGATCTAGAAAGTACTTCAGTTCATGCTATATGGGTGGAGATATGTTACAAATCTTCTTCCTTTTTACTTTGTAATGTGTATCGTTCTCCCAAGACACCAGTTTGTTTTTGGGACAATCTTAACATTTCTATTGAACGTGCTTTCGAATCAAATTCAAACATTATTATTGTCGGTGATTTAAACCAAGACTTATTAAACAAAAATTACCGTCATTTACATAACATTATCATCATCAACAACATGAAAAATGTGATTGACAAACCGACACGAGTGACAGATACCTCAGCAACCTTACTTGACCCTATTCTCGTATCTGACAATATTCTTATTCTAAACTCTGACGTAATAGAAATCGACAGCAGAATTAGTGATCATAAGGCTACGCTTCTAATAATGAGATTTCACGAATTTCAACAAACATGTTCAAAACGAAAATGTTGGAATTACAATAAAGGTGACTATGTAAAGTTAAACCGACTGATAACTGAACAAAACTGGGATTTCATTGATAACAGTGACATTAATAGCTCATGCTTACGACTTACTGAGACACTTCTTTCACTCATGACTCTATGTTTTCCGTCCAAACTTGTTACAATCAGACCTAACGACAAACCCTGGTATGACTCTCAAGCAAGAACGTTCTCGAGACAAAGAGACAGACAAAAGAAAATAGCGACCAAAAGTACTAAGCCAACTGATTGGGTAAAATACAAACAGTTAAGAAATAAGGTTAACAACTTGAAAAAGCATGCAAAAGAACGTTTTTTCAGCAACTTGGAGCAAAATATTGCCAACTCTCGCTCAGACAATCCCAATCAATATTGGAAAATGTTACGAAATCTAATTAAAACTAACAGTAAATCTGAAACAATTCCAATACTGAAAACAACTTGTACCGACGGCTCCGAAAATATAAGCTTCTCTGACAAGGAGAAAGCAGACTGTTTAAACGATTTTTTCTGTTCTATCTCTAACGTAGATGATAGAGGGACAACACTACCAGCACCGAATAAACGGACAACTACATCAATTGACAATATTACTATCACACAGGACGATGTTGAAGACAAGATTTCTTCTTTGGGTGTTAATAAAGCTGTAGGCCCAGACTTAATAAGCCATAAAATCTTAAAACTAACTAAGACATCAATTTCGAAACCTTTATGTATTTTATTTAATAAGTCTATTCGTGAGGAGTCGTTTCCATGCAACTGGAAACATGCAATTGTTATGCCCCTTTACAAGAAAGGCGACTCGTCTTGTGTTAGTAATTACAGACCCATTTCTCTGCTGAGCTGTATTGGTAAACTTATGGAACGTTGTGTGTATAAGTATATATATAATCACCTTATTTCTGATGGTCTTATATATTCAAGACAATCAGGATTTTTGACTGGTCACTCAACTGTATACCAACTCATAGATATATATCACCAAATTGTTAATTCTCTTGATTCGAAACTAAACACGTGTATGGTCTTCTGTGATATATCTAAAGCATTTGACCGTGTCTGGCACAAAGGTCTTCTATACAAACTTCAACAACACGGCATAAATGGTAAAATCCTAAATTGGTTCCATAACTATCTTTCTGGTAGGAGCCAAACAGTATTTGTCGGCTCATCATCTTCCCATACAAAGTCAATAAATGCAGGTGTACCACAAGGGTCTGTTCTGGGTCCATTACTCTTTTTAATCTACGTAAATGATATAGCCGACAATTTTCTAAGTCTTGCTCGTTTGTTTGCAGATGACACCTCCTTAGCAAGCTCTGCTACACATATTTCAGATCTGGAAGGCATTATGAATCATGATTTAGTTATGTTATCTACCTGGTCAAAACAATGGTTAGTCACATTTAATCCCTTGAAAACGGAAGCAATATTATTTACAACCCAAAATGTTCATTATCCTTCACTGTATTTTGAAAATATTCCTGTATCATTTGTTCAAATCCACAAACACTTGGGCGTTACAATCAGTAATAATGGTAAATGGCATGCTCATATTGAAAACATAATCAAATCTGCTTCTAAAGTTCTCGGCATGATGAGAAAGGTTAAATTCCAAATACGTAGGGATTCTCTTAATCAAATTTATACTTCATTTATTCGTCCAATCTTAGGATACGCTTCGGTAGTGTGGGACAATTGTACCTGTTCCGAAAAAGAAAATTTAGAGAAAGTTCAAAACGAAGCGGCAAGAATAGTTACAGGCACAACTAGATCAATATCGCTATCAAAATTATACAAAGAGATTGGCTGGTTGTCTCTTTCAGACAGACGAAAATACCAAAAATTAATATTGGCATTCAAAATCAATCATGGTATGACCCCAAACTATTTATTTGATATATTTCCGGATACGGTTAGTAACAGAACGTCTTACAATCTTAGAAACTCGCAAGATCTGGATATCCTATCTAGACGAACTGAACTCTTTGCAAACTCCTTCGTTCCATCAACAGTCACATTATGGAATCAATTACCAGTTGTTTTAAGGGAAGCACCGTCATTGTCAATGTATAAACGAAATCTCTTAAGCACTTATTTTCAACGAATTGTAGTACCTATATACTTTAAGTACGGTAAACGAACATCATCTGCAATGCAAACACGACTAAGAAATAATTGTAGTAATTTAAAAAATGACCTTTACATTAACCATATTGAAAATTGCCCTACTTGCATCTGCACACACGGAGTAGAAGATGCAGAACATTACTTTTTTAAATGCAATCGATTTGTACAACAACGAACTAAACTGTTTCAAAAAACAAGAATGTTCCATCCACTTAATGTTAAAAAGGTCTTATATGGTTCAGAACAATATTCAGATGACGAAAACATAAACCTATTCGAAAGTGTTCAAATTTTCATTCATGAATCAAGAAGATTCGAAGTTTCTAATAAATAACTTTGAAAAAGAGATATGTTTCTCTCCCCTATCTCTGTCATATTTATCACTTCAGGGCCGATCGCGCGACAATCAATGACCAATCAGAAAATACTTGCTTGTATACATATATGCATGTGTGTGTGAATGTATGTGTGTGAGAGTGTGTGTGTGTGTGTGTGTTTGTTTCATCAATCATATTTGTTACCATTCATAATTACCTGTCATAATGTTAACTTCAATATTTCAAAGCCATCTTTAAGAATGTAAACTATAGTTGAAAGGGAATGGCCGTATCTAATGTTGTGAGAACTTGTGGCCAGACCCTTTTGCCTATACTAGTATATGATATATATGTACAATGTATAATGTTGAATAATTTTATATGGCAATAAAATATGTTTAAACTAAAACTTTTTTCCGGATGTCATTTCATGGGCGACTTTCAGGTTCGCAGCCCACGCTCTGAATGGATATAATTCGAAAATTGAAATATTTTTGTTGATGCATTCGTAAAAGTGTTATGGTTATTTATCATCTCATATTTTTAAGACATTTCTTATAAATGATTGGCGTAGATAAATTAAACAAGAACATTTATTGTTTATCTAAGTAGTCCGCAGCGACGAAGGCTTTGTTGTCAAGGAACTGTCTTCAGTGCAACTCGAAATGTTGTGAATGTCATTGTATAACAATATAAAGCCACAAAGGCTTAAAATTATAGTCCAGTGTCTGAATAAAACTTAATTCCACTTGAAATACAAAATTTTGACAACAGAATCAAGTGCAATCAGGTTTATTTTATGAAACAAGTGATCGGTAAAATAAGAATGTTCCTTTGTTGCTATGAGAGAACTTCAGTACAGGTGCGCGATAATCTAGCGCGGAAAAGTCATCATTAACTCCTAGATTATTTAGTTTGTTCCTTGGTTTGTCTAATATGTATCTCAAATAATAAATTATTTACACATTTAGGGATAACAACAATTTAAAAGTGCAAGATTATGTCCAGAATACATAATCAAGCCCAGTCACTGGCTGGTTTCCTGCTTTTTTAATACATTGAAAGCGAATCGGTTACTAGTTTTCGCCTGCGGAATCTACGGACGTTTATCAAGTAAGTGTCTTTCTTTAATATCGAGTGCATTTATGCAAACAAATGTTCCCAGTGATGGAAATTGCATTTTTCATTGCCGGAGTTTAGCACTGCATAAACATTTGATGGCAACAGCGATTTAACGAAAAGTCATGCATGCGAAAAGTGGCTTGCGCAAACCTGTCAGCAAACCTGTCACGGCCCACATTTCACAAACTATTTTGTATGCAAATGGCATGATGATTAAAGGAAGCAGGTGGGCTGCTGCTAAATGATTTCAATGGCCTTTATGAAACAAGTGACGGGAAACATTGAGAATGTTCTTTTCGTTCTAGGAGATAAGTTTGTCACAGGTCTTTTAATTTTATATTACTTATTCATATGTCTACTTGTCACAAAACCATATTGGGGCGAAACGTTAGATCTTGTTAACATTTTACAAGGTTCTGGTTAGAGTGACTATTTGTTTGAAATCAAACCAAACCAAATTGTGCAGATTAGGAGTGTTTTGCTGGGCCATAAGGCAAGTTTGGGCTGCAACCTCACAATCGCAATTATACATATAGTATAGTACTATAGTATATATAGTAAGCACCTTGCAACATTCTTATTTAGTCCAGGTTTCTGTACTAGGAATGCGATTTTTTATTTTGACTGTTCGCATCCTACAATGCAATATGTAACGGCGATATATTGAGACTACATTCTTATTATGTCAGACATGTTCATTGCTTTTTGTTGCCTAAAATGAAACTGGGATTGCGTTCCAAATGTGAATCGCACTCATAGTCGAATGTGAAATTGTCCACAGTGTATGTCGTCTTTTGTTTATCAGCTTTTCTGATAAGTCAATTTAATTAAAACCACTGATGATATTCTCTGTTCATATACAATGTAATTTTGCATCACATTGATTGTGTAATTGTTATTTAATTATGTATAAAGATTAGATTTCTGTATATTTTGTTTATACCAATTTATAATTATATTCATTTTAACCAATGGATCAGCTGATTAATTATTAGTGATTAATTGTTGGGTTCATCGATGGAAATGCATTGGCAGATCTGTGTCAGAGTCAATTCACTATCCAATCCAAGTTGCACAGGTTTGATCCAATGACAAGTCAATCCAACAAGTAGTGAATTTGATGGTTTTTTTTAATTCAGCTTTTTACGATAATAAAAAGACATTCTGTCATTAGGTCTTGTTAGTTTTTCGCCCTGACATTGTTTGGTTACACTTCTACTCAAACGTCACAGCTGTCTGGTTGATCTGCTTTCTCCATACATTGAAAATGAAATGGTGACTAGAACTTTGACATTTGGCCTGCCTGATCTACAATCTTACCGATTAAGTGTCAGTTTTTGCGTTTCTTTGTATTATGTTTGTTAACTTACATTACACTAATTAGTTCCAAACATGCCTCACCATATCCAAATTCAATGGCTTTTTTGATAACTCCACAATGTATTGACTTTATATCCAGTCAAGGATGTTCCCATTCAGCATTGTGATGGAAATTTCTTCTTTCATTGCCTGAGTTTAGCCCTGCATACACAATTGACTGCAACAGCCAAAGAACTATGTAAGGAAGAGTAAGCAGTTCTTAATTGCTTCCAAAATATCTCAGTTAGCACTTATTTAATCCTATGTTGTGGGTACAGTAACTACTCAAAGACTGGTCTCACTCTGATGATTCTTTTGAGTAATTTAGCTGTAACATTAGCATTAGGATGTGAAATAAGGCTTTAATAACATGCAAAATAGGCCATTTCTTGAGCTCTGAACATTGAAGTTAACGAATTGTGTTTTCCAAACATGGATAATGACTGAAGCAACCAAAATAGGTTATTTCAGTTATCAAAGTAATCCACATGTTTAAAAATATACAAGGTAGTTAATATTTGCTTCTGTATTGAATATGGGTTCAATTGTCTTGTTAATTAATGTCTGAATTTTACTTTACATGTAAATCTCTTTACCGTGCTTGTTTGTAGGGTGTTTTAACCTGCTATCAACAAATTTTAAGGGAAAGCCATTAGTACCATTTTGAAGTCTTTGCAGTACAATTTAAATACAGTTTCTATAGTTACATATGATGACATTAGTTTAGATTAATAGTAGCCTGTGCATCTGTATGATTAGATACAACACAACATTAAAATATCAGACAGTGATAAGATTAAATTTACAGTCTCTACATCTGAGAAATTTGAATAAATATATATACTTTTTCTGACAACTCTGCAGCTGACCACTTTTGAAAACATTATGAAAAAAGCAGAAATTATTCTAACCAAGCAATTTCTATGTTTGCCAAAGTGTTTTCAATTTTGTCTAGGAATTAAACCTTCTGTTGCATATGTGTTGTACATGGGAGAGGTATAAGAGCTAATTTACAGTTATTTTCAAACATTTTGTTTAAATCAAATTAAATTGTTTAAATTAAGCATTTTATTGTGTCACCTGCGTAGCATGGTAGGCACTTAGGGATTTTTTCTTTGTCTGCTGTCTGTCGTCCGTCTGTCTGTCATACTTTGTCATCACGTTTCAAACTTTCTACTCAAAGGATAACATTGAAACTTCTGACAAATGTTTATATCAATGTGTGTGATTGATTCACAAAAGGGGGATAATCCAAATATTTGTTATATCAAGAGTTATTGCCCCTTTTCTGTCAAAAATTTAAATTTTCTGACAAGGCCACGGCAGGTGACACACGTGCTCCGGGGAGCACTCCATTCTAGTTTTATTTAGCTCACCTGAGCACAAAGTGCTCCAGGTGATCTCTTGTGATCACATTTTGTCCATCTGTAGGGCATCAACACCAATTGCCTTGTGAACACTCTACAGGCAACATTTGGCATCCAATTTTATTGAATGTTTATCAGAACATTTATCTCTATCAAATCTTTCCAAGTTAAAAACTGGATCATGTGAGGTCAAAAACTAGGTCACAAGGTGAAATTGAAGGGAAATCTTGTGAACACTCTAGAGGCTGCATTTTTAATTTGAACAATCAGCATACATTGAAACTTTATTAGAATAATTGCCTTGAAGATATCTAGTCTATGTTCGAATATATACCAGTAGGTCATGTCCGGTCAAGAACTAGGTTTCTATGCCAAATTAATCTTTTTCTTGCTGATATCTAAGCCAAGTTTGAAAATGGGTCATGTCGGGTCTAAAACTAGGTCACTTCGCCAAATTAATGGAAAACTTTGTGAATATTGTGGAAACCACATTTTTAATAGATTTCTTCATGATATCTAATCTAAGTTTTAGTGAAGGTCATGTTCTGTCAAAAACTAGGTCAATAGGCTAAATTTGAGAAAAATAGATTTAATACTAGAGACTGCATTATTTGCATCAGCAGCTTGACACTTTGTTAGGCAGTTTGTCTTGTCAATAGCTAGACCAATTTCTAAAAAAAGGTCACGTCGGTTTAAAATCTAGGTCACTAGAGTTCGCCTACATGTGACAAGGCTGGGCATCATAACTTAAGATATTGAATGCTAACAAACTAAACAAATATTCAAAATTATACTTAGGTGTTCACAAAATGAAAATGAAATAAACTGAAGCAAGGCAGATGATTACATAATATAAGATTAGTTTGTTTGTTTGTTTGTTTGGAGTTAAACGCCGCTTTCAACAGCTTTGGTCATATCACGGCGGTCAGTGCACCTACCCATGTTTTCCTGGCTTTCCCACACCAGTACTTACACAACATTCTTTCGAAGCCACAATATAAGATTAGTAATTTGGTCTGTGGTTTTGTGTCTATATTGTGGAACCAGGCATCCCTGGGTTCGATCCGCAGATGGTTTTTGGTCATGGCAGATACATTTACTAGCCAAGTACTGGTTCATTTATCGAGGCATCATGAATATTCAAACAGTTTCTATGATACAACTGAAAATGCTGGAGAGAACTGTAACTAATGTTGTTATAACTTGTAGTTCAATCCATTTGCATATGTTATATATTTTGTTATCATGTAATGTTCATTTGTATATATTGATATTATGTAACATACGTAATAAAATATGTTTAAATCAAAACAAAAAAAGCTTTCAATCACAGAGAATTCATCCATAATAGGTGTATTAGGTTATACTGGGACAGAGCTTTCAATCACAGAGTGTATCCCGCTAAATAAATGTGTATTCTATGATTTATTATACAAAAAATAGAGTTGTTAGTAAAACGCTATGAGGGAAATAGATATGATGATGTCATCACTTTGGAATGTGATTTTCCCATGGCTTAAAATTGTAAACAATAGTGATTTGACCATTGTACAGATGCTTCCACTTAGACAAGTCTGTTGTTCAAAACAGACGTGTCCCAGTGGACCCATCCAAATAATCAATTAACAAGTGCAATATATAATTATGTTAAAATTATTTTTGTAAAAATTAAACATTCCATTTCATCTTATAATAACTAAAACAGTAGTTTAACATTGAGAGTTTGGAATGAATGTATATTGTTTTATGGCGCATCGACAGCTAAGGTCATTTAGCGCGTAATTAAATTTAATTATTCATGATCCCTGGGTAAACAAACCAGTACTAGGCTAGAAAATGTGCCTTGCCCAAGGGCACTCCACCATGACCGCAGTGCCGCGACTGGGGATCGAACCCGGGACACCCGGTTTCGAAATCCCCGACGCTAACCACTCGACCACAGCGGATTCCTTGAGAGTTTGGAGTATCTGACAATTTAGAGGAGACATCCATCCGACCACATCCGGGATCTGAAGGATGATCAGTGAAGAAAAGACTTGCCAACACCATGAACTTTCACGACCCGGATATGATCAGAGTTGGAACTTTTGTATATAGTCCCCTCTAGTCATGTCTCAATTTGTGCTGGTTTTAAAACTTCAATGTACAACGTTGGAACTATATTCTAGATACTGCAGATTACATTGTATCGTCTCGCAGGTAAGTCTGTAGAGCGATAAATGTGGATGTTTGGACCACTTTAGATGGAAACAATAGGTTGTTTGGACCGCTTTAGATGGAAACAATAGGTTGTTTAGATTCAGAGCAACTCCTTTCTGTTTTAGTGACCCAGAGAGCTTATTTTGTGACTTACTACAAATATCCTTCAGGATTGAGCATGGATTATACAAAAGGCCCTGGTCATAAAGATTAAAGAGCTCTTTGATGAAATGTAACTGTTCTGATTTGTAAGAATAATTGAAAGGTTTTTCATATGTTTCTTCTGTTTAATAATATTATGTAATATCTTGTTCTGTTCTGTTTTGTGCTCGTTTTGAGGCTATGCCTTTTCCATAACAGCACGGTTAAGTGAATTGTGACAAAACATGGAATACGAAAAAATCCCAAGATTTCAAATGTTGCGTCTGCCAGTAGTAAACTACTTTCAAGGAAGATATATGTTTAAACAATTATGAGGAGAATATTAGAAAACTGCAGCAGACGATTTTGAAAATATCTGAGAGGGAATTTCTCCTTTGCCCCCAATGTTACAATAAGTAAATATATATATATATATATATAAACAAATGTACTTTTAAATGAATATACTAGGGGAAATGATAGGAATATAACTGAAAGTCGTAACTAAGAATAGAATGGCTCAGCCTGGGGAAACTACTCATGGTATCTAATTTCTCCTTATCCAATAATGTTTTACGAAATTTGCAGCAGTTTTGAAAACATTTAGAATCGATTACTGTAAGTACTAGTTTAGGAGTGCTATTGATTTGAAATAAAATATAACTAATCATTCAATGGCGTGTTGTTGTTTTCGTTCTTTTATTATCACTTTATAAAGTTAAAAAAAGCTTGAAAATTACCCTTTGATTAGTCCCATCCTTTACCCCACTGAAATTATAGTACTGGCAATAACAGCAACTTAAATTAACCCTTCCAAAATAGAACTAGTCTGAAGCGGATGAGTTTGAAAAGATATGGGCAAAATAATTGAAAATCGTTTGAAAATGATTTGTTTATACAAATAATGTATATGTCCGACATTGTCGAATTGCTACATCAGGAACGTAGATAAGACAAACTATATTTTGCATTCAACTGATTATACATGAAAATATTATTAGGAAGATTTTTACTCTGAATTCATCGCACTATATATTGATAAGCGTATGTATAAAAACAGTTCCTATAGAAATATATGTTATAGGGCATATTCAATTAGGGTCAGCATACAACCGCATAGGAAGTAGATTGTCACATAATAACAAATTCAAAAATAGTGTTGATGAAAGTAATCACAATTTCCTAAACTCTCTTCAAAGTTTGAGTCTATAACAGGTTTTTTCTCAATCTGCAGAGACAATACATGTACTATGTAAGCGTATTCTTCAGCATATAGTGACCTACTTCATCTGCTGTATAAGCGTATTAATTTTCTTATATTTTTCTATCAGTTCCGGTCAAATGTAAAAAACGTCCAGATGGTTGTTGTGTATTTACAACAATTACTGCGGGATAAAGTCGACACATTAAATGGCGGGCATGATGAACGTTCACCTAAAGTGTTATAACAAACATTTAATATTTCCTTTGCCTTGATATAAATGTTCAGAGTATTTCAAATTGTATTGACGTGGCCAAGAGGTCGATTATTTTCTGATAAATACGCTAACACAGTATGTACAAAATCGAAGAATTCTAGACAACCGATTTAATTATATTGTGTGTATACCTCGAGGCGTTGACCACTATTTAGCGCTTTAACACACAGTTGTTACATATATAGAGGATATTACATGAGTGGTCATTCAATACGACATTTTATTAAACGAGTTTTCTAAAATTGATAGAAACGAGCCTTTGCGAGTTTTAGCAATTTTAGAAAACGAGTTTAATAAAATTTTGTATTGAATTGAATGACCACGAATGTTATATTCTATTTATATCATAAATTCCAATTCGACGATTATTAGCGCAAAATATATATAACGTCGCTACTTTTCAATGCTTTTCATTATGACGTTACGTAGCATTGTTATTACACTAGTTGAATACGCAATTTATTCAATGGCTTTATTACACTCCGGCGACGTCATTTATGATATAATGTATTATAATAATACTCTAAATTTTAATGAAAGTTCAATAATGAAGCGAGCGTCCATAATTTGTGCACATGAACAATAACCCGTTATCAAAGAGACAGGCCTTATGTGTATACACACGAACCACATGAACCATATATAGCACAAGTAAACAAGTCGGGCATAATAAGAAAAAGTAGAGGCATGCATATATGTACGTTGGCTTCAAGAAACCGTACCCGTTGCATTCCCCCTTCTTAAGATCAATTGTTCAAATAAACATTGGTCCAAAGAAACAAGATGTAGAAGAGTATAACGAAAGAATACGACTATAAGTAATGAATAACTAATCAGTTAAAGGGTAGTATATATATATTAGAAGTAAGAAAAACACAAAAGAAACACTGAATAGTATGGAAAGTTCATTTCTGTGTCTTCTTGAAAACTATTGATCCATCCAAATGGGTCTCCTGATCGCGACAAACAACTCCTCGGACCAGGACAGAAGCGTAACTCGATAAATGAAAGTAAAACCATTGTATATAATCCAAAATGCGACAAACGGTGAAACTAGGCAGTATGAGCACATACAAGTTATGACCAATGTATTTATAAACCGCAGTGATACTAACTCTGAAGTAAGTTTCGAAATTGAACTTTCAGAAATCTTTAGTTTTATAATATAACTATTCTCGCAGATCCTATCGATATTTGACCTATGTGTTGTTTGAGCGGGTTTTCCGTATATAGTGACGTATATCTTGTGATGTATAAGCGTATTCATTTGTTTTAAGGGTAATGTTCATTTCCGGTTAATCTTTTTCATGAACTTTAGGTCAAAGGGAAGTAAATCATTTTCCATAGGCGACCATTATAGCGTTATGGGTTATGGTTCGTTACTAGCAAATGAATTAACACATATATATTCCTATATCAAACTAAAGTTCATTCTTAGAACTACCAAAAAAGCAAAACAAACGCACATGTTCACCGTTTTTTGACAGAGCTAGGAGGTCAAATCAAAGGTCACCCTTATCCCGCACTGAATTTTACTTTCAATTTCAGAAAATACAGCATGTTCTGAAAATGGCTATTTGAGTGTCAACATAGCTATAAGCAAACACTATTTTGTTTATAAATCAGTCAGAGGTTATTCAACGTTACGAAAATCACTTTCAACTTTCAACAAAATCATTATTGTCCAATGGGAGCCAACCTCAGTCTTATATATTCATCTGAAATTCCCTGGACAAAATTGTCTGCCCGGCAAGCCGATCCGATTTACTTGCCTTTGACCTAAACGATTGTTTTAATATTTTGGATCCGTTGAAAAACATGGCTGCCAGGGGGCGGAGCTTGTTTTCCTTATATGTGCCTTGTAAAAACTTTAAAAATCTTCTCGTCCAAAAGTACTGGCCCGATTTGAAAATTATTTTGCACAAATGTTCCTTGGGGCACCTTTACCATGATTGTTCAAATACAGTCAAGTAACCCTTAGCGGATCACTTTAATGTTCAAGACACTCTAACTTATTTACTAGACAAAATTATTGTGTATAAATTGGCGGTAAGTACTTTATGGTATTATTTAAATACACAATAAAAATGATGCTTGTCGGACTTCAAATTCATCCGTATCATCTGAACGTCTGATGCAAGTGTTTACGTGACCCAGTTATTGCTACCTTGTTTTGATGAGAACAAGTGTTTTTCGCGGCAACAGCTAGCGATCTTAATTATGTTAGTTACTTATTTTGACATTTTATGAAAGACAAATACATACACCTATTGAAATGTAACCCATTATTCTCATTTGTCTTTGCATGTTTACACTGAAGCGATAATAGACTAGCTAGGTAAGTTACCATTAGCGGATCGCCACTATGTTTCCATGACTGAGTCTGAGTGGTTTTCTCAACATTTTATTTTCGACAATTTAGCCATTCCCGAAGATGCTAGTGATTAAATCGGAAATGTATAAATACAAATCTGCAGTTAGATAATACATAACTTGTACAATAACAGCAGAAGTTTTGACAGCTAAAATGTTGCTTGAGATGACGCCCCTGATATCAAAAAACCACGTGATCCCCTATTGCTACAATTGATCCGTTAATGCATCAATAACTCGAACTGGTAAACAACGGACTGCACTAAAACTGAAAAAGTGTTTGTCAATTTAAAGGAAAATGATTTTACTTGTGGACTATAAACAAACAAGTTCCGAAACATTGACCCTTTCTTTAATGCACTACGTTGTTTCGTTACTGATCCGTTAATGGTAACTTGACTGTATTTCCGATCTGTTGAAAAAAAAACAAGGCCGCCAGAGGCGAAGCTTGTTTTCCTTATGTGTGCATTGTTAAAACTTTAAACAGCCCGATTTGAAAATTATTTTGCACAAATGTTCCTTGGGGCACCATCTACCAAGATTGTTCAAATATGAATGTCCATTCTTTGCAGTTTACATTCGCAGACAGGTGATCGATGTAGGGCCATCTTGGCCCTCTTGTTTAAATTACTCGTAACTGCGAGCTGTGATATATGTATATTTAGTTCCCTTCATATGTGTCAAAGGCGGTACTGATCAGTATTACAATATATAAGTCTGTGTACAGCAATTTGAATACATATACAGTTAATTTTTTCATTACACGTGTTCATTTTGAATTCTCTGACGGAATTATATAAATGCACAGGACATTCAGAGTGTTCCACTGTTTTCAAATTGTATGACGCATGCCAGTGATTATTCTTAATCTGCTAAAAGCTAAAAACATATCTTACATTAGAATTTTATATTTTTAAATTGTAAAACGATGTAAATATTGATCAGATGATGATGATCTCTCCATACACATAAACATGTTTTTTTTAGCAGGTTACGAATCATTTTATAATCATCAGAAATGTTGAGAGTATTCTGTACTCAAAGAGCATTAATTATGTTTAGGACTATACAATAATAAAAATAATACTTAGTAGCTATTTTGTGTCGTACTTTAATACAAGACATATTCATACTAATACGTCGCTCATTATGCTCAGCAGACAGTGATTACGAGATAGTTTAAAATAAATTTATAGTCAACGAAAAGTGCATTTATACAATCGTCATTGACTATTAATTAATATTATGTTCTAGTGTAGACTCTTCCTCAGAATCTGTAATTGTTGTATACATCGGAATATGTGACGCAATGACATCATTGAAATTACGGATTGAGATATGTTGATCATTCATTGGTTGAAGTGGTGTTTTGTTTTCTTTATTGATTTCTGATGTCCTTCCGAAACTGATATTTCGGTGTAAAAAGACGTACCGTACCGCCTGATGAAGTTGATGGTACGGCTTCCGAAATTGTCACAGCACTAGCAACAAGTATATTGTTAGCGGTAGTTGATTTTACTGTCTCAGATTTGTCCGAAAATGTATCGCTGAGCGAAAGAGAAGACGCGTTATCCGAAGGAGTTGACGTTTTACGTACCTTTAACTTTGAATCGGAAAATGTTTTCCCTTTTCCTTGATTGCTCCTTAACATCACTTACTGGATTTGACATGAGGTCAATTTCAGTTTGTACTTTTGTATAAAAGGATGTAGATTCTTGCTGCTGTTTCATTATAGCCGTGAATATTTCATTTTGTAGTTTGCTTAAGGCAGCTGCGATCTTATAGTTTTTAATGTGTCTCTCTCACCCAGAAGCTCCTTCGCTATTGTTTTTAGCTCACCTGAGCTTTGCTCAAGGTGAGTTATTGTGATCGCCTTTTGTCCGTCGTCCGTCAACTTCTTCTCCTCAGTAACCAGTGGGTCAATTAGGATGAAACTTCACAGAAAGCATCCTCTCAATGACCTCACCGGATTTCCTTCATTTTGTTGGGATCCATGCAGAATTCTGGTTTTCATGGCAACGAAATGAAAAAAAACTTCTTCTTCTCCCAAACTGGTTGGCCTAGGGTGACCCACTGTCAGATTTCTTCAAGCCAAGTTGATTGGTTAGCAACTATGGCCGCCAGGGGGCGGGGCTTATATAGCTAAAGTGAAACAAAATAATCTGGTGAGCGACCAAGGGCCATCCATCATGGCCCTCTTGTATACATTTAAATATCGGAGGGTCTCCTGCACGTACGATTAATAATTAAATTGTTCAACTCAATCAAAAGTCAATTAAAGCCGCAAGATATAATCAATTCAATTTAAATGATAATTGCTTTATCACATGATCTAGTGCCTTCGTACAACTGTGAATATGTGAATGCCGTTTTGATTTGATCGGCCTTAAATTACTTCTTTAATTAAACAAACTTTCAGAAATAAACAGTAATACTTATTTATTAACTGGTCTACTAAATGTTTTGTATACAACTCCATTTGCTTTAATCAACACTCTGCTCACATTATTTTAACACCTTCGGGTCGGCATACAACTGCATAGGAAGTTGATTATCACATTATAATCCCCTTCTAAAAAATGGTGTTGTTGAAAGTAATCACAATTTGATAAACACTTCAAAGTTTAAGTCTAAAAAATGTTTCACACACTCTGTAATTGAAAGTTTGGTAGCTCAGCATCATACTGGAATTTTTTAATTTGTTTGGTAACTTGTTCCGGACGCCCATTTACACTTTCTTGCCATGACTCAAAGTACCATAATCTGATGTAAAAGGATTAATATTTTGATTTCATTCGTTTCTTCCCTCTTGCATTGATCTCACACAAAGTATGTCAAAAAATCTGTTCATCATTCTTATGAATGTTATTGTCTCGCTCACGTCTGTGTCATAGAAATCATCTAAAGCATTAGCAACACTATCACTTAAAGCTTGTGCAGCTAGTTTCACTTTCATGTAGGAGAATGCGTCTGAGGCCATATGGCCTCTGTTCGTTCAGCTTTGGACATGGATTGCACATGTTAAACTCACAATGTTAAACAACTTAACCACATGCATCCAGGATGTATCTTTTCCATGTTTTCAAAGGCGTCTTGACTTTTTATGAGAAAATGAGTTACTGAAGCAATTTCTGGCAGTTTTAATGAGATGTGGCACATCGGATATAAAATAAATATTACGACTGTTGTCATATGTGTTCACAGTGAAATGGACATATCACAACCAGGTAGTCTATGTAATTGGAAAAAGTGTCTATATGAAGAAGCTCAATCACATGTCAAGAAAAGTACCTTAACATTTAAAAGTACTTCCAGGATAGAAATACCTGTCCATATAATTGAGTAAACAAAATCAGCTGTTATGATTTGTGTAGCAGAGACTGCAAGTGGGAATTTTAAATTGGCAGTGACACCCCCTTACCATGACAACTAGAATATATTTAGCAACACTGTTTTCTTGTCCAGTCATATCTGGCGTCTTTGAGAAAGGCATTACATGACTTTCTCTGTAGGCTATAATAGTATTTTCTGGAGCCAATGAACTGCCTGCACCAATTGGAATTAAGGTAGCAAGTTCTTTATCAGGATTTCCGAGACAAACATTGAATCTAGAAATAATTCTCAAAAGAGTTACAATACATCACTTTTTTCTTTAATTGTATTGTTGGCTTACATCTACACAGTTTGACATCGGAGTAATATTTGTGTTCAAACAACGATGACACACTCTTTTGGCAACGCATAAGCTCAGTTAATGCTGAAATGAACCACACCAACACGTTTGTACATCTACCATTTTCACCGGGTTAATACCCATCCTCGCACTCTAATTTGTAATCTTGTGTACATTCAAAAAATCGAAAAATATATATTTTGTTTCTTTTGGTTTCGATTTATGTTTTGAAGATTCATTTTTATCCACTGGCTGCATGTAACATTGGTGAATATCATCATCAAAAAAGTCCTTGCATGTTTTACATTATGTCTCATTACTTGCATGTGGTTTCTTGTGTTTTTTTCATGTTCACAGTTTGGTCACAGTTTTTGCATTTGAAATACGTCCGACATGTTGATCTTCCAGCACTAGTGCACTGTTTGTCTTACTTTGAAACATGTTTCATTGATAAAATGTCGATAGCAATCTGCACAGTATAGCCAGTTTTCCGAGGTGTCATGTAACTGATGGCAGTAAACACACGGGTTATTGCATGCGTGTCGCTCTTTGTGCTCGTACCTTTTCTTAAATTGTTGGCAGTAGTAATTTCGATTAAGGAACCCTGTCATCTTTGTTATAACATCAAAATGTTTACCGTGGTAGTATAAATAAATAGGTACTCCCCCGTCAGGTCCTTCGTAGATGATGCTGTTAAAGTGTGCATTCGGTAGCACGTGTATCTGGTAGTTAGGAAGCACTTTCTGGAACTGTTAGAACTCGTCAAGCCCACATCTTTGCTGTGGAACACTAGCTGTTTTGTGAAACTCCACAGCTAACTGTCTCTGTATATCACGCCCTTGTCGTATACTGTTCTATCGCGGGTTGTTTTCGATGCGGGCTATGGAAGTTACAATCGCACGTGCACAGCACAGTTCATCACTATTTCTAATCTGAATGACACTTCCTTTGTTTAGATATATGTTTCAATATACTAATAAAAATTCACTACTACAAATTAAAACACTGAAGAGGAATGAATGTTCAAAAATATGGACAAAAGGGAAATCCCCTGTATTACATTGAAAATGTCCTACCTTGGCTGAAATTGAACTTGTTCTCAGAAATGTTGGAAGCCTAGCTTTGGCATTGGGCTGAGAGTTGCCGAACATGGCTCGTCTCTTTCGCTCTCTTTCCCTGTCTCTTTGTGGTCTATTCATTGTTACTAAAATCTGATTTTTTTTTTTAATTCCTTTAACAACAGTTTAACAAAATTATCATACCCCAGACTTGTTATCTTAGAGGACAAACCTTAAATAGGCCGCTACTTCTGTAGGTTTAATTTTTCAAAAATTTACTTGTATACCTTTAGCACTGTAAACGTATTTTATAATGTATGCAAGCAGTCTTTATCCCAATCTCATATGCTTAATATTTTTCATATATTCAGGACCCAACTGATTGGAAATATCATTATACATGGTTATCCAAGGAATCGAAAGCCATGCAAATTTACAAAATGTAAACAATTGCTTAGTATGCTAAAGGCTAAGGTACAATGTATATACATTTGTGAACCATTCCAAGTTAAGCTTTGTCCTCTAACCAAAGTCTGGGGTCAAACATCATGTAATATGCTGTGAGAGAAAAAGGAGTTTATATAACAAATTGTAAAACAAACAAACAAGAAAGCTTCAAAGTCAATGTCTGACTAGGTTCTACACTGAAGGGTGTCATAATGTGTAACCCCAGATCAGACATTGAATTGCAGATACAGTGGTTAATGTCAATCTATACTGTTTGCAAAGGCAACTTTTCTCACAACACATCACATTTATACAAATACGTTGTAACAAAAAATAGAACTAATGTGTGTAAACATACTGTGCAATTAATGGGGACCAGTTTATTTTACCATGATAGTGGATACTCAGGGCAATTGACACTAGAGTAGTATCAGTTAGGAACACAAGAGGTTAAAAAGGTGTGAAAGTTTAACACCTTCTTAACCTCTTCAGAAAGCATTGCTAATGATGACCTGTCAAGGGAGTCAATACATGTACAATGTATGTAAAACACACACATGAAGGAAAGGGTAATTAGTCCCTTTGCAGGCTATAGGTAGAAATGATAGGAAATAATTTATTCTGCAGGCACAAGAAGACCTAGCCAAGTCTCTACCACCAGTGTCAGTTTGATCAAAATAGTTTAAATTCTCATGAAACTTCAATCTTAAAGAGAGATATATACATATCAATAAGAATTAGGGGTAAAATGAAATAAATACTATACAATTCGTCCCATTAAAGCAAAAAGGTAAAAAGCAACATTGTTATGCCTCTGCAGCAAATGACCTTTCATAACATTGTGGCAAAAGGAGAAAATACTCATAATGACAATTTCTCCTTTTGCCATAATGTTTTAAACTTCTGCTGCAAATTTGTTGTGTGTGAGAAAGGGTAAAGTTTCATTTTCAAATAAATTTGTTGTTCAGCATTATGTTAGTATTACCTAATCTATCATGTTTCTCTATACAAAATCTCACTGAGTTTGAAAATCTCTCACTGGTTTTGGTCAAGTGAAGTAATAGTATACTCTCATTGAAAAATCCCTGTATGTATCTGAACTTTTTTTGCATAAACAACTTGTTGACTAAATATCTAAAGTTGTAATAAGGATGTGAATATTTATGTGTTTTACCAGTCTTCTATCTACAAGAAACAATTAGCATTGTGATACTTGACTACTTTATCAGCATCTGGAGTGTATATTCTTCACCTTGCTAAAAGGTACCATATCAACTATAACATCGAAAAAAAGGGACCATGTGTGACAGACATAAGGTTCCTTTTTGCTTTACAATTTGGTGATTTTCAACGAATTATCTTCCAGCAATGAGGTAGCATGAACCATATGGTACCCTTTTGCACCAACACTTTGGCGTATGTAGCCTTTTTGCAGGATTAAAAGATGAGATTTTCACTTCGTACCTTTCTACATAATCAAATATATATCTTTAACATTACAGCGTATGGTTTAGATATGTTTACATGTAAAAGATTCCACAAAATGGTATTGAAACATGTCAAAAAATCATTTTTGACCAAGATGTCGGATGGTACCTTTTGGCATTAAGGGGGTGATGAAATGACAAAAACAAAGGCCTTGGTGACATTACATTCTTGAACCCTTATCCAAAAGATTAAATAACACCTTAACACTTTCCAACCTGCTAACGCAGCAGACGACTTTTGAAAACATTGCTCACATGCAGATTTGTTGTATGTCGGAAAGGGATAACAATTTGGTGAATTTTAAGGTTTTTCTCAAGATGTTTTAAAAAGTCGTCTGCTGCAGATTTGTTGTATATAGGAAATGGTTCATATAACACATTCAGACAGATATATATTACACTACACTATAATCAACTAGTAATATACCAAAGTCAGACGGGAGTAACTGCTGAAATTAACAATACA
The DNA here is from genome assembly GCA_031761405.1 of Serripes groenlandicus. NCBI lineage: Eukaryota > Metazoa > Mollusca > Bivalvia > Cardiida > Cardiidae > Serripes > Serripes groenlandicus. Next base: position 157,300 of record JASEVX010000131.1, on the reverse strand, counting down.
AGCAATTTTTCCTTTTGCCACAATGTTTTTAACACTATTAAATAGTTGAACCCTCGATTATTGGGATTTTTCAGATTTCTGTCTATATGTTTTAAAAGTTGTCTGCTCCAGATTTGTTGTATGTGGGAAAGGGTTAATAATTAAGCTATCTTTTGGAGATTTTTCAGGTTTTTCTCAAGATGTTCCAAAGTCAGACGGGAGTAACTGCTGAAATTAACAATATAACTATATAATAATTATAAAATAATAAAATTACCCGGGAAATTACATGACCCATTAGTACAAGATAAAACGGTTATTACATACCTGGTACTTCATTGAGGGTCCCTTTAACCTTCACAAAAGAAGAAAAGGTTTCCATTTCATTTTTTAAAATAAAAGAATTTAATTCTTCTATCGCATAAAGTCCAGTAAAAGTAATTATATTTCCACCGGCTTTCGCCATTTCATCGTCTGCCATAGTGTAGTTGTAGTGACGTATGTAGAACGTATGTACAATGTGACCATGTGTGACTCCAGAGAAACGGGATAACCATTTTCACCCAACTTCCATCAACCGCCTCATTACCTAGTCTCCGCTCCCTACAGTAACGCGTTGTCCTTCAGCATTTATCTTAATTATATTGTTTATTTTCCACGTGTTGAGTGTAGATTGTTCTGGTTATATAAAATACTGCCTTGGCATGAACCCTAACTGATGTTTATGATATATCATACTTGTGTAACTAAAAGGCACATCCCAACAACCATAAATATGCGACTCGAGTTCTCAGTCGAAGTCGCCGCCGCCATTATATTGTTTATTTTCCACGTGTTGAGTGTAGGTTGTTCTGGTTATATGAAATACTGCCTTGGCATGAACCCAAACTGATATTTATGAGATTATAGCAGGTTATATCATACTTGTGTAACTAAAAGGCACATCCCAACATCCATAAATTTGGTAATTTAGAATAAAAACATTGACACGAAAATTTCACTGTTTACATCTGTAACCGGAAGTATGTATTTTACATTAGTAATTGATAGTTTTTTGTACATCTAAAATAATATGAGTATGGTACTACCTATTTCAGGTAAACATTTATTAACTTTTGTGATCGATAAATAATTCCCCGCGAACTGCAGTTAGCCCCTTGCTTGCAGCACGATCAGTTATTTACGTCAATTACGAGTCCTACCAACCTAAGCAAAGATAATAATCAAAGCGCTGAAGGCACTGAATTTGTTTGGGTTCAGATGTTTGTACACTTACTGCGTTTTCATGATAAATAACACGAAAATGTACGTATAAATTGAACAAGGGGGCCATGATGGCCCCCCAAAAAATTGAAGGAATTCTGGTGAGGCCATTGAGAGGATGCTTCCTGTGAAGTTTCATCCAAATTGACCCACTGGTTACTGAGGAGAAGAAGTTGACGGACGACGCACGACAGATTACGCACGACGGACATCAGGGGATCACAATAACTCACCTTGAGCAAAGCTCAGGTGAGCTAAAAAAAGATGGGTGTAAACCATACAAAATCAGGTCGAAGGTCAAATGGCACCGATTTCCGCAAATTTGTCAGTATAAATAAAAGCATGAGGCACATTTCCTAAAAATATATTTATTGAACAAGTATCAACATATTTGAAACATTGTTAGAATAAGGCTTCAATATAATAAGAGGTAGTAAAAAGTGTAGTATTTCAATATCAACAGCAGACGATATTCGAAAACATTGTAACAAAATGGAAATTTCTCATTTTGTCACATGTTGATGGCTTTGAATAATTCGCACAAGTGATTTAAAAGCATACAATAGTTATTTGAAGCAACCAAAATTTAAACTTGAAGATTTTAAGTTCTAACAAAATGGAAATTTCTCATCACGAGTAATTTCTCATTTTGTTACATGTTGATGGCTTTGAATAATTCGTACAAGTGAAATAAAAGCATACAATAGTTATTTGAAGCAACCAAAATTTAAACTTGAAGATTTTAAAAGTTTTAACCCAAAACATTTAAATATTTTCCTTATACGTACATATAAGGAAAATAAGTGACCATGTTTTTCAAGGATTGGAATATTTTGAACAATCATTGTAGAAGGTCTCCAAGGAATTTATGTTCCAATTTTTCTTTAAAATTGGCAAGTATGTATTGTTACGTTTTTATGTTTTCCTTATGTATACGTATAAAGAAAACTTTTATGCCCTTGACAACCTTTTCATACTTAATTATGGAGATTTTCTACGTGTTGACAAAATATGTTTAAAGTTTTCTGCTGCAGAATTGTCAACAGGTCAGAGGAAAGGGCATGAAATTGAAGTTGACAATGATCGACTAGATATTATGCATTTGTTATTAAATAAGACTAGATATTATGCATAAGTGACTAAATTATAATTGAAATAAAAGCACATACAATAGTCAAAAGAAAACCCCAAGAATTGTACTTTTGTACGTGAAGAATTTTCAAGTTATAACTAAAAACATTCAAATATTTTACTTATACGTACATATAAGGAAAAAAAGTGACCATGTTTTTCAAGGATTGGCATATATTGAATTATCTTTGAAGAAGGTGACAAGGAACACATATTCCATTTTTCTTTAAAACGGGTAAATACGTATTGTAGATTTTTCTGTTTTCACTATATATACATATAAAGAAAACTGTTATGTCCTTGGCAACCATATATATGAAATCAAAATAATTTGGACTAATCACAAATTGCTCAGACAAATCAACACTTCTCCATATACAGAGGCTTTCAGCAGTTGACTATACTAATCATTGTGTAAAAAGGACAATATTTCCCTTGATGAGCAATTCTCCTTTTGACAAAATGTCAACATATTATTCAATAATTGTGCTTTCTTCTTTTACTTTATATTTTTAGACCACTATTTTGATTTATTATATGTGGGAAAGGGTTAACATTGTAAATGATATAGCACATAAAAACATGACATGACATTAAAGCAAGCAATTTACATTTAAATGTTTTTCCCCTTTTACAATGTGTGAGGGAAAAGGGTATGAAGTGAACAATGATGAACAAGGTATTATGCATTAGTGATTGAATTAAAACAGTTCTATATTATTAAAAAGTTAACAGAAACAATCAAAACTTTTGGTCAACAACTCATCACAATATCTATATGTAAATATGTACAACATCAACAGTTTACTTGTGTCTAATTTTATTAAATCATTATATTTTAATGAAAGTGATTAAATAAAACACCATTGTGGACTGAAATGCTGTTCTGGTTTTGGTTGGAGTTTAACGCCGCTTTTAACAGCGATGGTCATATCACGGCGGTCAGTTCATCTGCCCATGTTTTCCTGGCTTACCCTCACCAGTACTTACACACCATTCTTTCGAAGCCACTGACTACTTTCTCACATAGATCAGAGGTGAGAGGCAATGAAGAAATCGCCCGAAAGAATGTCGCCGCAACCGGGTATCGCACCTGTGACCTGGAGGTCATGAGTCAGATACGCTACCAATTGAGCTACCCGGCCGGGCTGCTGTTCTGAACATCCCAGGTTTGAAATTAGTTTTGATGGTTTCAAATTTATACCATGTAAGGAGCAAGTTGTTGTGAAACCTGTGAAATAAGTTTTTAATTCAACAAAGGTTGTTTATTTATAACAAGAGGCCCAAGAGGGCCAGTATCGCTCCACAGCCAAAACTCCGAACAGCCCTGCCCTCTGGCGGCTATGTTTTTTAACCAATCAACATGGCTTGAAGGAATCTGATAGAGGGTCACCCATAGAACATTTCTACAGAATTATTTGCAAATTAGCTGATCACTTTAGGAGAAGATCTTTTTAAGTTTTATCTCTAGGCATATAAGGCAAAATAGCCCCACCCTCTGGCATCCATGTTTTTCAACCAATCAACATGGCTTGAAGGAATCTGGTAGAAGGTCACCCAATAAACATTTCTACAAAATAATTTGAAAATCGGCTGAACATTTTTGGAGGAGAAATTTCACTATAGCCATATAAGGCAAAATAGTCCCCGCCCTCCTGGCGGCCTTGTTTTGCGATCGATCAACATTTCTTGTCAAAACTTAAAAAAATATTCTTCTCCCAATCTGCTTGTCGGATTCCAGTATAATTTAGCAGAAATGTTCCTTGGGTGACCCTCTACAAGAATTGTTCTAACCATACTAGTATGATTGGTCAAAAAGCATGGCAGTTAGGCGGCATCAGCAAAGGGGCAAATTGACAAAAATTGAAAATTCCATTTTTAGCTCCACTGGCTGAAAGCCCGTCGAGCTTATGTCATGGCGAATTGTCCGGCGTCTGTGCGTGCGTTAACTTTTTCCTTTAAACCACTTCTTCTCACTAACCACTTGGCCAATTTGGTTGAAACTTCATAGGAAGCATCCTCTCAATGTCCTCTCTTAAATTACTTCAATTTTTTTTTATCCATTCATAATTCTGGTTTCCATGGCAACAAAAAGAAAAAAATATTGAAAACTTAAAAAATCTTCTCCGAAAGTGTCAGGCCGATTTTCAAATAATTTTGTAGAAATACTCCTTGGGTGACCCTTTATTAGATTCCTTCAAGAAATGTTGATTGGGCGAAAAACATGGCCGACAGGGGGCGGGGCTATTTTGCCTTATATAGCTATAGTGAAAACTTAAAAAATCTTCTTCTCCAAAAGTGTTCAGCAGATTTTCAAATAATTTTGTAGAAATGTTCCATGGGTGACCCTCTATCAGATTCCTTCAAGCCATGTTGATTGGTAAAAAAACATGGCCGTCACAGGGCGGGGCTATTTTGCCTATATGGCTAAAGAGAAAACTTAAAAAATGTTCTCCTCCAAAAGTGTCTGGCCGATTTTCAAATAATTTTGTAGAAATGTTCCTTGGGTGACCCTTTATTAGATTCCTTCAAGAAATGTTGATTGGTTGAAAAACATGGCCGCCAGGGGGCGGGGCTATTTTGCCTTTTATAGCTATAGTGAAAACTTAAAAAATCTTCTTCTCCGAAAGTGTTCAGCCGATTTTCAAATAATTTTGCAGAAACATTCCTTGGGTGACACTCTACAGGATTCCTTAAAGCCATGGTGGTTGTTAAAAAAAATAGCCACCAGGGGGGCGGGGCAGGGCTGTTTGGAGATTTTATTTTTGCCTTATGGCCGTGGAGCAATACTAGCCCTCTTGGGCCTCTTGTTATGAAAGTGCTTGTCTGATTTTAAGAAAATTTAATAAGAATCTTATTTCGGTGATCCTCTACTTAATTTGTTCAAGCTGTATTGATTGGTTTTAACATCTTAGCAACCAGGCGTCATCACAAAAGGGGTAAATTGAACTTTTAGCTGCAAATGACAACTCCTACCAAACCATTGGACCAATTTCAACTTGACTTCACAGGAATGTTTCTTTGTTGGTCCTCTTTCACAATTGTTCTACATTCTGAATAGAACTTTGGTTGCTGCGGCATGAGAATGTGAAAAAAATGCCCAGATTTTAAATATCCTTTTCCTCCATAATCAGCTTGTCCGAATGCAAGACTATTTGGTAGAAATGTTCCTTGAGTGATTCTCTACAAAAACTTTTCAAGCCATATTGATTTCGTTGAAAAACAGGGCAGCAAGGCGGCATAAGGAAAGTGGCAAAATGATAAAACTTTATAATTCCTTTCTTATTAAAGTTGTTGTTATATTTCGAAAAACAAATGTCGTTTAAATGGCTATTTCTTTAACAGTGTCCAATCCTTGCAGTTTCATTTGCACCCCCGATCAAATTTTACCAGACATTTGCAGTTAAATATTTGTTACTAATTTACTATCACTCGGGTGATCGATTTAGGGCCATCTTGGCCTTCTTGTTTTTTTTAGCTCACCTATGCACAAAATGCAAGGTGAGCTATTATGATCACATTTTGTCCGCCTTCCGTCCGGCGTGCGTCATCAACATTTGAGCTTGTTAACACTCTACAGGCTACATTTTGCATCCAATATTCATAAAAGTTTATCAGAACATTCATCTCCATCAAATCTTGGACAAGTTTGAAACTTGGCCATATGAGGTCAAAAACAAAGTCACTTGGTCAAATTGAAGGGAAATCTTGTTTACACTCTGGAAGCCACATTTTCAACTTGAGCATGTTGAAACTTTAGAATGTTTGTCTTGATGTAGGTCAAGTTTGAACATGGGTCATGTTGTGTCAAAAGGTAGGTCACTAGGTCAAATTGAAGGAAAATCTTGTTAACACTCCAGAAGCCGCTATTTTTGCATCAGCAGTTTTTGTCAAAATGTTTGTCTTAAAAATATCTAGGCCAAGTTCGAATATTGGTCACATTGGGTCAAAAAGTAGTTCACTAGGCAAAATTGAAGGGAACACTGTAGAAGCCGCATTTCTTGCTACAGCAGCTTGAATGATATCTAGGACAAGTTCGAATATGGGTCATATTGGGTCAGAAAGAAGGTCAATAAAGAAAAATATTGATCAAACTCCGAGCAAGTTGATACTTTGTCAGAATGTTGTCTTGATGATATCCAGTCCATGTTGGAATATGGGTCATTTCAGGTAAAAAAATATAGATCACTAGGTCAAATGAAGGAAAATCTTGTTAACACTGTTAACACTGTGGAGGTTGCATTCAGAATAATTGTCTTGATGTGCTACATTGCAGCACATTGTGTAATTAAGGTGAGCGAACTAAGGCCATCATGGCCCTCTTGTTTTGACTTGAAGTAATCTGGTAGAGATATAAGTTTTATGTATTGCTGTATGCCACTTAATATGTCTAGCTTGTATTGGCATATTTGCTCTTTCAGATTACAAAATGAAGTTGAAGTGATTGACAGCGAAGATGAGGAGATTCAGGAGGCCATCCAAGCAAGCTTACAAGAGGATCGTGCTGCAACGTAAGTAGAGGGATGTGATATGGTAAATGGATCTGTGCAGCTGTCTGTCCACACTGTACAGACTAACTGTCTGAATGTAAATTGGTTATTTTCTGATGTAATGGTGTAATAGAAATATGAAACATCTGGACAAAATGCTGTTAGCAGGTTAATCACAACTAAACACTTCATTTCAAAATACATGTCCATTAATTAATTAAACTTAAGAGCTTTATTTTTTCTCTTACATTCATACAATTGAAAAAAATAAACAACAAGAGGGCCATGATGGCCCTTGAATCGCTCACCTGATTTTTTATTTTTTTTCACTTTAGCTATATAAGCCTCGCCCCCTGGCAGCCATAGTTTCCGACCAATCAACTTGGCTTGAAGGAATCTGATAGAGGGTCACCCTAGGAACATTTCTACAAAATTATTTGAAAATCGGCCAGATACTTTTGGAGGAGAAGATTTTTTAAGTTTTCACTATAGCCATATAATGCAAAATAGCCCTGCCTACTGGCGGCCATCTTTTTTGACCAATCAACATGGCTTGAAGGAATCTGAAAGTGGGTCATCCAAGGAACATTTCTACAAAATTATTTGAAAATCGGGCCGACACTTTTGGAGAAGAAGATTTTTTAAGTTTGCACTATAGCCATATAAGGCAAAATAGCCCCGCCCCCCCCCCCCCCCCCCCCCCCCCATGTTTTTGACCAATCAACATGGCTTCGAAGAATCTGATAGAGGTTCACCCAAGGAACATTTCTACAAAATCATTTGAAAATCAGCCTGACACTTTCGGAGGAGAAGATTTTTTAAGTTTTCACTATAGCCATATAAGGCAAAATAGCCCCGCCCCCCTGGCGGCCGTGTTTTTTGACCAATCAACATGGCTTGAAGGAATATGGTAGAGGGTCATCCAAGGAACATTTCTACAAAATTATTTGAAAATCTGCCAACCAGTTTGGGAGAAGAATTTTGAAGTTTTTTTCGTTTCGTTGCCATGGAAACAAGGATTCTGCATGGATCCCAAAAAATTTGAAGAAATTCTGGTGAGGTCATTAAGAGGATGCTTTCTGTGAAGTTTCATCCCAATTGACCCACTGGTTACTGAGGAGAAGATGTTGAAGATTTTTTAAGTTTATACTTTGGCCATATAAGGCAAAATAGCCCCCGCCCCCTGGCGGCCATGTTTTTCGACCAATCAACATTGCTTGAAGGAATCTGATAGAGGGTCACCCAAGGAACATTTCTACAAAATTATTTGAAAATCGGCCTGACACTTATGGAGGAGAAGATTTTTTAAGTTTTCATTATAGCCATAAAAGGCAAAATAGCCCCGCCCCCTAGCGGCCATGTTTTTTGACCAATCAACATGGCTTGAAGGAATCTGATAGAGGATCACCCAAGGAACATTTCTACAAAATTATTTGGAAATCAACTTAACACTTTTGGAGGAGAAGATTTTTTAAGTTTGCACTATAGCCATATAAGGCAAAATAGACCCGCCCCGCCTGGCGGCCATGTTTTTCGACCAATCAACATGGCTTGAAGGAATCTGATAGAGGGTCACCAAAGGAACATTTCTACGAAATTATTTGAAAATCGGCCTTACACTTTCGGAGGAGAAGATTTTTTAAGTTTTCACTATAGCCATATAAGGCAAAATAGCCCCGCCCCCCCCCCCCCTGGCGGCCATGTTTTTCGACCAATCAACACGGCTTGAAGGAATCTGATAGAGGGTCATCCAAGGAACATTTCTACAAAATTATTTGAAAATCTGCCAACCAATTCGGGAGGAGAAGAATTTTGAAGTGTTTTCGGTTTCGTTGTCATGGAAACCAGAATATTGCATGGATCCCAAAATTTTGAAGGAATTCTGGTGAGGTCATTGAGAGGATGCTTTCTGTGAAGTTTCATCCAAATTGACCCACTGGTTACTGAGGAGAAGAAGTTGACGCACGACGCACGACGGACGACGGACGCCGGACAAAAGGCGATCACAATAACTCACCTTGAGCTAAGCTCAGGTGAGCTAAAAAAAGTAAATTGGAATTGTATTAACTCTTTGTTTGCTAAGTATGCACAAATACTGGTAGATCAAATATTTAATACTTAATGATTTAAATGCATTTATCAATTTTGTTTATTCAATAGAGTTTTCAGTGAGAAAAAATGAGTTTTCAGTGAGAAAAAATGACTAATAATAAATTATTTCTTTTATTGCAGTACAAAATATCCTACAATTCATCGCTTCCTCAATTATTTCTTGGATTATATACTCTACATCAAACTTGATTATTGATATCTTAATAAAAAATTGAAGGCTTCCAAAGACGCAGGGAGGATGTAGTAAGAGAGGATGTAGTGCGGCGATATCCAGCACGGATTATGAGAAGGCCGGATATTCTCCAATATAGACATTTTTAAATATCATTCATATGAGTGTAATGAAATGTAGGATATTTTGTTTTGCAAATTCCAAAGTCATTTGTTTTAGATAAGTAAGATATAAAGTAAACTCCTTTTTCTGCATATAGACAAATAAGCGAGAAAATATGTTAAAGAATTGTTTTTAATATGTATTCATTTGCTTTTCTAAAAATATATGTGATTGATATAGTTAAATGAATAACCTATAACTTAAAGTGGAAAACAAAATTAAATTCCTTAAATATAATATTGTTGTTTTGTTTTTTATTAGCCATACATGCTTATGTCGTGGCGATTAGCCCATACTTCTGTAAACAATTTCTTGTTAACATGATACAGTCTTTATTATACCCCCAGATACATAGTATCCTTCGGAAAACCTGGTTAAAAATGGGAATTATGTAAAGTTGACAGATGTAGTTGTTAACCTATTTAAAATAAAACGTAGTTTAATTCTACAGGAAATCCACAATAGAGGAAAGATCCTTTTTCAAATTTGTCCTGAATATGTTAACCATTCATTTGTTTGTTATATAATAGTGAATCTAAAAGGCATCAAAATGGCAAACCATTCATAGAAAAGTTACAATGCAAAAATAACTGATAAATTCTTGCAAACATACAATAAAAAACATGGAATTCTAGAAACTATAGATGTGCTTTTGTAAAATTACTTGATGTAGACTGTCGGCAAAGGCATTACTGTTATATGTTTAATGAGGTATATCTGTTGAGTGGTCAGATTACACATATCCATGCATGCTTTTTATTCAATGTTAATTGGAATGGGTATGACTGATTATTGATGTAAAACGTGTCCTTTGTGCAAGTTGAAGCTGTACGGCCCTTGTTAGTATGGATGTGCAGGAATTGATGCTTAACAAAGCATATGATTAGATTATTTTATTGTTAAATATAATATATTTTATACTCGATGATAAAATATAGAGATTTCCCATCTTGAGAAACCTATAACATGCTTTTTGTCTGCTCACTACTTGATATAGCTCACTTGCGGGGTTTTCGCAACCACCTTTTTTTAATTTCTAATTTTATAAATAAACTCATTGTTAAACACTTAAGCTTCGTTTTCACAACTTGACACTTTATTTCATTGATGAACAGTTAAATAATCCACAATTGCAGTTTCAAATCCGCAAATAAGAGCTTTTATCGACATCACACATTTATTTCAATCAATGTACACATTTGTCAGTACGAAGTGACGTCACTGCAAAATTGGCAGATTACGTCGTTCAAATCTGTCCGATAACTGAGCTGCACAGGGGTATTGTCGGTTTAAAAACGAAAATTATCGTCGGGTATAGAATATATAGTTTAATTAACATTGCTTTCATGATACAGTATATCAATCCCAAGTAGAAGAGATTCTTGCGTTATAAAAATGAGTGCGCCATTCACTTTAACATTGGTAGATACAGTTTATTCGAGAATGATCCAGAAATCTTCAAGAGTAATATATAACTATCATAGTTTAGAATGGAAATATAGGATAGATGACACATATAACTTAACATTCATAAGAACTGATCTAACTATTAAATAAGTTCAGTTGTCTATCTAGTGTATAGTTTTAACTAAAGTCGGGTAATATAAACAATAATTTGAAGAAAACCACAAGTTCAAGATAGCATAAAATATTAAAGATGATAACATCTAATTCAAATATTACTAGTATCTGAACTAGGAAATGTGAATAGATATATAACAATATGCATTTTCTTATCCACAGAAAATTGATGTACCCTCTGAGAGGAAAGTGGTTGTTGTAATCGGCGCAGCAGTGGAGGACATGGAGATTATCCTCCTACTAAATGACGATTCAATTTTAGAAGTGCCAACAGACTTACTGTTACAAGCCTTTCCTACTGCCCCAAAAGATGGAGAGAAACTTGAGAAGTTCCTCTTAGACAAGTGTGTAAATCCCATGCATTTAATTGTTACCAGCAAAGGAGCTGATATTATCACATTAGAAATGCATGATCAGTAGTTTTCCTTTCCTTTAACCCTTTCCCACCTGCAGATGCAATATCAATATAAGACTTAAAAACAAAGTGTCCATAGGTGAAATTGTTCATAGTGAGCATTTCCTACTTGGGCCTCAATGTTGTCAATCAACTTTATTAAACCATTAAGCTATTTTTTATCGACAATCTAAGGTTCTTGTTTAAGTCATCTACTGAAGATTTTATGTGCTAAAGGGCTTACACACTAATTTGTTTTCGTTTACATTATTTCGAGAAATTTTCATCTTCCCGAAATAATTGGATCTCGGAATTTTTTGAAACTTTATAAATCCTTTCTCACAAACACCAAATCAGCACCAGAATAGGCACTTAAAGAAAAAAAAATTGTCCAGTGTCTGTCTGTCACACGAAGTTAAAATTTAAATTGCAAGATTCAGGTGGCACACATGCTTCATGGATTACTCCATTTTAGTTCATATTGATCTACCCATACCTTATTGCAAATGTATTAATGTTACATACTTTGGTCTGACTGTATCAAATGCCATCTGCAGGAGAAAATCTGTATGTGGAAAAGGGTTATTAATGCTGATTATAATTATTGTTTAGCAACAGTGAAAAATGGTAATTTATTGTACCAATTGTCACCAAAATGCTTTATCAGTACAGTAGTGACTTCTGCCTGAATATGCATCTTTAAAACTGCCTATACTGATTTATATTGATACTTGGCATTATGTTTTATGAAATTTCAATGTTGGGTTAAGTGAATAAATTTTTCTAAGTATGCTTGTTGTGTATATATTTCATTAAGTGAATATATGATTCCTATTCAATTTGTCCAAGTATGCATTTTGAACATATATTTCACTATGTTAAACATGTGTTATATTGATATGAATGTTCTTAGTATGTACTTTTTTATAGTAAATGTGCTGAACTCCAGATTGTGATCAAAATTTTAAAATGATGAAACTTCTGCCAATATTGCTAATAGTGACAAATAAGTAGGTTCTAAGTAGTTCAGAACTATTTTTGCACTAAGTGTTGAAAACTTGTCAATTTAAAGTCATGAAAATGTGTAAAAGTTGGCTTAACCAAGTAAAGATGAAGCATATACAATCAATATTTACAGGTACTGGAAAATGAAATTATTTCTCTGATTTTATCCTAGTAATATGATACAAGTATTTCAAGACATCTTTTGAACAGTTTTAAAACGTTGACTATTTTTTCAAGAATCTTGAGTTCAGCACCTTTAGCTCTAACCAACATGAAGTAGTTTTATGATGCCTCGCTTACAGGTGACTTGTGAAAATAGTGAATTTCATCCATCCACTTGCCAAATTATTGTCTTATTCAAATATATATTTAATAATACTACTATCATTTATTAAAAAGTATAATATTTTAATTTGAATGGATAATATCTTTCCCTCATAAAGATGCTTGCCAGAAAGGGACATTTCAGCAGAGAGCTTTTTGAAAACATGACAACAAAATAAGAAATTTCCCAAACAAGCAATTTATACTTTTGTCACCAGATTTTCAACTATATACAATAATTGATCTTTTCAAATGTTATTAAAGTTGTTTGCTGCAAATTTGTTGTATATGGGAAGGGATTATAAAATAAATCTGCAGTAGAATTTCTATATATGGGATAGTTAAAATAATGGCATTAATAAATGCTGATTAATCTTCTTTTCTGCTGGAGGCTATATTGGGAATTTGACATTCACCAATTTACACTGAAGTGCTAAATCATTGCAGTGGTTATTCCATTTTTGTCTGAATATGCATTATGAACACTGCCTACACTGATTTCTGTTCATAGTGACAATGTATCATAACTAAATATAATGGGTTAAGTGCTTAAATGATTTCTATAGAGGTTGGCTAAATATGCATTTAGCAACAAATGTTTCACTCTATATGAGAAATGGCTTAAATTTATATGGTTCTTCTGCTTTTTTTGTATACATTTCATTTCATAGTTAACCCTTACAAACATACAAAGGTTCTATAAAGCCTTCGCAGCAGTTCAGTTTTGAGAACAAACTACATAGTTACAATCCTATTGCCATATTTTTGTTTGGAAATCTATATCCAATTATGTTACTTTTATCTAATATCTTAGTCTACAGATATCAAAAATCAACTGCATCATATTTTCTGTATATGAGAAAGGGTAAATAATGTTGATATTGAGGGGAAAATGGTGCAATAATAAATTGAAAATTTTACCTATTTATATCACAGAAGTGTTATATCAGTGCAGTAGTGCTTCCATTTTTGCCTGAATACGCATTTTGAACACTGAACAACAATTTACCAGGAGTAAATGAAATAAAAGAGGAATGTAATTCTTGTAAAAAAATGGTGTTAGTGAGCAACTTGCGAACTCATATGGACGACTGTGGAGGGTCGATGGATACTTCTGATTCAGAATCGGATTTACCAGTATTTCAAGAAAATTATCAAAGCACTGTAGAAATACATCAGCATATACCACCTGTGAATGTTGAAACAGAAGTTGCTACTGAAGGCGCTTCTAATTTGCACCAGGTGGCCTATTTTCAGGAACAGGCTGCAGCGGAAGAGTTTGTGGTGCAACTCGAATCTGAAAATGAGGTTGTTAATTAAGAATTGATAAATGATATCTTCGCTGCTGTACACAAGTACTCTATTAATGAGATCATTAAACAGACAGTAGACTCTTCAACGCAAAACAACGTTGACAATCCGGTGGAAGTATTGAGAATTGTTCAGAAGGAAGTTGTAACCGGAAGAAAGCTTGATATTGAAAATGAGGCAGATGTTCTTAGTTGCCTCACCAATTTCATCATGATTGACCGAAGTAATTGTCTTCAAACAGCATTGGAAGAAATTGAATTGATTGAAGACCTGAGGTTATGCTTAGAGGTGCAGTTTTTTGGTGAGGTAAGGCTGCTAATTTTCATTTACTGACTTAAAATTTAGTAGCCAAAACTTCATTTTTAAAGTTATTTTAAGTTGAGGAAAAAGTACATGTTATTTATTCAATACCTGTGTCCTTCATCAAATGATGATTTGCATTTGAACCATGTGACATGCATGATGAGTATTCTTGTATTTGGTTAAAAAGTTAAAAAAACTCTTATGTCTATAATGTGGAGTACTTCAACTGCTGATGATACAAATATATCACAGGCACCGATATTTATTTAAATGATTATGTGCAATTGTTTTGGATAATACAAGATATATTAGGGCGAGTAGCTAGCTTTGAATATCTCTGCATTGTATAGTTCAAATTTGGTCAAGTAAGATATGTATTGGATCTTACCTATCAGACTATATTGGATAATCTTCATGTTTATTTTATGTTTATATGTAGGGTTTTACAAAATGCTATCTTAAAATGGAAATAATTCATTTTGATTTAGATTGATTGATTGATACATTTATCTTGATATGGCTATTTTGCCTTATATGGCTATAGTGAAAACTTAAAAGATCTTCTCCCCGAAAAGTGTCAGGCCGATTTTCAAATAGATGACCCACTATCAAATTCCTTCAAGCCATGTTGATTGGTCGAAAAACATGGTCTAATATGGCTATAATGAAAATTTAAGAAATCTTCTCCTCCAAAAGTGTCAGGCCGATTTTCAAATAATTTGGTAGAAATGTTCCTAGGGTGACCCTCTATCAGATTCCTTCAAGCTAAGTTGATTGGTCGGAAACTATGGCCACCAGGGGGCGGGGCTTATATAGCTAAAGTGAAAAAACAAGAGGCCCACGAGGGCCTATGCTCTACTGGTATGGTTCTTTGGTCATTTTCAATCCAGAGCATGTATGTATGGTGAAGATCGGATAGTAAATGGAGGCTCTTTTGTGTTCACAAGCTGTATTATAGCAATTTTTACAATTTCATGGACCATAATCCAGTCTTGCATGGGCGGATCTGGCTGATTTTCAAAAGGAACCAAGCTCTCATCAATATATAACTACTATCTAAGTTTGGTGAAGATCAGATAGTAAATGGAGCCTCTATTGTGTTCACATGCTCAATTATAGCAATTTGGACAATTTCAAGGGCCATAATCCAGTCTTGCATGGGCGGATCTGGCTGGTTTACGAAAGGAACTGAGCTCTCATGGATATCTACCTACTGTATAAGTTTGGTTGAGATACAATCAAAAGTGAAGACTGTATCGTGTTAACAAGCTCTTTTATAGCAATTTTGACCATTTCAAGGGCCATAATCCAGTCATGCATGGGCGGATCTGGCTGGTTTTCGAAAGGAACCGAGCTCTCATGGATATCTAACTACTGTATAAGTTTGGTTGAGATACAATCAAAAGTGAAGACTGTATCGTGTTAAGAAATTGTTTACGGACGGACGCACGCACGGACGACGGACAAATCGCCACGACATAAGCCCTTCTGGCCTTTGGCCAGTAGAGCTAAAAATCAGGTGAGCGATCCAGGCCCATCATGGCCCTCTTGTTTTTAGATCACCTGAGCCAAAGGCTCAAGGTGATCTGTTCTGATTACTCTTTGTCCGTCCGTCGTCAACTTTTAGCATAAAACATCATCTCCTATACTGCAGGAACAATTTCCACAAAACATCACAGGAATGTTCATTTTGTGGTCCTCTTTCAAAATTGTTCAAAGATTTAAATTCAAGCGGGAACTTTGGTTGCTGCGGCATCAGAAAGGGGGCAAAATGTCCAAACTTTTTGTGACCCTCTACAAAAATTGTTCAATCCATACTGATTGGTCGAAAAACATGGCAGTCAGGCGGCATTAGAAAAGGGGCAAAAGGACAAAATTTGAAAATTCCATTTTTAAGGAAGTGCTTGTCTGATGTTAAGAAAATTGAATTAGACTCTTACTTAAGTGATCCTCTAATTAATTTGTTCAAGCTGTATTGATTGGTTACAACATAATAGTAACAAGGCGTCATCACAAAAGGGGTAAATTGAACTTTAGCTACAAATGACAACTCCTACCATTCCACTCGACCAATTTCAACTTTACTTCACAGGAATGTTCCTTTGATGGTCCTCTTTCAAAATTGTTCAAAGACTTACATTCTGTGTAGAACTTTGGTTGCTGCGGCATCAGAACGGGAGAAAATACCCAAATTTAAAAATCCTTTTCTACCATAATCTGCTTGTCTGATTGTAAGATAATTTTGTAAAATTGTTCCTTGAGTGACCCTCTACAAACACTTTTCAAGCCATATTGATTCGTTGAAAAGCAAGGCGGAATCAGGAAAGTGGCCAAATGACAAAACTTTACAATTCCATTATCATTAAAGTTGTTGTTAGATTTCAAGATACAAATGACCTTTAAAATGGCTATTTCATTTGCAGTCCTGATCAAATTTTCCCTGATATTTGCAACTAATTTACTATCACTCAGGTGATCGATTTAGGGCCATCTTGGCCCTCTTGTTTTATTTTAGTCTAATACAATGATTATGTTTTAGGAAGCTAAAGGTCTTGGTGGCCCCAGAAAGGAATTTTTCACTATAGTACTGCAAAGAATTCATGAACAATATCTCAACCCAGTGAAGGACTGGTCAGAGGATTATGAAAATATTGGTAAAATAATGGGTAAGAATTATGTCTTAATGTTTTTGTGATGCATGTTAAGATTATCAACACTTTTAAACTTGTATGGTATACCTGTCACCAGTAATTTTGTTACTTTGATGTACCTAGTTTACTTCTAAGATCAAAGTAATTACTGCCTTTCTCCATAACAGTCTCAAATCAGTTTTACTTACTTTGCTGATCAGTTTTACTTACTAACTTTGCTTTTGAAAACAGTGAATGTATTTAGTTGTGTCCCCTTGTGTCACACATCCCATATCTAGTAACACATTTCTTTCATAATTATGACTGACCATTTATGAAGCCATTAAAGATTGTAAAGGAAAATTTAGTCTTGGTCTATCTTTGTATAGCTGGTTAAATGTATGTAATACTTTGGGAAAATATGCCTGGATCACCTGACCTCTTGTTATATGTGAACACAATAGAGCCAACTTTCTCATTTATGTTCACTATTTACTATACTCAAATAGAAGCTAGGTTCATGTATGTAAAATTTTTATCTAAGAATGGCCAAATCCACACTTGTCAGGATGATAAATTGCACCTAAAATAGGTTCACTAAAGCTACTTTCCATATGCCAGGTATGTATAGAGGAAGTTTGAGTTGCACTCTGAATTTATCCGTTTGATTATCTTCAAACACCACATTACTTTCATCGCTTTGTATATAGATATAACGAGCCATGTTTACTTGTTAGCGTTTGTTACATCTTTGACGAGCCATGTTTACTTGTTAACGTTTTTTACATCTTTGACGATCCATGTTTACTTGTTAACGTTTTTTACATCTTTGACGTCTTTTGCATTGATCCAACTGTTAAATGTAACAGGAAAACCTTGCCATTTGACAAAGTACTCTTTATCTTTATTTCTTCGTTTCAATATACGTTCGATAAACCAAAGACTGTTTTCATCTTTATCCACTTGCTGCAATTCGTTCGAATAGAAAAGTCCTTTAATTGTTTCGTCTTTTAAATCTTTCAATCGATACATAGGAATTCCCTGCGTCAGTCATCTTCCAGAAATTCGAAATACTTCCGTGAAACTGATACGTACTAAGTCTCCAAGTTTAAAAGAATATCTCGGCTGGGTCTTTACTGTTGGACGTTTTTTTCAAATATATAAACGCCCACAAATCTGCTTCATTGTTTTTGTTAACTTCGCTCGGCATCAGACCACATAAACTGCGATGTGGCGTGTTTTTGTAATTTGCGACTATCATTCAATTCATTTATATATTTATAGATGCATTGATGTCTCAGGTAGCGGTATAACATATTCTTGAGAGTGCGTTGCGCTCGCTCGACATAGTTGGCCTTAACTGGATTTTGAGTTGTAAAAAAGTAGATATCTTCTTCCTTCATTAATCTCTTAAACAACTGGTTTACAAATTCAGAACCTTTGTCCGCTCGTATCTTTTTCGGCTTCGCATCTTTCAATATGGTTTTCATTGCCTCTAAAACTGATTTAGCTGTTTTGTTTTTCAAAGGCTGCACTCTTAATTGTCTTCTGCCAAGTTGATCATGGATAGCAAATCGATATCCCATTGTTCATTAATAGAAGTGACTCTCACATTGGCTGTTTTGAAGCGATGACGAACAGGTTTTTGCAAAGCATACGCTTCTTGATTGCTAAGCCACTGCGATATGTAATTAAGCGTAAACACACCCGGGTACTTTTTCTTGAGTACGTTCAGCAACTTATCAGTAAAAGCACCAGGATTTTTCGGGTTAAAATAATATTTTTTTAATATAGTATCCTTATCCATGTTTTAACAACGTAAAATAATAAATAATGACTTCTTATTTACACTCGAAGTTCTTGAGAATGAGAAGTAAATTTGACCGGTATCTTAAATGCATTCATTTCACCTTTTGATTTCAAAACAAGAAATATATATGTACCCGTCCGAAATACGCGAGTCACGCATGTTTAGAAGAGGTGTCTTCCTTACTATCGGAGCGGCGCATTCACTGTTTAACACGGGCAACCACCCTTTACAACGGATGTGACGTAGGAGTGTTAAACATGCGCACGCACCCTAACCAGGAAGTGTTACTCGTGAACCCCAAACCCTAAACCGGAAGTGACGTAGGAGTGTTTAACATGCGCACCCACCCTAAACTGGAAGTGACGTAGGAGAGTTACTCGTGAACCCCCCACCCTAGACCGGAAGTGACGTAGGTGTGTTAGGTGTTACTCGTGAATACCCACCCTAAACCGGAAGTGACGTAGGTGTTAAGTGTTACTTTCGACTACCCACTTTTATACTACTAGTCTGATCTTTTTATTATTTCACAGGATGGGCATATTTCGCTGTATGAGCCCTGTCTGCTCCTTTTTCTACTATGTTCTGTCGTTTGGGATGAAGGTGTGCTCGTTAACGGTGTGAAGTTAAGGTTTCGTCAAAGTTCTTTGTTATTTTCCATCTTGTCTAGAGGAATGTTATGAGTATATCCTTGACGTTAATAACTTATATGACTAATAATAACCTTTGAAGAGGTTGGGCTTCCCTACCGTCCACTCAAGTCATTATCAGTACTACAAATTATAGATGATTTTCACTCCGAGCCGTTGTGGTTCATTGCACCAGGACTGACTTTATATATTAAAGCTGCGTGTTAGTCACTGCAGAATTAGCATTTATGGAGGTTGGGTGTCCCTACCTTCCGTTATTAAAGTTTATACTGTTAAGGTTATTAAGTATTGCAGCATTGGAGATTGGGCTTCCAATGTATTTTTAACAGAGTATTGTTGATTTATTCCAAAAGTTCAGTACTTGTACTCAGTATTCTAAATAGCCATAGTTGGCTTAGTTCTCTTGCTGGGTGGATGCCATCAGTCAAGAGTTTATAGTTAATGGATTTCCTTGTCGGTTTATTCTGTTTTCCATGAGAATTCTAGGTCTAGACCCAATCTTGGAGAGCGAGTGTCCAATATTTCATTATTGAAGAGTCTTATTTGGCAGTTAACCTTTTCAATCTGTTCATTTAGCTCAGTGTCAGAGATTTCTTCCTGTTTGTTAGTTGAGCGCTCAAGGTTCCGAGTATTAATGCTTATTGGTGGTATTTCCAGTATGATAAGCTTAGTCTTTATTACAAAACAAACGGCAGAGTTTGTTTAGTTGGTTTTGAAAAAAGTCAGATGTATCCGATGCTGACTTGAAATTTGCTGTTAGGTGTCGGTTGTCTCTGTTTAATTTTGCATAGTCACATGTTCCATACCAGAAGATTACAATATTGTTTTTGCTTGAAATTGTTCTCGCGTCAAAGGAATGTTGGGTGTTCTCTCAAGTAATTTACCTTGCTGTCACCAAAAATGTTAATGGTTCTACTATTGAGCTTGTTGTGATTGAGCTGGTCGTAATTTACTCCTTTAATACATCAATTAAAGCTCATGCCGAAAAACAGTTGTTCATTAGCTTTGTCGATGTTACAATTTTGTTACATGATAAATGCTAACTTCTTGGACGATTCGTCATTTCATGGTTTGGGCAGTTGAGTAGAATATACTAATGTGAGTTATGTACTTTCCTTTCAGTTGAGGTCATCAGATGTGTTCACTCCAATTTTCTCGAAGAAATTCAATATGGCTGCCTATTACACAAGAGCATGTCCGAGAGTATTAATCTGATTAATGTCACTTTTTAACTGTTATTTTTCCGAAATATCACCCACTTGCGTGTAGTAGTTATTATAAGTCACAAAAACTTTGAAGAACAAGAGGGCCATGATGGCCCTGGATCGCTCACCTTAAGTATACAATGTTTGTTTGTTTGTTTGTTTGGAGTTTAACGCCGCTTTCAACAGCTTTGGTCATATCACGGCGGTCAGTACACCTACCCATGTTTTCCTGGCTTTCCCACACCAGTACTTACACAACATTCTTTCGAAGCAAGTATACAATGTACTGCAATGCAAAACACATCAAGACAATTATTCTGAATGCAACCTCCAGTGTTAACAAGATTTTCCTTCATTTGGCCTAGTGATCTATATTTTTTACCTGATATGACCCATATTCCAACATGGACTCAAGACAACATTCTGACAATTTTTCAACTTGCTCAAAGTAAACAATAGGCGCATGAGGGCCTATGCTCTACTGGTATGGTTCTTTGGTCATTTTCAATCCAGAGCATGTATGTATTAGTGAAGATCGGATAGTAAATGGAGGCTCTTTTGTGTTCACAATCTGTATTATAGCAATTTTTACAATTTCATGGGCCATAATCCAGTCTTGGCGGATCTGGCTGGTTTTCAAAAGGAACCAAGCTCTCATCAATATTTAACTACTATCTAAGTTTGGTGAAAATCAGATAGTAAAACTAAATAGAGCCTATATTGTGTTCACATGCTCAATTATAGCAATTTGAACAATTTCAAAGGCCATAATCCAGTCTTGCATGGGCGGATCTGGCTGGTTTACGAAAGGAATCGAGCTCTCATAGATATCTAACTACTGTACAAGTTTGGTTGAGATACAATCAAAAGTGAAGACTGTATCGTGTTAACAAGCTCTTTTATAGCAATTTTGACCATTTCAAGGGCCATAATCCAGTCATGCATGGGCAGATCTGGCTGGTTTTCGAAAGGAACCGAGCTCTCATGGATATCTAACTACTGTATAAGTTTGGTTGAGATACAATCAAAAGTGAAGACTGTATCGTGTTAACAAGAAATTGTTTACGGACGCACGGACGGCGGACAAATCGCCACGACATAAGCCCTTCTGGCCTTTGGCAAGTAGAGCTAAAAAGCGGCCTTCGGAGTTCGAACAATATTTTCCTTTAATAAACCTAATTTATGACCCAATATGACCCATATTCGAACTTGACCTAAATATGTTTAAGACAAACATTCTGACAACATTTCAAACTTCTGAGGCACAAAATGTGGCCTCTAGAGTGTTAACAAGATTTCCTTCAATTTGACCTAGTGACCTACTTTTTGACCCAACATGACCCTTGATCAAACTTGACTTACATATCATCAAGAAAAGCATTCTGATAAAGTTTCATCATGCTGAAGTTAAAAATGCAGTATCAAGAGTGTTAACAAGATTACCCTTCAATTCGGCCTAGTGACCTAGTTTTTAACCCGGCATGACCCATATCTAAACTTGGCCTAGATATCATTTAGACAAACATTCTGACCAAATTTCAAGCTGCTTAAGCAAAAAATGCGGCATTCAAAGTGTTAACAAGATTTTCCTTCAATTTGGCCTACTTTTTGACCCTACATGACCCATATTTAAACTTGACCTAGATATCTTTAAGACAAACATTCTGACAAAATTTCAACATGCTCAAGTTGAACATGTGGCCTCTACAGTGTTAACAAGATTATCCTTCAATTTGGCCTAGTGACCTAGTTTCTAACCCATTAAGACCCATATTCGGACTTGACCTAGATATTTTTAAGACAAACATTCTGACAAAATTTCAAACTGCTGAAGCAAAAATTGCGGCCTCTGGAGTGTTAACAAGATTTTCCTTCAATTTGACCTAGTGACCTACTTTTTGACCCGACATGACCCATGTTCAAACTTGATCTACATATAATCAAGACAACCATTCTGATAAAGTTTAAACATGTTCAAGTCGAAAATGTGGCTTCCAGAGTGTTAACAAGATTTCGCTACAATTTGACCTAGTGACCTCGTTTTTGACCTCATATGGCCCAGTTTCGAACTTGTCCAAGATTTGATGGACGAAGATTGCATACAAAATATAGCCTGTAGAGTGTTAACAAGCTGAAATGTTGACGACGCACGGACTAGGGGTAATAATCAGCAAGTCAACTAATTAGAGGTAATAAAATAATTAATTGACCGTCATGCAAGGCGTGTAAAATGTTACAGCAGTCAAAAGACATCAGTTCGTTTGAAAACATTCGATCTAGCTTTTCCTATATAATTAATAACTGCAATACTGTTACGTCTTTCACAGCCTTATGTTGAAGTACTGCCCAAAACGTCAGGAATTTGATGATGATCAAATGCAAACAAGGACAGCACTGGCTGTAATCGACTATGTTCAAACCCTTGGTCGACAACAGCGAACATATGTATGTGGTGAAAATATCTATAGGCAGGCATTTTCAAAACTTACTGGATCGTGGACATGATATCAATTAATCAGAAAAGATTAGAGGAAAAACCTTGTGAGGCAGAGATCAGACTGATCATGAATTGTTGTGTTTGCTTTTTAGTTGTGAATCACACTGTTTGTTTCTTGGGAAGATTCATGACCAAAAAAATACCACACAAGTATGCAATTTGATCTTATTATGAAATTAACACTGAAACTATCCAAATGCGGAATTTGTGCTGACGCGGTTCATTTGAGTAAAATCACCACGCGCTATGACGTAAGCATTTCCCATAGGCTCTCCCAAAATTCGGTGTTAAAATCTGTGACCTTTTGCGTTTGTGAAATTGGACGATTTCATTTGGATTATAAGGGATTTGTATGCAGGTTTGTGAGAAATCATTTGGATTATAAGGGATTTTTATGCAGGTTTGTGGAAAGTTTGGTCAAATATAAAAAAATGAATTTACCCTTTTATTGAACACGTCGACCATTTTCTTGTTGAAGACGCGTTTGTAGCAGACGACTTTTGAAAAACATCGTGAATAAAGGGAACATTGCTCAAAATTAGCAGTTTCTCCTTTTACCGTAATGTTTTCAAATGTTTCCAATGATTATACTTTATAGAATTTCCTAATTTCTTATGTTTTATACACATGCCAAGGTCGTGTTTTTGTTTACCTTCCATCGCCTTTTTTGTTACTGATAAATTAAATTAACGGCAATTACGTTCTCAAACTTCTCTATTATCGAATTCAATAAATTAACGGCAATTACGTTCTCAAACTTCTCAAATTATCTAATTAAGGAAGTTTAAATAAACATTCAAAGCAAACTGTAATCAATTATAACACGGATCAAATTACCGCTCGCCCCACTATGATGAATTAATAATCTAAAACAAACATACATGTAAACAATATTTACACCGTTAAACTTCAAAACGTGGGCCTTTTTGTACCAGACACTTTGGGAAATTGGCCTTTTTGGACTGGCCTTTTACGCATTCGGCCAATTTTGACCTATACCCAAGATAAGGTAGCGATCTGAAAATTTAGTAATCCATACGGTGTTAATCGGAAGTGGGTAACTGACGTCACAGGAAGTTGATTATAAGCAAAGATGGCGGCGCCCATAGACGATCGATACAGACGTGAAAACACAAACTTTAAAAGCATATATCTTGGTAGTGCAAGCATGTAAAAAAAAGGTAATTACATCAAAATGATACATTACTGTAGTGCTATTTAGTCATATAGTTTAAATTTCAGCCGAGCGTATTCCTTTAAAATAAAAGTAAGATCACGCATATACATGGTATAATTATATCTCGGTTTTTTTTTTGTTTTTTTTCTCGAGATGAGGATCGCAACACTTACAAATGAAGCAGTTGGACTTAACCAGGAAATAACCAGTTTGAGCGACGAAAGGAATATTTTAAGTTCGAAGGTTGAAATATTAGAGCTGGATTTGAATATAGCCAGGGGAGATAAACCAGGATTTATACATACGATTAACGACTTAAAGAACAATAATGCTGCCTTGAATAAACAGATCAACTCCAGTCTTGAAGAGTTTAATTTATAAAAAAAAACCAATCAGACGCAACCAATCAAAGGCTTCGTCTACAAAATGAAATTTGTAATTCAACGAGAACAAAATTAGATCAATTCGATTTTGAAAATAGTGAATTAAAATCACTACTTTTAATGGGTTTATAAATATGCAGGAAAAGGTTCTGAAAATAACAAATATATTTGAATCTCTTATTAAGAGCAGTTAAAAATTGAAAAAACCCACATTAACTAATCAGATTGTATCATCTGAACAGCCGTCTTCACATGACGAGCAAATAGCAAGCACTTCATATGATTCTAACATATATGAGACAATATCAAATGATGATGATTCCTATCATGTACTATCATATACGTCCCCAGTGAATAAAACTAAGTTTGATTGGAAGAATGATTTTTTTATATTGAATACACTTTATTAGAAAAGGATGTTGATCCTATGATAAACAAGAATTACGCGTAATTAAATGTCTCGCTGTCCCCTGCTTTGACTATCAATGCAAGTGTAAAAGACAAAAAGTAAAATAACATTGAGTTTAACACAATTGTTTTTAAACAAGAAATTAAATAAAATAAAATACAAAGTTCAAAAACACAAGAAATTAAAAAAACAAAAATGAGCTAAAAAAATTAAAAAAAAAAAAATTGACCAAAACGTACATGAACTATACCACTGGGAAGAATCAACCCAATATGATTCTAACACTAAAGGAGGAGGACTGTTCGCCAATTATATTAACACATTTTTAAAGTTTAAACAAGAGGCGAGAGGTGCTCCGGATTGGATTAAAAATGAAACGGATACTAACAATTATATTCAACATTATCTTGAGAAAAAGGGAGTTTCGTTGGATCAGGAAAACATTTCAAAGAACCCGGGTTTGAGAGCTTTGGCCACATTATGCTTCAATAGTTTTTGGGGTAAGTTTGGTCAGGGTCTTAATATTAATGCGTCAGACAGAGTTTTTTCACGAAAGTCAAGCCAACCTGTTCTTTCAATTGTTTTCGGATCCAATGAAACAACCCACCGATTTTCATATATTAAATAATGATATGGTACAAATAGAGTGGACCTACAAAAAGGACTGTCAACCCGAAGATAATAAAACAAACATCGATTTAGCTACTTTTACCACGTGTTGGGCTAGACTCAAACTCTACAGTGTCCTCAAACAAGTTGACACACGGGTCCTGTACTATGATACAGACAGTGTTATTGATGCAAGTAGACCCGGACAGTATGACCCACCCTTGGGCGACTATGTGGGTGAACTCACAGATGAACTTGGAACGGGAGAACACATGGAAGAGTATGTGTCTGGTGGTCCAACAAATTATGCGTATAAAACCAATACACACAAAGAAACTTGTAAAGTGAGAGGGTTTACCCTAAACTATAAAAACAGCCAAATGATAAATTTTGAATCTGTAAAAGCTATTGTGACTGATCCAAAAGTTCAGTCAACAATAACAATAACAAATCGAAATAAAATATGTAGGGATAAGAGAAAAAAGAAAACTGTATAATAGAGAGGAACAGAAAAAATATCAAATGGTTTACACAAAAAGAAGAAGATTAGACAACTTTGATACTGAACCTTATGGTTATTGACAGATGTTTTTTTATTTTTATCATCTTTGTAATGTTTTGAACTTGTTTTGTACCATTGTATTACCTTTTGTTATATCATGTTTGTAAAAAATAATTTTTGTTGTAAATAAAATATCATACACATACATAATTGTTTTCACGTTTGTTAAGCCCATAACATATAATAATGGTCCGTTACTGCGTACATTCCAATTCCCCATATATCGATCGAGTTTATGGATGATGGAAGACAACTAAATCCGGAATCAAAGTTTATAAGGGAGTATATGACGAAATATAAGTAATCATGAATCAATGTCCAGAGTGTCAACGTCATGCTTCGTCATAGAAGAAATATACATGAAAACATTAACAACACATACACACACCACC
Source organism: Serripes groenlandicus (assembly GCA_031761405.1). Classification (NCBI taxonomy): domain Eukaryota; kingdom Metazoa; phylum Mollusca; class Bivalvia; order Cardiida; family Cardiidae; genus Serripes; species Serripes groenlandicus. The sequence continues at coordinate 130,752 of JASEVX010000131.1, read as the reverse complement.
ACCACTGCTGAGTGTTTACTAAAGCGTATCCGCCGCCGCCAGCACCACCGCTGAACGTGTTCACTAAAGCGTATCCGTCGCCGCCTAGTAAAATGTCTTTACTTCCGTTCGAGTATGGCGGTCGTTGGACCCACTGGTTCCGGTAAAACCTGGTGGGTGTATCGTTTATTACGTAACGTCGATACGATGTATGCTAGAGAACCACTAATGACAATTGTGTGGTGTTATGGAGTACATCAACCTCTACGACATGATGGAACAGACCATGCCTTGTTTTGAACTACATAGTGGCTTATCTTCAACGACTAAACTGGAAGAGATTGCGAAGTTTGATTATAATAGACGATCTCATGCCCAACTCCCTTGTCTGCAAAGGCCATCTTAGAACGTACACTACAACTTCACGGATATATGGAATGCACTAAGAACTAAACAGGAATGACATGGACACAGTTCAAAACGAAATAAATAAAATATTTGATGAGGAAGGCCTGAAAAGTATGTGCAAACTGTTCAATACGAACATGTGCGAGAGCCTGCATTCTCAAGTTTATAGACTCACGCCAAAGTCAATCAGTTGGAGTCGCAACTTCCCTGGACTTTGTGATTCTGCAGTGCATTCCTCAACACTGGGATCCAGTAAATCCATACAATTGGCAGAAGCTGCCGGCATCAAAGTCAGCCAGAACTCAAATGCTGTATGTGCAATTACAGTCTAAAGACCGACTAAGTAAATATCATTCCAAAAGAAAGACAACAGCCGAATTTAAACAGAGAAGATATTATTTGCGAAAACGAAAGTCCTACAGGTCCCTATTTACAAATTCTCTATACAGTGTGGAAAAAGGAAGCTCATCCACAGCCCAAGAATACAACTATGGCCGGTCATCATAAAACAAATTTGAAAATGAAATTTTAACAGCAGTTTCATCAGCAGTAACCAGCATTAACAATCAACAACAACGATCAAGATTAATGCGGTTTATTGTGGCACAAATGAGAGACATGATTACATGGGCTAAGTTTAAATGGACTCTTCTCAGTGAAATATAAAAGTCATTAATTTGATTGATACAAAGAACCTGTAATTTCACCCAAAAAATCATAACAAAAGACTGGTTTAAATGCATGAGTTTCCTAAAGAAATCTGCACTTTATGTGATGTTTGTATATGGAACATGATGAGCTGTAATGTATAGCAGTCATTTATATACTAATTCAGTTTGCTGTGCCATTGCTTAAATTTCCGGCGAAATAATTCCGCCATGTTTTTGTTATTCAAGAGAGCCTGTCGCTAATAGTGCCGCCTCAACACAAATCAATATGGCATCCCGTTGGGTAAACAAAGACTATTGTTCAAAATTGTTAACTATTGTTACCCAGGCAGCCTGTCGCAAATAGTTTCGCCTCAACGCAAATCAATATGACACCCAGTTGGGTACACAAAGACTATTGTGCCGCTACGCTTTTATTACCCAGGCAGTCTGTCGCAAATAATGCCGCCTCAACGCAAATCAATATGACATCCCGTTGGGTTAACAAGGCTGTTGTTCCAATAGTTCTACTACGCTTTTGTTACCCAGGCAGTCTGTCGCAAAAAGTGCCGCCTCCGTAACAACACAAAAGGTTCACACACCTGATTCCCAACTCGTCGTTTTTGATGAAATCTCTGATGGTTATTGTGAAGTGGTCACAAGGGTGGTATGTAAAAACATTATATGGCAGGATATGCGCATTGTAGAATATATGTAACTTGAGCTCTAAACCAAAACCTGTGTCAAAAGTGTAGCTGTTCAAATTGCTGATTTTTGTTTTCTATATATTGAAGGTTATTAAGCTTTGTAATGAAAATTTTATTTGGGAGAATATCTCCTTCAATATGCTGCAAAGGAATGCCAGGGATGCGTTTAAGAAGCTAATGTACCTACAATACAACGTGGAAGATTGTGCGGGATTGGAAGAAATAAGGAAGACTTCAGAGAATCTGTTCAATGAATTATGGAAGTCTTTATAGAAGCCCTGTAGGAGATATGGGATGAAAGCAAAAATCTTAAAGAATTATTCCAAGTTATAAATTTCAAGAAGTACATGTACGTTTCTTCTACAAAAAAGATATCATTACACATGTGATTTTTAGAGTTTCTGTTTCAGACGGAATTCAAAGTGTAAACGACGTGGAAAGACGGTGAGGGAGTTTACCTATAACCAATATTCGAACCAAAGATACAACCCGAATAGGAATCAGAATTACAATATCATGAACAACAAGAAAAAAAAGATTGTGTTATATTTTAAGCGTCCTTCACCTTTGAAATAATAGAACTGTTCACGGAAAAAGTGTCGAAGAGGTACTTTAGGTGTTTTTCGTCGATATTCCTTAGAAATACCGGTATGTGTGTATGGAGGGGATTTGAGGTAGCCCGTAAGGCATCGTGCGCGATTTACTACAGCCATTCACAAAGTACAACAATATTAGTAATACAACCATATATAGTTTGTATCACTTTTTTATGATTTCACAATTTAAAGATAATCGAAGATGAGCCCCTAAACAATCTGTATAGAGATCCTTTGGTGTTCCAACGAATCGCACAACACAATCAACTCAAATTATCAATATTTAAGTTCTAATTAATCTCCCAATGTCTACTGTAGTCATTATCATTCTGTTTTCAATGTAACCAAATGTTAATCTTAGCAAAGTATGATTCAAGTGCATGCCCTTCTGAAATTAATGTTGAACATTTTGAATCATAAACTAGTATCATTATAGGGATTTCGATTTTCTGTATTCCTAGATATGTCAAAGATTATCACGTTCCACTTGGGTTATATGGAAGAAAAAAAGGGAACGAAGAGCGGGGATAATGTATTTTTCAGTCCTCCGCATGTTTAATTTCGTGAGGATTACGGAATAACGCGGAAGGACATTGCATCTCATTAACGGCTTATTAAATTAGATACAATTTTAATTTGATAAACAAGTACATTTATATATTCACATTCCGTTGATAAGTAATGCTGGTTTAAAGCATATCTAACTCTCAAAAATACTTATATTCGCCAAAAGGTCAATATCGACATAATCGGGTGACAGTCTTCAACAAAAAATGGAACACAATGAACACATAAAACGGATACTCTGACATAAGTCCTCTTAGACATGTTCCCAATCCTGCGTATGCTTTATTTTTAACAGAATAATAAAACCTAGTCAAACTAGAAATATCACTGAAGATGATAAATACCCCCAAAACAGCACCTTGACTCAAAATATGGTTTACGACCGACCAACAAAAGGGCCATAACTCTGTAAACAAGAAAAAGTAACAAAGGGCAATAACTCTGTATTTAGATTAAATAGAGTTATGGTTTCTGTACACTGCACTTTCTCTCAATGTGTTGTATCATCCTATGAAGTTTTATTAAATTCCAACAATTAGTTTTAAAGTTATGCTCCGGACAAGACTCTACGAATATGAAAAAGTAACAAACGGCAATAACTCTGTCATTATGTAAAGTAGAGTTATGTTTCTTGTACACTGCACTTCCTCTGATTATGCTCTACCATTATATGTAGTTTTATTAGATTCCATCTATTAGTTATTAAGTAATTCTACGGACAAGAAAAAGTAACAAAGGGCAATAACTCTGTATTTAGATAAAATAGAGTTATGGTTCCTGTACACCGCACTTCCTCTCAATGTGTTGTATCATCCTATGAAGTTTAATTAAATTCCAACAATTTGTTTTAAAGTTATGCTCTGGACAAGACTCTACGAATAAGAAAAAGTAACAAAGGGCAATAACTCTGTAATTATGTAAATTAGAGTTATGGTTCTTGTACACTGCACTTCCTCTGATTATGCTCTACCATTGTATGCAGTTTTATTAGATTCCATCTGTTAGTTTTAAAGTTATGCTCCGGACAAGACTCTACGAATATGAAAAAGTAACAAACGGCAATAACTCTGTCATTATGTAAAGTAGAGTTATGTTTCTTGTACACTGCACTTCCTCTGATTATGCTCTACCATTATATGTAGTTTTATTAGATTCCATCTATTAGTTATTAAGTAATTCTACGGACAAGAAAAAGTAACAAAGGGCAATAACTCTGTATTTAGATAAAATAGAGTTATGGTTCCTGTACACCGCACTTCCTCTCAATGTGTTGTATCATCCTATGAAGTTTAATTAAATTCCAACAATTTGTTTTAAAGTTATGCTCTGGACAAGACTCTACGAATAAGAAAAAGTAACAAAGGGCAATAACTCTGTAATTATGTAAATTAGAGTTATGGTTCTTGTACACTGCACTTCCTCTGATTATGCTCTACCATTGTATGCAGTTTTATTAGATTCCATCTGTTAGTTATTAAGTAATTCTCCGGACAAGAAAAAGTAACAAAGGGCAATAACTCGGTATTTAGATTAAATAGAGTTATGGTTCCTGTACACTGCACTTCCTCTCAATGTGTGGTATCATCCTATGAAGTTTTAATAAATTCCAAGAATCAGTTTTAAAGTTATGCTCTGGACAAGACTCTACGAATAAGAAAAAGTAACAAAGGGCAATAACTCTGTAATTATGTAAATTAGAGTTATGGTTCTTGTACACTGCACTTCCTCTGATTATGCTCTACCATTGTATGCAGTTTTATTAGATTCCATCTGTTAGTTATTAAGTAATTCTCCGGACAAGGAAAAGTAACAAAGGGCAATAACTCTTTATTTAGATTAAATAGAGTTATGGTTCCTATACACTGCACTTCCTCTCAATGTGTTGTATCATCCTATGAAGTTTTATTAAATTCCAACAATTAGTTTTAAAGTTATGCTCCGGACAAGACTCTACGAATAAGAAAAAGTAACAAAGGGCAATAACTTTGTATTTAGATAAAATAGAGTTATGGTTCCTGTACACCGCACTTCCTCTCAATGTGTTGTATCCTCCTATGAAGTTTCGTTCAAATCCTATGTTGCATTGTTAAGATATGGTCCGGACAAAATATGGCTTCCGACCGACCGACCGACCGACCGACCGACAGTGACTCCTATATACCCCCCCAAAACTTTGTTTTTTGGGGGTATAATAATGTTTTTATTATTTAATAGGGAGGGACCATACAAATGCATTAACAAAGACCGTGATTCTTAATACACGTATTACGTTGAATTATAAAAGACTTCAATACATATTATGTTCCGAGCTAAATGTGTGGTCATCTTTACATCGTTATATTAACTAACTGGTGCATGTTTACTTGATTCCAGTGCATACCCCGAGGACGACAGCGAAGATTTAGTAAGCTTCTTATTCGTACAAAAAACAGCCTTTCAACGAAGGATCCTTGAGAAGTATGCAGATGGTGTTGCTCTTCTCGATTCTACCTACAACACCAGCCGTTACGCTTTGCCACTTTACATGATGGCTGTTCAAACAGGGGTTGGGTTTGTGGTGTGGGCACCTTAATAATTGGTCGAGATACGAAGGCTCAAATAAAAGAGGGTATTGAAGTGATAACATCGTCGACACATTCCTGGAAACTCAGTTTTTCGGATCACATAGGAGAAATTCATTTACAAATTATGTGGTGTTACATCTCGCCAACATTGGTAATTTTCTACTTTCAGATACAAAGAAAACAATGTCAAGGCTAGAAATGAGGCATAGACATAATCGAAAAATGCCTCTTTTCTCATTAATAAACCTCCAAGGTTTAACAAGTACTGTCTACCGTATGTAAAGTATCATTCGTAACCACGATTCCTTATTGCTCATGTCAAGATTTTTCACGGTAACACTGTAAACTTCTTTCGGCAGTTTTAAGCCAATTTCCCCGAGTACAACTGGGAACAACTAAGCTAATATACAGGACAAGCATGTTTCACTTTAAACGCTTTAGACAACAATGACAAAAAAGTCCAGAACGAAACGTTACTTGAACCACAAATGGAGATTGGCGCTAAGGAAATGTCTGCCAAACAAATCAGGCATGACTGTCTGTTTCATATAAAGGAGATTACCAACTTGCTGTATTGCATAGACGAATAACACACTTTACAGGAGGCGAAACAGATGTTTACCTGGCCATCATAATAAAGAGAACTAAAATACTTCACATATATTGTCATAGCGACATCGATCTTTCTGATACTCACGGCCATTTAAGAAATTTAAGAGTTATCTTCATTATCTACATTGACTATGTTTTAAGCTATATTCAAATACTATATCTTTATTTATGGTAATTTTTTATCACATAGGGGCTGTATTATTTAGGGCTGCTGATATTCTTGCGATTGGATATGTTGAGGATTAGGTTTGTACTGATGAACTGTGTGAGAGGATACACCCATAGTATACAAGATATGGTCACATAGGCTATGTGGCTGTGTTATGTAGGACCGCCGATATTCTTACGACCGCAGGTGCCAGGCGCATATGACCCTTTGAACTCAACATATTGTCTTATCATAATATATTTAAAATTCGATTTAGAATAAAAAATAAAAATATATCCCTCACCAAATTTAATAGAACTTCAATAGTTTTCGAAGTTTTTCTCTATAAATATACGGAAAGCAAGCAACCGCCCTGGTGGGCTTCAACAGTCAATATATTGATAGATATAGACGGATTCCGTTTTTCAAATATTGAAACTGGATAATTTATCCCTGTCATATTTAATTCATGTTCATAAGACTCATAATCGGCTATCAGAGATGAATCTAAGGGATGTAGTGAAGCGAGACAACAACAGAGAAAACATTTTTGATCTAAATTTTTAACATTTAAAAGACTTCTTGAATGACGTTTTTGTTTTGGTAGTTCCATACATAAAACTGGAACCACTTAGTGGCAAATAGTCTACAGTGTGAATATTTAAGTGTTCAACTTTCTTTAGCACCCATCCCGATGATTCTCTTATATATTTTTCAAAACTATCAATTTTTTTTTGGAAACTTTCATTTAGATAATGTTCTTCAAATGTTTCTATGTGTTTAAACTAACATAGGACCTGCCTCTGAAATGAGGTATTGCACTTGTATAGATAAATACCACTTTATTCCGTTTTGCACACTTCCGACACTTGGTAATGGTTGCACAAGTTGAAACGACGCGTTAAATTGACCCACATGGAACCTAAAGTATAAGCGAATTGAGATTGCGATGAATGACCTTAGTTTTGACGGACTCAGAACTACAACTAGAACAAGACTGGTGTTCTTGAGAATTTAACAAAAACATTTTATATTGTTGGTGTTGATAGCCTAACGCACATGTCGGTGTCCCCTATGGTCTTAGGCAATATTTTTTAAATCCGCCATTTGAAGTTGACCTATTTAGGTACGTACTGTGTAAGCGCATTCATCATCAAATAACCGACCTGTTAGCGCGGTTTCTTTGTTCTAATCGATTCGATTTACATAAACATTCATGGACCTTTCGAATTTCATTTTACACTCAATTTTATTCTGACGTCGTGAGCTGATCGTTATGCCGAGTTATCCAACATTTCTTGAAGAATAAAGTAGAATAATAAAAATACATTTTCCTCCAAATTCAAATTCAAATTTCCTTTAGTGTAAAACACCCATTTAGCAAACTAAAGCATCAACTCTGTCCGACATCAGTCGTTATTTCAGCGTTCTATCGAGACTACAGGGCTTGTGTTTGATAGTATCATGCTCCCGGAACAAGTTTGTGTACGTGTGATTCGTGTAAACGATTAACCGGAAATGATATTAAAACAAATGAATAACAAATGAATACGCTTATACATCAGAAGAAGTAGGTTACTATATACGGGAGAATCCGCTTACACAACACATAGGTCAATATGGATAGGATCTGTGAGAATTCATTTATCTTTCACAAAATTGTCAAATGTTTCACGTTCGACCCATTTCCGTTTTCCAGCGTTCAATCGTGCCACTCTCTTTTTTCCCCGCTTGTTTTACATACTGTTCTAGATTTGACACTATCTAATGCGGTTCATCTTGTTGACCAACTGCCCATACAAAGGTTTTATTTACTTCCCTCTCTAGTTTAAATAATCTCGACTTTCGGTTCTTCGTGTTATAACATGTGTCATTTTTTGGACAACCGATGCAGGATAATAAAAACATGAACAAAGACCATATGCGATGTCTTTCTATGTTGGACAACTTCCCTCAACATACCCAGCCATCTCGATCTTTCTTTTTAGTCTTGGATAGAGGACATTTAAATATGAATTCTTCATGTTGTTTACAACGCCGAAACTCCTGATACAAGTCTTTCGCATCCCAATTCACCATGGGTTGTTGCTAGAAATAAAGCCCTGTGGCCATCGTGAATCGATTGATAAAGAGACACCTCATTCTCTAATTGAATGATACACTTTACTTTCTAAAGGCCTTTCAGGTGCAGATAATTTAATAAAGTAGCCTTATATACAAGAGCATCCAAGTGTGTACTTTAAAGGCGACTTGTTTTGCAATGAATGGTATTTTTACTTCGGTATTACATTTACTTGTGCACCCATGTCAATCTTCATTTAGATTGAGGAATTGCAAGTACCAATTTCAACAATAGCTTCGTGTGTCAATGTGTTATGCTGTAAAGTATTAACAGTACATTCAATCAAAACCAGAAAGGTTTGAATTTAACTTCTGTTTTACAATAAAGATGCGTTTGTCCTAGTGCAGGGCATCGGTTATGAACATCGTGATAACTTTCACACTTTTTACATTGTTTGTATTCTGTTCCCTGCTTTTGTCCTTTCCAATGTGGTTGGTCTCTGTTTGGTACCCGTCTGCTTCTTACCATTTGTACTTCCGACTGGTTGTTCATCGTACTCATTTGGTTATGACTGAGCTCATGTGTTTGGGCAATGTCCATGCACTTTTCAATGTTAGGTCCGATCCTTCGTTTACGAGCTTTTCCCGAATTCTGCTTGATTTTAACCCGAAGGCAATATGGTCTCGAATTAGCTTATCTTAAATTTATAGGTGAAATGCAATTTGAGGCAACGCTTTTGCATGAAATAGCACTTGTTTTATTGCCATTTACTATTCACATACCGTCTGTTATGGTTACACACGTGTAGTTATTTGCATGGTTTAATGTCTTATATATTAGGGAACTTTCGCGGTTGCACAGAGTTTAGAGTGTGTGCAGTAGGAAGAGGACAAATATTATGAGAAACAAGAGGGCCATGATGGCCCTGGATCGCTCACCTTAATTATATAATGTACTGCAATGCAAAACACATCAAGACAATTATCCTGAATGCAACCTCCACAGTGTTAACAATATTTTCCTTCATTTGGCCTAGTGATCTTTATTTATTTACCTGAGACCCATTTTCCAACATGGACTAGATATCATCAAGACAACATTCTGACAAAGTTTCAACTTGCTCAAAGTAAAAATGCGGCCTCCGGAGTTTGAACAATATTTTCTTTTATTGACCTAGTTTCTGATCCAATATGACCCATATTCGAACGTGACTTAGATATAATTCAGACAAACATTCTGATAAAGTTTCATCATGCTGAAATTAAAAATGCAGTATCCAGAGTGTTAACATGATTACCCTTCAATTTGGCCTAGTGACCTAGTTTTAAACCCAGCATGACCTATATCCGAACTTGGCCTAGATGTCATTTAGACAAACATTCTGTCCAAATTTCAAGCTGCTAAAGCAAAAAATGCGGCATGCAAAGTGTTAACAAGATTTCCCCTCAATTTGACCTAGTGACCTAGTTTTTGACCCTGCATGAACCATATTCGAACTTGACCTAGATATCATTCAGCTCAACATTTTGACCAACTTTCAAGCCGCTGACGCAAAACATGCGGCTTCTACAGAGTTAACAAGATTTTCCCTCAATTTGGTCTAGTGACCTAGTTTCTGACCCAATATGACCTATATTTGAACTTGACCTAGATATCTTCAATTCAAACATTCTGACAAAATTTTAAGCTGCTGAAGCAAGAAATGCGGCATTCAATTTGACCTAGTGACCTACTGTTTGACCCAACGTGACCCATGTTCGAACTTGACCTACATATCATCAAGACAAACATTCTGATAAAGTTTCAACATGCTCAAGTTGAAAATGTGGCCTCCAGAATGTTAACAAGATTTCCCTTCAATTAACCTAGTTTTTGACCTGACATGGCCCAGTTTCGAACTTGACCAAGATTTTATGGAGATGAACGTTCTGATAAACTTTCATGAAGATTGGATGCAAAATGTAGCCCGTAGAGTGTTAATAAGCTCAACTGTTGACGACGGACGGACGCCGGACAAAATATGATCACAATAGCTCACCTTGCACTTCGTGCATAGGTGAGCTAAAAAGACATAACCTCCATACTAGTCGTGTAAGCCAAAGCCTGCATATTTCAAGAACTAAACATTCCTGTATATTAAAATGTATAAAAATATATATTTTCTAATGATTTAATACACGAATTAGGTCACGCACTATTACCAGCTTCCGAAGTAAATGAAAGAAATTGTTTGCCTAGTTGTTTAAAAGTCGTCTGCTGCAGATTTGTTGTATGAGGGAAAGGATTAAATTTCTAAAAGCTGAAAAATACATGTACTAGAATATTTATTTTGCATTTAACTTTTAGCCAAATCAAGGTACAATTTAGATTTTAATTAACTTTGTACTCCTTTTTAATGAGCACTATGCAAGGAAGGAATGAAGTTTTTAACTTTAACATTGAGATTTGCAAAATGTTCCAAATTGCAGATTTTTTTCAACATGGCAAGACGATATCAAGAAAGGGTAGACATTCAAGAAATAACATATAGATCTACATGAAAGATACATAGTCAACTATGACGTGTTGAACTATATTTGTAATGAGGTTGATCTTATGACTGGTACATGAATGAGTGTGCCAATTTGGCTTACTCTTGTGTTTGTAACTGCTGAAGGGAGTAAATGGGTATTTGAGTCGGTATATGAATTCTGTGTAGGGTGAGTGCCTGGGGGCGGGTTGACTTTTTGGCAGTATGAGAGGACTTAGTTGTAGGGATTTGCTGTTTTGATCGAAGAATTTTAATGATAAATTCTTTTATTTTGATTGCGTTGATGCGTTCCCCGTTAATTTTGACTTCTAAAAAGTTAAGTATGATTGTGGATAGTTCTGTAAGAGAGATTTTTTGGTCATGATTTCCACAATCAAGGGTTATTGTGTCTGAGACTGCATCTGTCTGTGTATTTTGGGTAAAAAAAGATTTATTTTCATTTTGCTTGGTTGCCTTCTTCGTTCGTTTAGTAGGCATAGGGAGGGAGGAATCCACAGACGATTCCATTTGGGATACGTCTGTCAAATTTTATATGTAGGGGACTTTCTTGGTATGGTATTTTTTTCTTTTTTATCCCAATTGTCCTTTGATGTAGTACTTGGGCTATCTAATGTTGTGCATTGCGAAGACCAACTGCAGGAGGAGGCGGGACTTAGTCCTAGGGAGAGTGCTAGGTGTATTGGCACTTTTGGGTGTGTTGACGGGCATTGAGGAGGACGCAGGGGTCATGCTGAGTGGAAAAGCACATGTGGGTCGGGGTGATTTAACTTGTTTCTTCGTAGGTATGACATTATTTGGGGTAATTTGGGAACATGACAGGGGATGGATTGGTGAAACTGGAGGTGGTTTAACCTGGGTCGTTTTTGTGGTGACTTGTGTGGATACTGGGGTCGATCTATTTGTAGAGATCCGTTTCTTCGAAGGTGTGATATTATTTGGGGTAATTTGGGAACATGACGAGTGTAACAAAATAGATTTGGCGTGGCCTAAATAAAAGTCGGTCAGTTAGTGCAGGTTGGTCACGTATGGTTTTAACTTATCGCAGGATTGTCAGGGAGATCATTGTTTATGAAGTTATTATCATATACATATGTGATAAGTGATATTAAGCATATTAAGAGTTCATTTCATGTAAATCCGTTGAGAATTAAGGAATTGATGGGTTTAAAAACGTTAATTACGTTAAACTATGTTGCTATTTTCATTTGGCCTATAAATGTATTGAAACTAGTTGTTGATTGTGAATTACGATTTGCACGGGAATTTTGCCTGTCATCAGGAGACCCAGAGGTTGATTGGTGCTATATAACTTACTCAAACATTTGTTTTGACCGTCAGTATCACAGGAGTTGCCAGATGGTTTTCACTCGTTATAGTGAGTTAGTTGATGTGACCAATTCACACGGCATATGGGTATGTAAATTCTTAGTTATTGTGCAAAGGGGTTTTCGGCATAATTAAGGAATGGAATCTGTGCAAATTTACAATGTTAGGGATTGAGATAATTATTACATGATTGAATTGTTTAGAGAATTTCTGGTTCACGAAGTGAATGTTTTTTACAGAAATTGAGTCCGTTAGGAGCGAGACAATGTGTTATGTTATTGGGAAAGATATGTTGTATGAAAAGGATAAGAATGGAAGTGGGAAATGTAAAAGGATATTAGTATAGAGATGAGCTACCATAGGAGTATAAAATGGTAGGCTGTTAGGTTTACGGAGCATTATTGATATTATTGTAAGACATGGTTATTTATTACAATTTTAGCCGTTTTATGTCTATGGCTAGTCCATATCGATAGCCAGACAACCGAAGTTCCAAACGCAGAAGTTTGAAGAACCAGTGTGTGACGCAGTCCACAACATAATAAGACGTCGTAACGAGGGACATTAGGAGGAGTGCCGTCATAGGACGTGTAGAACCATATATCCACAGTTGTGTGGCTTGTCGATCCCGGAATCCAAGGATATACGCGACGCAATGAATATAAGTACAACGACTCGGTGAAGTCGGGAAGCGGATACAGTTGGATGTGAAGTACAAAGTGTATGAACATTACAAATACAGGGTACAGTAACGGAAGTGATGGGACAGTTAAAGTGACTGGGGTGAGAGTGCGTGAGTAGTCCTTTTGGTTATAGCCTCTCGATTTGTCAGGAAAGAAGTGATTACTTAAAATTGTATATATTTCATAACTGTAAATTAAACATATATTTTTATTCAACCATCGGCGTTCAATTCTACTTTAGTGAGTTGTCGACCCTTGACCATCTTGTGACAAATGGTGTCAGAAGTGGGATGATTCGCTCGATGTATCGAGGCGGCAACGAACTAGGGTAGAATTGGATGGGTTAATTGTAACTCTGCAGATATTCCTTTATAAGATTCATTTTTCTGGAAATTGTACAGTGCATTTTACACTTGATACAAATAGCTTATGCTTTATACATGGGGTTTTTATTTAGGTTTTTTTTTTTTTGTTCCCTGTGATGAGACACAGCGGCGCTGCCATAAGCGTTTCTGCAGTAAAGCGTGGAGTCTGAGGGATAGAAGGGGTGTGCTTTAAAAGTGTTAAGACTGATATCTGAACATTATAAATAGAATTAGGGTCGTGCATAGTGAGTCTCAAAAGTGAATTATACCGTACAGGATATGCAGAGAATTCAAATATAGATTTGAAGTCTAATGAAGTGTAGTTATTATTAACTTAGATTGTAGGTTATTAACTTAGATTGTAGTTTATTAAGTTTTGATATAGGGTTAGCGTATCGTACTATTGATAGTCATGACTAGTATGAAGGAGTTGATAGAGTTGGGCAAGGAGTTCGGTTATGAAGGTGAGGAACTTAAAACGTTCGTTCAAGATGAACAAGCAAAGGAACGAGAACAGAGACTGAGAGATCGTGAATTCGAGAGAGAGAAGGAAGAGAAAGAAGTTAAGTTATTAGAACAACAGAGATTATTAGAGAGAGAGAAAGAAGAGCTGAGGGATCGGGAGCATATGAGAGCATTGGAGTTAGCTCAATTAGGACATCAGCAGGCGATGGAGTTGGCCAAACAGGGAGTAGGTAAGTCTTTTATTAAAGATCATAAAATCAAAGGACCGAAATTACCATGGTTTGACGAGGATAAGGATAATATGGACAGTTATCTATCCAGGTTTGAGCGATATGCAGAAGCACAAGGTTGGAAGAATGATCAGTGGTCATTACATCTTAGTGCATTATTGAAAGGTAAGGCGTTAGATGTGTATTCTAGATTACCTGCAGAGGACGCTTTAGACTATATTAAGTTAAAGTCAGCATTATTGCAACGTTTTGAGTTGACTGAAGAAGGGTTTAGAAAACGTTTCAAAGTAGCTAGACCAGAAACGGGAGAGACGTTTGTTCAGTACTTACGGAGATCAATGAATTATCTCGAACGTTGGTTTGAATTAGGAAAGATAGTAAAATCGTACGAAGGCGTCATTGATTTTTTGTTACGAGATCAGTTGTTGTCAATTTGCAATAAGGACTTGTATTTATTTTTGAAAGAAAAGATGTTTACAGATGGTAATGAGATGGCGGTACAGGCGGATCTATTTGCTGAAGCAAGAGGTGGGTGTAGGAATGTTGTATTAAGTGGAAATAATAAAGAAAAGGATCAGGTTGCTAGAGGGTTTAGGTCCGATACAGGACAACGACAGGGTTCCAGTACGCAGAAGGCAGGTTATTCTTTCACTAATTGGAAATGTAGCTATTGTGGTGGAAATCACAGATCGGACGATTGTAGGAAAAGGGGTAGTAGGCATAGTATGGCTGCTGTCGACGATACTGGTGGACGATTTACATCTGGAGATACTAGGAATGCAAGTACTGGTCCATTTGAAAGGTATAGCCACAATCAGGGTAACCAATATGTCAAGGGGAGAGGAAAGCCTCGAGGTCTGTATCGTGGGGGATTAAAGCGAACAGCCAGTTCTAGTTGCATATATTTGTGTAACGATAGTTCGGAACAGCTAGGTGCATGTATGGAAAGGAATTGTCCTACCAAGGAAGGCACAGTTAACGGAGTAAGAGTAAACATGATGAGAGACACGGGTGCCACGTGCGTAGTTGTAAGGAAACGGTTAGTACAGGAACACCAGTTCTTAGGTAAGGAAAGATGTTGCAAATATATCGATGGATCTGAGCATTATTTTCCGGTAGCAATGATAGAGGTGAAGACTCCGTATTATGAGGGTACAACGGAGGTGTTATGTATAGACACTCCACTCTATGATTTAGTTGTAGGTAACATTACAGGCGCGAAATATCCGGAACCCGGAGATGTATCAAATGCAATGCAGACTCGGTCGCAAACAGAACAAAATCCTAAACCATACAGGAAATTACATGTTCCAGGTAAGATTTTAGATATATCGCAAGCAGAATACCGCGACCTGCAGATGGCAGATGAAACTTTGTCGAAGACAAGAGAAAAGGCGAGTGAAAGAACTTTTCATAATTGCAAAGGGGGTGGACAGGTAAGGTATCTGTTTAAGAACAAACTATTGTATAGGGAATTTGAATTTCCTAATCGGAAGCAGTCTTATCAGTTAGTTGTTCCTAAGACGTGTCGGGAAGCGGTGTTAAAGATAGCACATGAGTCATTGATGGCAGGGCATTTAGGTATACGGAAAACTAGGGACAGAGCATTAACAGAGTTCTATTGGCCAGGGGTTTGTTCGGAAGTCAGTCGGTATTGCAGATCATGCGATATATGTCAACGAACGATGCCAAAAGGTAAGGTTCAAAAAGTACCATTAGGAGAGATGCCATTAATAGAAACGCCTTTTAAGCGTGTAGCAGTTGATTTAGTAGGACCAATCGAACCAATGACAGACAGGAAAAACAGGTACATTTTAGTCATGGTAGATTATGCTACAAGGTATCCGGAAGCCGTTGCTTTACCAGGGATTGAGACTGAACGAGTAGCGGAAGCATTGGTCGATATGTTCAGTAGACTAGGAATACCGGAGGAGATGTTGACGGACATGGGATCACAGTTCACATCTAAGATGATGGCTGAGGTAAGTAGACTTTTATCCTTACGTCAGTTGACTACAACGCCATACCACCCAATGTGTAACGGATTGGTGGAAAAGTTTAATGGAACATTGAAACGGATGATTAAGCGTATGTGTAGCAAGAGGCCCAAGGATTGGGATAAGTACATTAATGCTGCGTTATTTGCCTATAGGGAAGTGCCACAGGAAAGTCTGGGGTTTTCCCCATTTGAATTACTCTATGGCCGGACGGTCAGAGGACCGTTGAGCATTTTGAAAGAGTTATGGTCTGGCGAGGTCAATGATGTTGAAGTGAAATTGACATACCAGTACGTAATAGATTTACGTGAGCGACTCGAAGAGACATGTAAGATGGCACAGGATGAGTTAAGTAAGGCAAAGTCTAGACAGAAGATATACTATAACAAACGGGCAAAGGACAGAAATTTCCCGATAGGTGCCAAGGTTCTGGTATTACTTCCGGTAAGTCACAATAAATTATTATTGCAGTGGAAGGGTCCATTTGAAGTGATCAAGGTGATGAATAAGGTAGATTATAGAATTAATATGAAGGGTAAGGAAAAGACTTTTCATGCCAATATGTTGAAACAGTACAATGAGCGAAGTGCTGATGACGGTAGTAGTGATAAAGGTATATTAGCAGTGGTTTGTTCTGCAGTTATTGAAGATAGTGAAGATCGGAAATTAGATAATGCAGACGTAGATTGGGTAGATCAGAAGATACCTTTAGAGTGTCTTTCTAGAGTAGGTAACGAGTCTAAAAAAGATGTAGACGTTTGTAAAGAATTGTCTCCTGAACAGAGGGAGCAGGTTGACATGGTTTTGGAAGAGTTCGCCGATGTTTTGACAGACATACCGGGAACTACTTCACTTGTTGAACATGATATTAAATTAAATACATCAGAACCCATCAGGTTCAAGGGTTATCCTATTCCATACCAGTCGGTGGCAACAGTAAACGAAGAGGTCAGTAAGATGTTAGAGTTAGGAGTCATAGAGCATTCTAATGCACCGTTTTCGAGTCCTATAGTATTGGTTAGGAAGAAGGACGGCACAGTTCGTTTCTGTATATATTTCAGACAGTTGAACAGGGTGACAGTGTTTGACGCTGAGCCAATGCCAAATATCGAAGAGATATTCTCGAAGGTATCGAGGGCAAAGTATTTTACTAAAATTGATCTTAGTAAGGGTTATTGGCAGGTGCCGTTGACAGAGCAGGCGAAAGATATGACGTCTTTTGAAACGCCAAAAGGGTTGTTTCGGTTCAACAAGATGCCTTTTGGTTTGGTTTGTGCAGCAAGTACTTTTTGTAGATTGATGAGGAAGGTTTTAAAGGATTTAGATTTTGCGGATAGTTTCATAGACGACATATTAGTATTTACCGTTACATGGGAGGAACATATAACCGCTTTAAGAGATTTTTTTAGTAGGTTGAAGGTAGCCAAGTTAACAGCTAGACCGAGTAAATGTAGCATAGGATTTGGAAATCTTTTGGATTTTTTACTTATTTACAACTAGTATGTAAACATTAATAAATGTGATTGATATAACATAAATTATTAAAATAATTGCTTGATTTACAATGCAAAGTCGTAGGATCTTGGTAGCGTAATTGTTTGTTTAATTTTGTTCACATTTCAAACATTTCTTAGTAGGCCTACCACTGGAAATGCTATAAATAACACAAATTTACAAATAACAAAAACTAATTTTATTGATAACCAATATCACAAGAACATTGCTTGTTTTGAGCAATTTCTTCTTTTGTGATGTCTGCTGCAGTGACGCCAGAAAGCGTCTATATGAGGGAAAGGGTTAAAAGACCTTTGCTTAGGAAGTGTCAAAGTACATTATATACAGTGATATGTTCTGTTTACAAAATATATATTTTGAGTTGCCTGCTTTGAAAACATTTCAGTGAAATTATTGACATCTTAAAAATAGACGTGTAATTTAGATTTAGAGCAGAAAACTTTGTTTGAAGAGTAGACAATGCTTGTTGAGAAATGTCTCCTTTCCTCACAATGAGCACAAAGATAAGCTGTTTGGACATCGTAAGTTGTTGGCATCAAAATAAATTGGGCCTCCATTTTTTTCAGGAAACTCATTGAGGAGAACATCACCCATGTGCCAGACACTTGCCTAAAGACTAAACCACACTTCGTTAAAAAGCCCTTACCTGTCTCCACTAATAGTTCACACCATATTTCGAATCAACTTGGTGGCATGTCACAGACGGTCTCCCGAAAACCATCCTCGTCTAGCGCCCTGGAAACTGATGACGCGAGTTCATCTGAGAACAGTGTCAGTTGTACCTCGGAGACAGTCATATTGTCGGATAACTCGTTGAGCAGTTTGGCTTTAGATAAAAAGAGCAAGGAGAAGAAGAAGCAGAAATCAAGAAAAAGGAAAAGTGAAGGTAGTAATCCTGTTTCATATTTTAGCCCTTTCCACAAATCTGAATCAGATATATTTGAATACATCTAGGCAAATCAATGGAAATTCTTTATAAATGGAAGCATAATTATTGAATACAGCTGAAAAGAAATAATTAATTGCAATTAATTGTTTAATTTTGCCTTGATAGTTTTAAATAATTGCTGCTGCAGATGAAAAAGGTTCAACAAAGTTGTTAACCCTTCCCTACATGCAGAAATTTTCATTTTTGACTCAATAATAACAGACGACGTTTGAAAACGATGTGGCCAAACTGCAAAGGAGAAATTGCTCATAATGAGCAATTTCTCCTTTGGCCACAATGTTTTCAACATTATTTAACAATTAAGCAGGAGACTTTTCAGGGTTTTGTCAAAGTCGTCGGATGCAGATTTGGTGATTTGGGGAAAGGTTTAAATACTAAAATGTTAGCAATATATGAAATCTGGCTGGGATGGGGAAATCCCAAGTTAAACACAGAAACCTAAACTGTCATATGGTTATGCTCCCCAAACTAGTTTGGGAGAGCTGATAATATAGTTGTCGCTTTGTCCGTCCGTCACGACCTGTCTGTTTGGATGTCCGTCTGTCCCTCACACTTTATTTGCATTGAGTATAAATCTAAAGGTACTGAATATATTTCAATGAAACTTGAAATATACATACATATCAATAAGGGAGAGTGCATAATACAAGAACCATAACTTTATACTTTATAGTGAATCATTTTCAAATTATCTCCCTTGTTAGACTTTATATTTCCATGTCAGGACCATAACTCGAAAAGTACTAAAGATATTTCGATTAAAGTTGAAATGTATACAGATATTAAAGTAAAAGAGAGGACGTGTATTACACAAGAACCATAACTGATAGTGAATAATTTTCAAGTTATCTCCCTTGTTAGACTTTATATTTCAATGTCAGGACCATAACTCGAAAAGTACTAAAGATATTTCGATGAAACTTGAAATGTATACATATATTATAGAGAGGAAGTGTAACGTGCCGGGCTAAAGACGCAGAAGATCCCTTAAGCGAAAGGTATACTCAACCCTGAAGGGGTCCACTTGTCTTATATATGTAACCCTAAACTCCATCACTTCGAAACGGTGATGTAAATTTGCATATCCGAACATTTTCGTTACACTACTTCACACTCCGAGAAGACTCGTCCCGAGTCTTGGCCTGGGAAACTCGTGTGTAAGGCAACTCCGGTATGGCAGTTGTCTTCATCTCACCTGATTGGTTGGTGTCGGGTAAATGGACCAGTAGTACTGATTACTTACACAGAAAATGCCGGGATATGACTGAAAATTTGTTGAAAGCGGCGTAAAACACTAAACAATCAAATGACCCTTTCCTGCATGCAGAAGAACTTTGACGCATCTGCAGCAGGTCACCTTTGAAGTCAATAATTATTATGGCATCATGAGCAATTTCTCTTTCTGTCCCAATGTTTTCATTCTTTTCAATAATTATACTTTCTATTAAAGAGTTTTCCATTATTGGTAATTTGCTGTAACTTTCTCATTTGTAGGAAAGGGTTAAACTGCAATAATACTTCACTTGAACTGTATATCCTATATTATAGCAGTGTTAGGTTATGGTATTCTTATATAGACATCTTTTGCTGATTAAATATGAAATATTGATTGGAAAGGAGATCCGGATTTAATTATTCAATTTCTCATTTACCCAATAAGTTTTTAGCTCTACTGGCCAAAGGCCAGGAGGGCTTATGTCGTGGCGATTTGTCCGTCGTGCATGCGTGCGTCCGTAAACAATTTCTTGTTAACACGATACAGTCTTTATTTTTTATTGCATCTCAATCAAACTTATAGCGTAGTTATATATCCATGAGAGCTCGGCTCTTTTCTTAAAGCAGCCACATCCGCCCATGCATGACTGGATGATGGCCCTTGAAATTGTCAAAATTGCTATAATAGAGCTTGTTAACACAATACAGTCTTTATTTCTGATTGTATTTCAATCAAACTTATACAGTAGTTAGATATCCATGAGAGCTCGGATCCTTTCTTAAACCTGCCAGATCCGCCCATGCATGACTGGATTATAGCCTTTGAAATTGTCATAATTTCTGTAATAGAGCTTGTTAACACAATACATACTTTATTTTGAATTGTATTTCAATCAAACTTATACAGTAGTTAGATATCTATGAGAGCTTGGTTTCTTTTTTAAACCGGCCAGATCCGCCAATGCATGACTGGATTATGGCCCTTGAAATTGTCAAAATTGCTATACTACAGCTTATGAACACAATAACACCTTCAAGATCCATGCCAGTAGAGCATTGGCCCTCATGGGCCTCTTGTATTAAGTTGTGTAACGTGTACCGGCGTTAAGCCATCGCGGGTCACCCATCCAGGTACTAACAGCGATGAACGTTGCTTAACTTTAACGAAAGGTATACCACTCTACCAACGTCGCTATAAAAGCCGGCTTCTACGACAAGGCCGTAGAAGGGATATTTAAACCTATACCCCGTTCCCGTTACATTTCTCCCTCTTACTCTTAACTTCGACCCGAAGTCACACAACTGAACACAAGCAGTATACCGGAGTGGAGTCTATGTAACATCACTAGGAACCATAGGGGTCTGGGGATGATGGTGATATCAAACCAAAATCCCATCGCTGCCACCATTTGTAACGTGTACCGGCGTTAAGCCATCGTAGGTCCCCCATCCAGGTACTAACCGCGATGAACGTTGCTTAACTTTAACGAAAGGTATACTACTCTACCAACGTCGCTAAAAAACCCGGCTTCTACGACAAGGCCGTAGAAGTGATATTTAAACCTATACCCCGTTCCCGTTACAGTTGTGTTGCTGAGGCATCAAAGAGTTACTGTTTGAGGGGTATACCACTCTACCAACGTCGCTATAAAAGCCGGCTTCTACGACAAGGCCGTAGAAGTAGAAGTGATATTTAAACCTATACCCCGTTCCCGTTACATTTCTCCCTCTTACTCTTGACTTCGATCCGAAGTCACACAACTGAACACAAGCAGTATACCAGAGCGGAGTCTATGTAACATCACTAGGAACCATAGGGGTCCGGGGATGATGGTGATATCAAACCAAATTCCCACCGCTGTCACCATTTGTAACGTGTACCGGCGTTAAGCCATCGCGGGTAACCTATCCAGGTACTAACCGCGATGAACGTTGCTTAACTTTAACGAAAGGTATACTACTCTACCAACGTCGCTAAAAACCCGGCTTCTACGACAAGGCCGTAGAAGTGATATTTAAACCTATACCCCGTTCCCGTTACATTTCTCCCTCTTACTCTTGACTTCGATCTGTGGATCGAAGTCACACAACTGAACACAAGCAGTATACCAGAGCGGAGTCTATGTAACATCACTAGGAACCATAGGGGTCCGGGGATGATGGTGATATCAAACCAAAATCCCACCGCTGTCACCATTTGTAACGAGTACTGGCGTTAAGCCATCGCGGGTCACCTATCCAGGTACTAACCGCGATGAACGTTGCTTAACTTTAACGAAAGGTATACTACTCTACCAACGTCGCTAAAAAACCCGGCTTCTACGACAAGGCCGTAGAAGTGATATTTAAACCTATACCCCGTTCCCGTTACAGTTGTGTTGCTGAGGCATCAAAAAGTTACTGTTTGAGGGGAAAATTTAACTAGTAATTTACATGACAAATATTCATGAAATTGCAAGATAGAAATGTAGAAGCTCGTCAATAATAATCAGATACATTTACCTGACAAATATTCATGAAATTGCAAGATAGAAATGTAGAAGCTCGTCATTAATAATCAGATACATCTTGGTTTAGGTTTTACGATTTTGAGGAGAAAAAGTTATAATACATGATGACTATATACATGATGTTATTGCCTAGATATTTTCAAAGTCGTCTGCTGCAGATTTGTTGTATGTTGAACGGGTTAATTTTTAACTCACCTGTGCACGAAGCTACATTTTGCATCCTATTGTCATGAAAGTTTATTAGAACATTTATCTCCATCAAATCTTGGACAAGTTCGAAACTAGACCATATTAGGTCAAAAATTAGGTCACTATGTCAAATTGAAGGAAAATCTTGTTAACACTCTGGAGGCCACATTTTTACTTTGAACAAGTTTAAACTTTGTCAGAATGTTTGTCTCGGTTATATCTAGTCCATGTTCGAATATGGGTCACATTAGGGGAAAAAACAGGTCACTAGGCCAAATGAAGGAAAATCTTGTTGACACTGGAGGTTTCTTTTGAATCTTTGTTAGAATGATTGTCTTGGTGTGTTTTGAATTAGAAATCACAGTGCATAATTCAGGTGAGCGATATAGGGCCATCATGGCCCTTTTGCTTTATATACATTAGATCTACAACTTTTCTTCTTGGACATAGAAACTTATGGTTTTTCATACTTTATATTTTCAGGCAAAGATCCTCAGCATCTTCTGAAGAGTTACAATGTGGGTCCAGTTTTAGGCAGAGGAGGTTTTGGTACCATTTACAGTGGAACACGACGAGAAGATAACATGCAGGTAAGCTTCGAGGTTTTCGTAAAATAAGATATCGCTGATATTTTTGCGAAATATTTTTTTCTGAAATATGAATTGCTAATTGTTTTCGTATGTTTGTCTAGTCTAGAAATATTTCTAACTATAATTAATGATATATTTGCTTTTAACTTTCAGGTGGCCATTAAACAGATTAACAAGGAAAAGGTCAAAGAATGGGGGCAGCTCAACGGTCAAAATGTTCCAATGGAAATATGTTTGTTGAAAAAAGTGTCGCATTTAGATGGAGTTATCAAATTACTGGATTGGTTTGAGATGCGCCATTCATACATTATAATTATGGAACGACCAGAAATAGTGAAGGATTTATATGACTACATTACTGAAAAAGGTGCTTTAGATGAAAACACAGCGAAAAATTTCTTCCGACAAGTTATAGAAACTGTGATAAGTGTTCAGAGAAATGGAGTTGTACACAGAGACATTAAGGACGAAAATATTCTAGTAGACCTGAAAACTGGAGAATTAAAACTCATTGACTTTGGTTCTGGTGCATTCCTCAAAGATACAGTCTACCACACATTTGATGGTAAGTGAAGTCTTCAAAATTGAAGCTCGAGTTTCTTAAACTAAATGTGCTTTAAATAGCATTTATTATTGTAAAAGTGTCGACTGGATGTAGTAGAAATGTTGAAGTCATTTGTTAAAAGAAAAATCTGAAGATAACAAATTGTAAAGAAGTCGAACTTCAACATAAAGTATTTATTAACAACATTTCGGCCTTCATCAGGTTCTATTCTGAAGAGAAATTTTAATTTTATCAGTTATTATGAAATCAGTTGAACTAGCATCTCTCAAAATTATGTCAATTATTTCTTTCAATTCAAATGTTTTTAAACGTAAAAAGTTTTCTTAACTTGTATTTTTCAGGAACCAGAGTATATAGTCCACCAGAATGGATCCAGTATCATCGTTATCATGGTCGATCAGCCACAGTTTGGTCATTGGGTATTCTCTTGTATGACATGGTGTTTGGTGACATTCCATTTGAACAAGATGAACAAATAGTCAAAGCAGAACTTGACTTCAACTGTCGCAAATGTAAAGTCTCATTAGGTTAGTATTGCTCAAAATATTTTAAAATTTCATGAAATTAAAGATTCAAATTTAAGAAAAAGTTCAGTTCATGATAATATTCTTGAGCATATCTAAATACTTCCAAAACCAATAAAAAATGTCTGCAACATCTGATACCTAAATAGTTATTTTAATATTATTTTCCATTTTATAATTTCAGAAGTCCAAGACCTGATCCAGAAATGCCTGTCCATTCGTCCATCAGAACGTCCATTAGTCGAAGACATCTTGGAACACCCATGGATGACCGATTCAACATACATTCATCTTACTTCAGTCATCCACTAAATTTAACCCTTTACCACATAAAGACGCTTTCAGACGCCTCTGCTGCAGACGACGTTTTAATACATTGTAAACAAAAGGAAAAACGAGCAATTTCTCTTTTTGTTCCAACGTTTTCCAACTTTTTACAGTAATTAAACCTTCATTTATGGAGACGTGTTTTTGCTGAGATATTTTTAAAGTCTTTATAAAAGTTATCTAATAATATTTAAATTGCAAATTATTACGAGAAAGGAAAGGGTGAACAGTTTTTCAAAAGCAAATTAAATAATAACAAGTATTTGCTTGGTCAGGTAAATTGGTAATACTTTCAGGTTAAAGGGTCATGCAGGGTTTTCAAAATGTTTTATTGTAACAGATAAAATGAGTGATTTTAACAGATCATTTGGTCGGCAATCGGTTAATTTTGACAACCCTGGTCATGTATCCTTGATAGAAGCAATACCTTTGTATTACTTAAACAGATAGAACCTTAATTACCAAAGTCAAACATTCAACTTGCATAAAAGTTAATGCTTTTATTTGAATAAGTATTTTCTACAGTTTCAAACGGGTTTTATTTCCAGAATACTGATTTAAACATTGTTTAGCTCACCTGTACAAGAAGTGCAAGGTGAGCTATTGTGATCACATTTTGTCCGGCGTCAACATTTGCCCTTGTTAACAGGCTACATTTTGCATCGGATCATCATGAAAGTTTATCAGAACATTCATCTCCATCAAATCTTGGACAAGTTCGAAACCGGGCCATTTGAGGTCAAAAACTAGGTCACTAGGTCAAATTGAAGGAAAATCCTGTTAACACTCTAGAGGCTACATTTTCAACTTGAGCATGTTGAAACTTTATCAGAATGTTTGTCTTGATGATATGTAGGACAAGTTCGAACATGGGTCATGTCTGGTCAAAAAGTAGGTCACTCGGTCGAATTGAAGGAAAATCTTGTTAGCACTCGAGAGGCTGCAATATTTGCTTCAGCAGTTTGAAATTGTGTCAGAATGTTTGTATTAATGATATAGCTAGGTCAAGTACGAATATGAGGTTAAATTGGGTCAGAAATTAGGTTACTAGGCCAAATTGAAGGAAAATCGTGTTAACACTGTAAAAGCAGCATTTTTTGCCAAGGCAGCTTGAAATTTAGTCAGAATGTTTATCCAAATGATATCTAGGCCAAATTGAATGGAAATCTTGTTAACACTCTAGAGCCTGCAATTTTTGCTTTAGCAGTTTGAAATTTCATCAGAATGTTCGTATCAATGAATGGAACTTAAAAAGTAATGAAATAAAAAGGGATATTATTTCTTTAAATAATAAACCGTTTTCTTGCTATGTCATTTCAACAGTTATCTTCTGTCAAATCACCTTCCTTATCACATGTAACATCTGAACAATTGGAAATAATATTTAGAATTTATCCCTTTACCACATACAATAAATTTGCAGCAGACAACTTTGAAAACATTTAGGCAAAAACACGGAAAACCTTTTGAAATGAAGATATAATTACTGAAAAAAGTTAAAAACATTGTGGCAAAAGGAGAAATTGCTTTGTTTTGAGCTATTTGTCCTTTTCCACACTGTTTTCAGAAGTCGTCAGCTGTAGTTGCGTCAGGATGTGTCTATAAGTGAGAAAGGGTTAAAACATTATGGGAAAAGAAGAAAATTGTATCCATACAACTTCTGCTGAAAAAGTGTAAAATTTTGCTTCTGTCAGAAGAGGAATAACAAAATTAACCCCTTCCAATCTGATGTTTCTCTTGCTTCTGTCAGGTGATGAAGGACTAAATTAACCCCTTCCAACACGATGTTTCTCTTGCTTCTGTCAGGAGATGAAGGACTAAATTAACCCCTTCCAACATGATGTTTCTCTTGCTTCTGTCAGGAGATGAAGGACTAAATTAACCCCTTCCAACATGATGTTTCTCTTGCTTCTGTCAGGAGTGGAATGACAAAATTAACCCCTTCCAACATGATGTTTCTCAAAACCCAAGCTGTCCGCTTTCTCATTCTGACATACATGTAGTAAACATTCTTTCAACTTTCGACGGATAAAGTCGGCATCCCTCATTTTAAAGCGGAGGGGATTCCCTTCAGCATCAACGTACAAGTTCAGTGTACCGCTTTTGAAAAACAGTACTTCTGCACATTTTTTTCCATTTTTTTTCTCGATGAACGAACTCAAAGCTTTGTTAACATCATCAAAGCAATGTGAATTGTCGGATATTTCAACATATACATGTTAACTTAACTGTGTGATGACGGTCCCTTGAACAATCAACACAAAGTATATGTTCAATGACATATTTATCAAAGAAGGACGTCAACAACATCTAGTTCTATTAAAAGTGGACTGTGTCGATTTCTGCCAACCACACAAACCTGATCATCGAAACCTGCCACCTCTTTGCATTTCAGTCTTTTTGTAATTCCATTTTTTGACTCGCCAGCAACATTTTGGGTTCGTTTCAAGTGTTCATAATATAATGGTTTTTTGGCAATTAAGCTTTCATACGCTTCTGTTCCCACATCTATATTATTTGCACGCATGAAGTGATGTTTTTTTCTCAAAAATTCTATGAGTTGATGGAAAGCAACATGTTCTATTCCAGTAGCAACAGTTACAATGGAAAGTTCTTTCAAACCTAGAGTTTTAAATTCCACCATTTCGATGTAAAGTTTTACCTGAAATAAATAGGTTTTCAATTATTTTGACAACATAATTGCCTGTTCTTCTCAAATGCTAAAAACAAAGGCAATACACATTGATATTGTATATGTAAATCTTACTTAAGAATTGTCCTTATTGCGAATAACATCTAAAACATCTCTTTAAACTGGTGGTTAATATAATAAGTTGTTTTATATAATCATATAACAAATTGTTGACTTCATTTGTGCTTTACTTTTTAACAAAAGAAAAGCACATTCAATTTAAAATACTTAATCTAACAATAGTATATATATCATAAATGTGAAATGAGCATCAAAGTATCGAAAGATAACATACCTTTTCTGTATTGGTAGATTTTCATTATAAGCCTTAGCCTTAGCACAAGACAAACTCAATTCCAGAATATTCAGCTCACATACTGCATTAATGGTCAGTAAAAGAAACATCTGTGATACACACAGTAAAGAGCCCAGCAGGATGGCCTGTTAAGTGGTGATTAATTGACTGGTTCAATTTCATGGTGATTTCATGCACTGATAAGCATTTTTCTCAAAATGAGGAGTTTGGGAGGCAACTTCCCTGGACTGAAGAGTCAGTTTCCAATTATATGTATTACTAGTTTACAAAAAACTGGCATTTGTAAAAATAAATCAGAACATTCTTCAATGCCTTCTAGTGTTGTTTTCCATCAACATCCTTGGAAATCTTAGTCTGTTACAATCCTGACCTAATAAAAAATAAAACAGATATATATGTACAAATTAAACTTAAATGCATGCTAAGTTTCGTTTTTTTCAATATGTTTTTCAAATTCTGTTTTTGTAACTTTCTACAATTTGCCTATTAATTTGTTTCTTGTTGGGGGACAGACAGTGCTTAATTAATTTGTTCTTGCTTTCACGCGACCTAGGCTTTGCCTATTAACATATTAACACATACATATTACTATATATAATTTATACGTGGTACGAAGTCTCCTTGTACGATATTACATTGGTACGAAGTATCCGTATTTCCTTACTGCTTGCTGGGTAAATTTTCAGGGGAGGTAATTATCGCTTGCTATTTTATTGCTTGCTGTCTTGTGGTTATTCATATCGACACAAAGGATGGCTTATGAAGGCGGTTCGTATGAAGGCCGACCTAACTTTAAAAGACTGAAAACGACTATTGCTAAAGTACACGATAAAGATTTAGTAGAGCATCATACCAATAAATTGCCAAATGTAAGTATAATTTAAAGCACCTTACTGTTACAATGCAGCATGGTCCGTCGATCATGAATGCAGTCACTAACTACTTTGGCTAGACTAACATGAGATGACCATGCAGACCCTTTAAAATTTGAAGTGTCTAATAAATGTTTTCGTTTGGTGATGGGTTTAGTGATGGTAAGGTGAAGTTGGTGTCTAGTATCTAGTATCGTTTAGCATAAACGATACTGGCAACCAGAATCTAGTATCGTTTAGCATAAACGATACTGGCAACCAGACACTAGTGTCGTTTAAGGAACTAGATATATAATTTTCAATTTCAGACTCCAGTGTCGTTTAACATTAAACGACACTGGCAACCAGACACTAGTATCGTTTAAGGAACTGGATATATTGATAACTCGAACATATCGATATCTCGAACATACCGATAACTCAAACACATCGATATCTCGAATACATTGATAAAACGAATGTTTTTAACTTGAACATATTGACAACTCGAAGATATCGATATCTCGAACTTTTTCGATATCTCGAACTTTTCGATATCTCGAACTTTTTGATATCTCGAACCTTTCGATATCTCGATTATTTTTCGATATCT
Source organism: Serripes groenlandicus (assembly GCA_031761405.1). NCBI lineage: Eukaryota > Metazoa > Mollusca > Bivalvia > Cardiida > Cardiidae > Serripes > Serripes groenlandicus. Next base: position 102,010 of record JASEVX010000131.1, on the reverse strand, counting down.
CGAACTTTATATATCTCGAACTTTTCGAAAAATTCGAGATATCGAAAAAAATGGTGATATCGAAAAGTTCGAGATATCGAAATGTTCGAGATATCCAAAGGTTCGAGATATTGATAGGTTCGACATATCGAAAAGTTCGAGATATCGAATAGTTGGAAATATTAGTGGAGATATCGAAAACTTCGAGATATCGAAATTTTGAGATATCGGAAAGTTCGAGATATTGAAAAATTCGATATATCGAAAAGTTCGCGATATCGAAATGTTAGAGATATCGAAAAGTTCGAGATATCGAAAGGTTCGAGATATCGATATATTCAAGTTGTCAAAATGTTCAAGTTAAAAACATTCGTTTTTCAATGTATTCGAGATATCGATGTGTTCGAGTTATCGGTATGTTCGAGATAGGAACTAGATATATAATTTTCAATTTTCTGACTCCAGTGTCGTTTAACACTAAACGACACTGGCAACCAGACACTAGTGTCGTTTAAGGAACTAAGTATATAATTAATCAATTGTCAGACTCCAGTGTCGTTTAACACTAAACGACACTGGCAACCAGACACTAGTGTCGTTTAAGGAACTAGATATATAATTTTCAATTTCAGACTCCAGTGTCGTTTAACACTAAACGACACTGGCAACCAGACACTAGTATCGTTTAAGGAACTAGATATATACTTAATCAATTGTCAGACTCCAGTGTCGTTTAACACTAAACGACACTGGCAACCAGACACTAGTGTCGTTTAAGGAACTAGATATATAATTTTCAATTTCAGACTCCAGTGTCGTTTAACATTAAACGACACTGGCAACCAGACACTAGTATCGTTTAAGGAACTAGCTATATAATTAATCAATTTTCTGACTCCAGTGTCGTTTAACACTAAACGACACTGGCAACCAGACACTAGTGTCGTTTAAGGAACTAGGTATATAATTAATCAATTGTCAGACTCCAGTGTCGTTTAACACTAAACGACACTGGCAACCAGACACTAGTATCGTTTAAGGAACTAGATATATAATTAATTAATTGTCAGACTCCAGTGTCGTTTAACACTAAACGACACTGGCAACCAGACACTAGTGTCGTTTAAGGAACTAGCTATATAATATTCAATTTCAGACTCCAGTGTCGTTTAACACTAAACGACACTGGCAACCAGACACTAGTATCGTTTAAGGAACTAGATATATAATTAATCAATTGTCAGACTCCAGTGTCGTTTAACACTAAACGACACCGGCAATTATTGGGAGTTGGGTGATATTTCGTTTATTTATTTTTTACCCATTTCGTCTTGTCGACTTAACCACGTGTTTTTAAGAAAAAAACATGGGGCCCGACGAAATTTTTCGCTGATGTGAAACATTATAGTTATTTAGTATTACACTGGAGCGTGCATAAATCGCTGACTCATAAGTCGCGGTATCCAGTATTACGCGGTGGTGACTTGGCTCCCGTTGCAATCTTGAAAAAAGAGCCTATTGAAAAAAAACAAAAAAACTTTTTAAAAAAAAAACGGACAAAGAATTCAGAAAAACATGGTACTCGTTACAAAAGTGGAAAATAATAGATTTTGATAAATAATGCGCTGACCTGATTTTATAATTTCAAATTATTCAAAAGAGTAAAAAAAAAAAAGGGACAAAATTCACGTAGTCCACATTCAGAGAATATATTGCTCCTAAACAGTTTGTTTCACAGAGCCTTTTTCCTATTACGCGAAAAATGAACAAAGGGTTGTGTCGGGTGACGTGTATTTTCTGGCTGACTGGCTGTACCTACCAGATGCAATCAACCCTTAAGTCAGACGGTCCATTTTCACACTTAAAATTAATCTTTTTGCAGACGCATTTGAAGCTGATTTTACGTACCTCTCCTCTATATCAATGTAAGAAGAGGAGATAAACTTACTCAAAATGATCATTTTCATGAAGGTATACTTGTTCATGTTTTAAGTATGAATAAGCTACCTTTCTCACTATGTTTTCAAATTCGGTTAGTCGAAATCAATGTGATTCAATTGCCGGTCGGACGTTGGTTTTTACACTTCTCTCACAATGCGTCTTAAGTAATTGAATTGACAAAGTCAATTTAAAGTGTGTATAAATTGCACAGAGGTTACAAGTTACACGTTTGTAATAGTGTACATGTCGTGAATTGAAAACAAAGTCACCCATTTAAGACTAAGAATTTTCCCAATATAAAAGTTTGGGAAAATCCATTTTACTTTGGTGAAAAGGTAAAATAGGTGTCCAGTATCGAGAGCGTGAAATTGCGGTAAACACTTTACGCAATATTCCTCTAATCCCTGGATTGATCTGCCGCGACAAATGAAAACCACCCATATCATTGTTTTAATCATGTTCACGATTTCGCATTATGACGTAATGAATAGAATGTGTTTGAATTCGGATAAATATACTTTTAAGTAAAAGAAATTTAAAGGGTATGAAAAGTATTTTTACTTGTTTTAAAACTTTGAAATTAAAAACAAAAAATGTCAGGAAGTATGAAAAAATGTAAGAAAAGGAGACATTGTCGATGAAGACCAGTTTAACCTTTCCTCACAACTTTTTCAAATGCTGTTTTACTGCGCAAATTGCAAATGGCGGTTATAATTAGTTTGTTTAGACAATTCTCAATATAAGCCAAGTTCGAAAAAAAATAAGGATTAATATCGTATAACAGCAAATATTCTGGCCTGATAAAATGAAATAAATTCTGAGACATTTTTTCACCGCCATTCTATACGGTTAATGGGTGGATATTGACGATTACAGGTCTGAGGCACATAACTTGTGATTGCTTAAAATTCTCGTGATAACTTGCGGGTCGAATTCCAACACGGTCCTTGACCTTGGATCCGATTACCGCGATATACAGGAACTCCAGTGTACAAACATTTGATAACTTTTATTATGTCTTTTACATCCATTTTACGTTGCTCACTGCAAAGCTTCTTACACCTTTATGATACAGAGTTAAGGGTTTTTAAATTACAATTTTAAGTTCACATCAAAACAATAAAACGTTTGGCCTTCGACTTCAATTTTCAATCAAGTAACTTATGTAACTTGTGTTTGTGTCAACTTTAACATCTGGTATACCACCTAGGCATCTGGAAACTTAAAACATCAAATTAATCCCTAACCCTTCATACCACGACATATGCATTAGGTGTTCCTTAATCCTGGTGATATATGGTTTAACACTTTCACTACAAACCAAACTGTTAAAATGTGCGAACTTTTGCTCATTAATCATTTGCAAACTGAAAAAGCAAAAACATTATCAGTTGATTGAACACGTAACCAATATAAGATCTTTAATACCAACTTATTGTGAAAACTGTCGACTTACAACATAGTTAATTGGCAATACGAACGACAACCATAATATATAAAACTATATAGCTGATTGCACTAGTTTCTTAACCCGTATCAATGGCCATTGCTAAAACGCGCGATGTGGAATAGCATTACCTGTGTTTATCTTTCGTTAGAACTAATAGGTGATTACAAACAAAGAATTCAAAGGCACAGTCATACAGAAAACTTCACAACATTTTTAATGATATGATTTATATTAAAAATGAGTATTAAAAGATCAAATTGACGACCAATTTTGCAGACCACTATCGGCTTACAATAGGAAAAAATATTGGTTAACTCGCTAAGCGTGATAAATACACGCCATGATAAAAACTTCCAGGTAAAAGTCAATAACCGAGACAACATTCTGTACGATAAGGCGTTTATAAAGGCCGTTTCCAGACCATACTTTTTGAAAGACCCTGGTTAAGCAAACTGCTGTCTGGGTATCTGTAAATAAAAAGATAAGATGTATGAATGAAATGTTTAAAATTAATGTTCTTCTGACTAAGGCATTTTTAATTGAACCTACAAAAGTATATGACAACAGTAGACAAGTAAACATTGCAAAATGATCGATATGAAAGAGATCTAACTCCAGTGTAAGACCAACTACATTGGTTTTCAGTGACTAAGTGTACAGGAATGGTGCCTGTTTGTTGAAATTAAAAACATAACATAATTTCACAGAGAAAGAGTGTCACAATTAAGGTTATTACATGTTGGTTATTTCTTGACATTTCCTTTCCTCGTCTAAAGCTCCCATGACAGTCCTGTGTATTTCTTCGTGGAAAACTAGTTGTTGTCAAGGACAAGCTGTCAGGCTGTGAAGCGCCTTATTTGATTTGATATGATCCAGATATTGAACTTTTTCATGAAACCGGGGCCAGAATGTCCAGCACGTTTTAAATTCAATATTATTAAACTAGGAAATCTGGTTTCTGGTTTCTTTGGGAATAAATTATTATTGACAATAAATTATACAAGAGTTAACAGACTATACAGTACCAACACACTCTTCGCAAATTGAAATCCCTGTATAACACCGGTGGGTGGAGTAATGAAACATTTTTGGAATAAGTTTTAATGAATGAAATAGCATGAATATTTCATCATCTTATCATTTCTAATGTGTCTTGACTCTTCTGTTTAGGTTTTTGTTTTATTATAAAATTGAATGCATGTAATAAATTCAGTAAAAATTGAGTTTGTGATTTATAATTTTCTCACCTGTTAAGGTAAGAATAACAATTTGAAAATGAAGTCTGACTCAAATGATTTATTGCTACATTGAACAAAAAACATAAAGATTTTGTACATTTTTATTAGCTCTACTGACCAAAGGCCAGAAGGGCTTATGTCGTGGTGATTCGACCGTGCGTCTGTAAACAATTTCTCGTTAACACGATACAGTCTTTATTATTTATGTATCTCAATCAAATTTATACAGTATTTAGATATCCATGAGAGCTCGGTTCCTTTCTTAAACCAGCTAGATCCGCCCATGCATGACTGGATTATGGCCCTTGAAATTGTCAAAATTACTATAGTAGAGCTTGTTTACACAATACAGTCTTTATTTTTAGCTCTACTGGCCAAAGGCCAGAAGGGCTTATGTCGTGGCGATTTGTCCGTCCGTCCGTCCGTAAACAATTTCTTGTTAACACGATACAGTCTTCTTTTTTGATTGTATCTCAACCAAACTTATACAGTGGTTAGATATCCATGAGAGCTCGGTTCCTTTCGAAAACCAGCCAGATCCGCCCATGCATGATTGGATTATGGCCCTTGAAATGGTCAAAATTGCTATAAAAGAGCTTGTTAACACGATACAGTCTTCTTTTTTGATTGTATCTCAACCAAACTTATACAGTAATTAGATATCTATGAGAGCTCGGTTCCTTTCGAAAACCAGCCGGATCCGCCCATGCATGACTGGATTATGGCCCTTGAAATTGTCAAAATTGCTATAAAAGAGCTTGTTAACACGATACAGTCTTCTTTTTTGATTGTATCTCAACCAAACGTATACAGTAATTAGATATCCATGAGAGCTCAGTTCCTTTCGAAAACCAGCCGGATCCGCCCATGCATGACTGGATTATGGCCCTTGAAATTGTCAAAATTGCTATAAAAGAGCTTGTTAACACGATACAGTCTTCACTTTTGATTGAATCTCAACCAAACTTATACAGTAGTTAGATATTCATGAGAGCTCGGTTCCTTTTGAAAACCAGCCAGATCCGCCCATGCATTACTGGATTATGGCCCTTGAAATGGTCAAAATTGCTATAATAGAGCTTGTTAACACGATACAGTCTTCACTTTTAATTGTATCTCAACCAAACTTATACAGTGGTTAGATATCCATGAGAGCTCAGTTCCTTTCGTAAACCAGCCAGATCCGCCCATGCAAGACTGGATTATGGCCCTTGAAATTGTCTAAATTGCTATAATTGAGCATGTGAACACAATAGAGGCTCCATTTACTATCTGATCTTCACCAAACTTAGATAGTAGTTAAATATTGATGAGAGCTTGGTTCCTTTTGAAAATCAGCCAGATCCGCCCATGCAAGACTGGATTATGGCCCTTGAAATTGTCAAAATTGCTATAAAAGAGCTTGTTAACACGATACAGTCTTCTTTTTTGATTGTATCTCAACCAAACTTATACAGTAATTAGATATCCATGAGAGCTCAGTTCCTTTCGAAAACCAGCCGGATCCGCCCATGCATGACTGGATTATGGCCCTTGAAATTGTCAAAATTGCTATAAAAGAGCTTGTTAACACGATACAGTCTTCACTTTTGATTGAATCTCAACCAAACTTATACAGTAGTTAGATATCCATGAGAGCTCGGTTCCTTTTGAAAACCATGCATGACTGGATTATGGCCCTTGAAATGGTCAAAATTGCTATAAAAGAGCTTGTTAACACGATACAGTCTTCACGTTTGATTGTATCTCAACCAAACTTATACAGTACTTAGATATTCATGAGAGCTCGGTTCCTTTTGAAAACCAGCCAGATCCGCCCATGCATTACTGGATTATGGCCCTTGAAATGGTCAAAATTGCTATAATAGAGCTTGTTAACACGATACAGTCTTCACTTTTGATTGTATCTCAACCAAACTTATACAGTGGTTAGATATCCATGAGAGCTCAGTTCCTTTCGTAAACCAGCCAGATCCGCCCATGCAAGACTGGATTATGGCCCTTGAAATTGTCTAAATTGCTATAATTGAGCATGTGAACACAATAGAGGCTCCATTTACTATCTGATCTTCACCAAACTTAGATAGTAGTTAAATATTGATGAGAGCTTGGTTCCTTTTGAAAATCAGCCAGATCCGCCCATGCAAGACTGGATTATGGTCCATGAAATTGTAAATATTGCTATAATACAGCTTGTGAACACAAAAGAGCCTCCATTTACTATCCGATCTTCACCATACATACATGCTCTGGATTGAAAATGACCAAAGAACCATACCAGTAGAGCATAGGCCCTCATGGGCCTCTTGTTTATTGTATCTCAATCAAACTTATACAGTAGTTAGATATCCATGAGAGCTCGGTTCCTTTCTTAAACTAGCCAGATCCACCCATGCATGACTGGATTATGGCCCTTGAAATTGTCAAAATTGCTATAATAGAGCTTGTTAACACAATACAGTCTTTATTTTTTCAGCTCACCTATGCACGAAGTGCAAGGTGAGCTATTGTGATCACATTTTGTCCGGCGTCCGTCGTGCGTCATCAACATTTCAGCTTGTTAACACTCTACAGGCTACATTTTGCATCCAGTCTTCATGAAAGTGTATCAGAACATTCATCTCAATCAAATCTTGAACAAGTTCGAAACTGGGCCATATGAGGTCAAAAACGAGGTCACTAGTGCAAATTGAAGGGAAATCTTGTTAACACTCTGGAGGCCACATTTTCAACTTGAGATATGAAGGTCAAGTTCGAACATGGGTCATGTCAGGTCAAAAAATAGGTCACTAGGTCAAATTGAAGGAAAATCTTGTTAACACTCTAGAGGCCGCAATTTTTGTTAGAATGTTTGTCTTAAAAATATCTAGGTCAAGTTCGAATATGGGTCATATTGGGTCAGAAACTAGGTCACTAGGCCAAATTGAAGGGTAATCTTGTTAACACTGTAGAGGCCACATTTTCAACTTGAGCAGCTTGAAATGTTTGAAATCTATAAACATCTGGTCAAATTTGCACAGAGGTAAAGATATGTAACACTTTTGAAGCATTGTTTAAATCTAGTTAATAACAATTGTCAACAATTCATTAATTTGGACTAATCAGAATATAAATGCTTTGGGAAAGTCCATCTTATTACATAAATCCTGGCTGTCGTAACATTCACGTGACCTATTGCATCATAATTTAAGTCCTTTGTTTTAAATGCTGGGGAGATTGAGTCACGTCATATGAAAACCCACATTATAAATCAATGAACTATGATCACAGTTAATACTTCTATGTCTAGTGATTGGACCTAAGTGCTGCTGAAAACGGCCTAAAACTCCGTACAGTGCACTTAAAACAACCGTTGAAAACATGACGAGCAATGGCTCATTATACCACACTGTTTTCAGTCTTATCGCGTAGATTGGTTGATTCACCCAGGAAGCATGTGTGTGTGTGTGTGTGTGTGTGAGCAGTGAGGGGTATTTAACATAAATACTGTTGAAAACGGCCTAAAACAACCAACAACGCAATCAAAACGACCTTTGAAAACATGATAACCAATGGCTCCTCTTACCACACTGTTTTCAGTCCTATTGCCTAGCTGTGTAGAATCACCCAAAAAACACGAGTATGTGTGCACTGTGATGGCAATTGGGCGTACATGCTGTTGAAAACGGCCTAAAACCCCAACACTGCAAGCAAAACGACCTTTGAAAACATGATGAGCAATGGCTGTTTTTATCACAATGTTTTCGATAGTTCATTTATAGGGGGGAGTGTATGCATATGTGGGGACGGGGTTATGGGAACATCGTTCACTGTACCGCCGGAAGGGATTTGGCCTGCAGAGGTGCGAAGACCCGTGAACAGATACTAACCCTTTCCCACATGCAACTATTTTATGCCTCTTTCCACACTTATTTAGTCATGCAACAACTCGCTTCCAAGATCAAAACCCATACAATGCAAACAAAACGACATTTTAAAGCATGGCGGGCAATTGCTTCTCTTGCCACAATGTGTTCAGGTCTATTGCATAGCTGGGTTGATTCACCCAGGGATCACGAGTGTGTGAACTGACGGCGTGGTATGACTGGAACGATGTGGAAAACGGCCTAAAACACCCAACAATACAAACGAAACGACCTCTGAAAGCGGGGCGGGCAATTGCTCCCTTTGACACATTGTGTTCAGTACTATTGAGTAGCTGGATTGAATTACCCAGGACGCATGAGTATGTGAACAGTGCGGGGGATTTGACATATATGATGTTGAAACCGGCGTAAAACACCCAGCAATACAAACAAAACGACCTTTGAAATCATGATTAGCAATGGCTCATCTTTCCATACTGTCTTCAGTCCTAACGCATAGCTGGGTTGATTCTCCCAGGTCCCATGAGTTTGTGAACTGTGAGAGTGATTGGACCTAAATGCTGCTGAAAACGGCCTAAAACTTCGTACAATGCACTCAAAACAACCGTTGAAAACATGACGAGCAATGGCTCATTATACCACACTGTTTTCAGTCTTATCGCGTAGATTGGTTGATTCACCCAGGAAGCATGTGTGTGTGTGTGTGTGTGTGAGCAGTGAGGGGTATTTAACATAAATACTGTTGAAAACGGCCTAAAACAACCAACAACGCAATCAAAACGACCTTTGAAAACATGATAACCAATGGCTCCTCTTACCACACTGTTTTCAGTCCTATTGCCTAGCTGTGTAGAATCACCCAAAAAACACGAGTATGTGCACTGTGATGGCAATTGGGCGTACATGCTGTTGAAAACGGCCTAAAACCCCAACTCTGCAAGCAAAACGACCTTTGAAAACATGATGAGCAATGGCTGTTTTTATCACAATGTTTTCGATAGTTCATTTATAGGGAGTGTATGCATATGTGGGGACGGGGTTATGGGAAAATCGTTCACTGTACCGCCGGAAGGGATTTGGCCTGCAGAGGTGCGAAGACCCGTGAACAGATACTAACCCTTTCCCACATGCAGCTATTTTATGCCTCTTTCCACACTTATTTAGTCATGCAACAACTCGCTTAGCTGGGTTGATTCACCAAGGGATCACGAGTGTGTGAACTGACGGCGTGGTATGACTGGAATGATGTGGAAAACGGCCTAAAACACCCAACAATACAAACGAAACGACCTCTGAAAGCGGGGCGGGCAATTGCTCCCTTTGACACAGTGTGTTCAGTACTATTGAGTAGCTGGATTGAATTACCCAGGACGCATGAGTATGTGAACAGTGCGGGTGATTTGACATATATGATGTTGAAACCGGCGTAAAACACCAGATTCTTGATTGTGATTGGTGGTCTGCCTTTTCTAAATATAGTATCACATAGCATGCAGACTGCAATAGTTGAATAACGCAGACGGTCAATCAAGAAAAGTGAGATAACAATCAAATTCGTTGAAGGCAATTTCATGAGGAAACATTGCCGGAAAAGGAGGATTTTTTACATCCCTGCATTATTTATTCTTTAATAAAATTATTCAGTCGTAGATGTATATTGTCACGAACAATGTTTATGATATCTATTTATTAATACACAATGAAGTTAAAAGGAAATATTGCACGAAAAGGAGGAATTACTGCAATTTTTATATTTCTGGCATTATTTCTTCTGTAATTTAATTATTCAGTTGTATTCATGGTAAATGTTAAAATATCATAGATTTTCATATATTTGGTAGATTTGTATGAACAATTTAGTACTAACCGAAAAGTATGGCACAACATCATAGAGAACATCTTCAGTTAAAAACTGACGAATTCGATAGCCAGGATAGGCAAACACACTATAACTGTCCTTAGTTAAATATTCCGACAAGTACTTGGTCTGACTGTGACCTATGACAACTGCCATATTTATATTTAACAAAAAGGTTAATGAACACAAGACACAAACGGTCAGATTTCGACTGTAAGTTCTTTTTAATATTTGCAAGTTACAGTCACAATAACACTTTTATATATAATCCAAATGTATTAAAACAATATAGGAATCCGCTGTGGTTTTCCCTATATATCCCATTTGTCTGCGTCTTCCGTCTGCGTTTTAATCTGTCCCACTTTTAGATCCTGTCGCCGAGAAGAAATTGTCTTTGCTCGTTTACGCATTGGGCACACATGGTTAACTCATGCATACTTACTGAAAGGTGAGGAAGCACCTCAATGTATTCTATGTTTTACACAAATTTCAGTACAGCACATTCTTCTGGAATGTGCTGATTTCACTCCAATACGTGATCGATTTTTCGTGGCTCAAAGCTCTTTGAGTCTGTCAGACCTGAACTTTTATTTGATTTCCCTAGGGAAATTAATATTTTTAATAAGATATGATTATTTCTTAAATCTTGCTTTTGCACATGCATTACTTTTACAGATCCTGTTCCACATTTTCTCAGATATTGTTTATCTTTATGTTAAGTATTACATAGTAGTGTTTGGCTTGTTTGCCTAAATTCTGTTTTACATTGGCTTACATGTCGTTTTATATTAATGTTAAGTAATGCATACATCATGTTTGATTGTTTTGTCTAATAAACTGGTTAGTTATATTTCAATTTTAATTATTTCATCATTTACAGTAAGTAAATTATCAAGCGCCCAAAATTACCTTAGTTGTCGACGGGCCTTAAAACACCATCATTCATTCATTCTGTTGTACAATAGTAAACGTGCTTCTGTCACCATAGCTAGGCGTCTGTATTCCTCTGGACTCGTAATCGATTCTGGTGCATATTCCCAGAGTTGCTCAACAAAATACTTCGCTAATTTAGCAGGACATGTCTTTATGTGTTGATTATAGTTTTCTTTTAAAACAAGCCATTCTAGGCACTCTGGACAGCCTCCATATGATTCTGAATTGAAATCTCCCTTCCTTCTTCTTGAAAGCAGAAATCCCCCCCTTCTAGACTTCAAGACAAGTAGGTTGTGTTTATGATCCCCTTTGTTTCTTGATGTTGAGGTCATTAATCATTTCTATATCTTTTTTCAATTTGAGTATTTCCTTCACATCATTTTCCATTTTATGCTGGCCTTCAAGATGATTCTGAATATTCGACATTAATTTTCCACAATATGAACAAGAATGTACAATGTCATAGCATCTTCCAGACTTATATTTTTCTGATTGTGTACTTCTTTTGATAAAGATTCCACCATTTTTTATACAATTAGGTTTATCATCTTCATTCAAAACCCTACTCAGTGGCAATGTGTTTGCACTCACAGAAATTGTCACTTTTTCAGGGCTCCTGATGCCACATGGAGCCTGTAGAAAAGGGAAGACATCACTCTTTTCTTCATCACCTTCATTCCCATCCACAACTGCCTCATCTCCTGTCTCCTCTGCTAAACTGTCATTTAGCTCCACCTTCCACTCAGACTCCGAACTTAAACATTCCGATTCAGAATCAAGGTCCTCATCTGTTTCTGAAAATCAATAAATTGTTTAATATATCTTGTATATATATATAATTGTTTTACCAACAAGTTCTGTACTCTGGTCATGAAATAACACTGTTTAAGATGTCATCATCATGACCCCAGTCACATTTGACTTACGACAGTATGCCCCATAATATTGGACAAAGTTTCACATAAATTATGAGCTGTAATTTAACGCGAGCTGTCGGAGGACAGCGCGCTCGACTATATGCTGCTTATTCACATGAAGCACTATTTCGTTATATTGCACTTAAGTCCTATTAAATCTTATACACTCAGCAACTTCAACATACAATGTGAAGAAAGGTATTATATGTAATTATATTCCAAATATGAAAGCCCAAGCACAACTTTTTATTGAGAAAAATTAAAAAAAAAATCCCAACTTGTCCTAAAACTTTAACCACCCATAATCATGTTTTTACCCCAAAAAGAAGGTCACACTCAGCATCCTCAGCTTATAATATGAAGAAAGGTATTAGATCTAATTATATTCCAAATATGAAAGCCCTAGCACAATTACTTATTGAGAAAAAAAGAAAAAGAAAAAGAAAAAAATCCAACTTGCCCTAAAACTTTAACCACTCCAAATCATTATTTTTTATTTGCCTCAGTTCCCCGGGATTTCTTCCTGGTGCTGCTGCTGGTGTTGTTAATACAGTTATTTCTGTCCGTGTTGTATTTGTAGCAGTATCCACCAGACTGACTGCTTGCCGCAGTATTTCTCCAAGATGGCTTAAATTTACCATGATTTTATAATCTGAATAATAAATGTACATCTTGTATTCTTGGTACAGGAAAACAAGTCATTTTTTATCCTTTTAATTTCTCAACATCAAATATATACATATTAATCACTGCTTACCTTGCGCTTTGTAATTATTCAACATCGAGGGGAAAATCCAAATCAAATATGGCGGAAAGTAAACCGCATGCTTCTTAACGGAAAATGTCGAAAGACGAGGACAAATTTTGATTGGTTCACGAGGTCTGATGCCATATCCGATCCGCTTTCTATGTAGGGGAAACGAATGCTACAAAAGGGTCCGACCAATCGGACAATACTTGGAAGCCGTTTTTTATGCTGTACTTTGAAATGCCCTTCAACAGACTGTACATATAAACTGCTTATAAACGAAAGTGGACAAAAGTTTAAGGGCTTAACCACGTAAACTAAAAGTAACCCATAAACATGTTTTGGACAAAGAAAATACCACATACACGTCCATAGTTGACGCGGACAGACGGACGGACATACCTATTGCGGGGTAGTTGTGTGACACCATTGCTTGTGTGGCAATGAATTTGACTTGTGTGGCAACTCGGAAAGTGTATGTACAGCACCACGCTTCTGCAACAGTCACTTAAGTTTGTCCTACTGCGGGGTAGTTGTTTGACAATAATGCTTGTGTGGAAATGAATTCGACTTCTGTGGCAACTTATAAAGTGTATTTACAGCACCACACTTCTGCAACAATCACTTGAGTTTTTCATCAAAATCTAGTGTAATAATGTTTTATAATATTTACTTTTTCGAAGAAGTAAACAATTTATTGCTTTTGTAAAATTAATAGAAAACCCGTGGGTTTTTTCTGAACACAGACACTGACAAAACGCTAGCATGCAAATCCATAATTTTGGGTTCTCTGTTTAAGAAAATTTCTAATCAGTTCTTGTGGGTAGCGAGTACGTATTACCAAAATCTGGTAAACTTACAAACCAAATATTGTAGCTTTCAAATTTGTCTCTAATGTGGAACGATGTTCTGTTTCTATTATAGGAGAACAACCATTCTTCAGCTGTATGAAACGTATCATACAATTACCAATATATAATAATGGACTTTAAAACACTGCCACAATATGTCAAGGCCACAGGCTAAAGTAACACCAGTCTCAATTCTGTCAAATCAAGAAAAAAGATATGCATTGTTTGTTTGTATGCTTTATTAGAAGTTCTAAAAGCTATAATTGATCAATCCTTGCTATACAATAACATGGAACATAAGAGATTTCCATGTTACAATAGGAAATCTGTTTTATTTACTATACTATCGGCCTCCAAGCTTACTTGATAGTGATAGACTCCAAATATGGATGATAATTGAAAAGCAAGAGGGCCATCATGGCCCTGGACCGCTCACCCGATTTTTTAAATTGAATGTTCGATCAACACCAATCACACTACCATTTTCACCTACGCAATTACGTTTCATATCTAGAATTTGTTCCTCAGTATATAGCGTTTTGATTGGTTCTTTATGTTTAAGGAAGATGACATTTTGTATGAAGGGATTTTCATGTTGAGAGAATAGAATTTCTAGGATATCATCTGCAATATTATGTCTGACTACTTTTCCTCCTTTGTTTTCTTCTGTTCGCGATAAATTTTATCTTGGAGCTGGCGACTACGTCGTTTAGTACTTAGGGATTCGTTCTCGTATACGGTTTCCCGGATTTTGAATTACTATGTGACGGTTTTGTTTTATTCGAGATTCCTAAATATTCCACAAGTGCGCGAGTTTTTAAATACGTCTTGTCGTTTGGTGCATCTTTTACTAACGTAACTCGTTTCTTGAAAGCCCTATCTAATTTCAGTGTTGTATAGTATCTATGTAGAATTAAAATATTAGTTGGCACAGGGTTGAAGGGAGTGAACACAATTTTTTTCTTTATCATTTTTCTTGAGCAAATGACCCCATCCTTCCTATACACGGTAGTTAGAGTGTTGCCTTCTGTTAAAATAAACTCATGTTTGACAGTGGTCCCAGAATTGGAATCCCAAGTTCCACAGTCATCGGGAAAGCAGTTTCTTTTGGCAGTAGATTGGTGGTGGTCGATCACCACATATTAATTATCTTTCATGCCCCGAGGGACCGTACTGAACTCTGGTCTGGTGTTCAATAAGCCATTAAACACATCTTTGTTATTTAAGAATCTATTTCCGATCAATTTCTTAAAAGGTGAGACAGTCTGCTGCTGAATATTGCAAATCTTCGGTTCAGAAAGAGGGAGGTCATCGTCTTCTTCATCGCCAAAAGAGTCTGTCAAACACTCAAATTTGTTTTCAACCGAACAGTATGACTTGTCAGTGGGGAAGTCGTCATGAAATGGTCGTCGCATTTTTTTGCGAAGAGGAGCTTTCCCTTTTGTTTACTGATATGTTGACTGGTGTTGGTATTTTGTTATGCTCATGGTCGGGAGTTTCATTGCAGTTAATATTGAGTGTGTCTGTTACTGCAGTAAAATGGTGTACGGCATACCAGTGCCCACGTCTCGGTAAGGAATTGAATTTGTGCCAGAAGATGCACAAGGGTTGTTTTTTGTCCTGTCATCCTGTTGGAAAAACCGTTGTGTTCAGCGTACGAAACGCGATGTAATTTTTAACCAGGTTTTCCGAAGGAAAAATCTGGTTATTAGTTTGGCGAAGTTGGCGGGCGTGCGGGTGGGCGGGCGCGCTTCGTCAACTTTCCTTGTCCGGACCATAACTTTGTCATGCATAGAGATATTTTCAAATAACTTGGCACAAACATGCACCATATCAAGACGATGTGCCAAATGCAAAAAAAAAAAATCTGTAGATTCAAGGTCAAGGTCACAGTGATAAGAAATAGACTTTAATTGAACTTTTCTTGTCCGGACCATAACTTTGTCATGCATAGAGATATTTTCAAATAACTTGGCACAAACATGCACCGAATCAAGACGATGTGCCAAATGCAAAAAAAAATCTGTAGATTCAAGGTCAAGGTCACAGTGATAAGAAATAGACTTTAATTGAACTTTTCTTGTCCGGACCATAATTTTGTCATGCATAGAGATATTTTCAAATAACTTGGCACAAACATGCACCATATCAAGACGATGTGCCAAATGCAAAAAAAAAATCTGTAGATTCAAGGTCAAGGTCACAGTGATAAGAAATATACTTTAATTGAATTGTTCTTGTCCGGACCATAACTTTGTCATGCATAGAGATATTTTCAAATAACTTGGCACAAACATGCAACATATCAAGACGATGTGCCAAATGTAAAAAAAAAATCTGTAGATTCAAGGTCAAGGTTACAGTAATAAGAAATATACTTTAATTGAACTTTTCTTGTGTCATGCATAGAGATATTTTCAAATAACTTGGCACAAATATGAACTATATCAATATGATGTGTCACATGCAAAACTTTTGTCTGTAGCTTCAAGGTCAATGTCACAGTGCCAACAAATAGACATCAGTTGAACTTTTCTTGTCCGGACAATAACTTTTTCATCCATAGAGATATTTTCAAATAGCTTGGAACAGATATACACCATATCAAGACGCTGTGTCATATGCACAAGTTATGTGTTTAGCTTCCAGGTCAAGGTCACAGTGACAGAAAATATACTTTACTTGAACTTTTTTTGTTCAGACCATAACTTTACCATGCATATAGATATTTTCAAATAACTTCGCGCAGATATGTTCCATATTAAATAACTTAGATATCATTATATATTCAATGGTTGGCTCTATGCACATGTAATTTATTGTGCTTTTTTGAAATGTTCTACTTAGTTTGGCTAGTACAGGCAACACTTCTGTTAATATATACAATCCACTGATGAAACGGACATTGTGCATCTTTTTAAGTAAGCCTGTAGCAGTACAATCTTTCTGTAGATTTTTTAAGCATTGCAAAATGGCAAGCATATCATTCTGAAATTCTCGGACTCCTTCATCAAATGACAGCCATCTAGTCATACAAGCCTTTTTTACTTTGTGGACTATTGCTACTCTTGATGATTTTGGAAGTTGTGTTGTGTCACAGTTTGCAAGTTCAATCTGAACCTTGGCTAGTGTAGCAGACCTTTTCGGTGAATCTTCGAAAAACTTCCACAAACATCTAAGAAGGTCTGCTATGTCTTTAATGAAGCTGACATCTACGTTAGAATCAGTGCAGGCAAGAGCCAGCCTGTGGCAGATGCAGTGGACAGAGATAACTGTAGGATGTTCTTGCTTAATTCTGGCAGCTAGACCACTTTTCTTCCCTGTCATAGTGCTAGCTCCATCCGTAACAATCCCAGAAAGCAATCCATCATCCAAATCTTTCAGGGTTCTCTTCAAAACAGCATGCAGAGTTTCACTATTAGCCGAGACAGAATCTGCCAAAACATCAGCAACATCAAGGAACCTAACAGTTGGCTGTGCTGAACTTATGTACTGTATGAAGGTTACCATTTGGGTCTTTACAGAAATGTCAGTTACTTCATCTACCAAGACACTATATGCAAGTGAACTATTGGCTTCATTTACAATATTTCTGTATAAAGTTTCTCCGATTGTTAGGAAAATTTCTTGCAGTGAGCCTTGACTTTTGTGATCAAAGTACTTGATGGTGTCAAGCCCTAGTTTCTCTATCAATGACAACATTAAAATAAATTTACAATTTGGGATCTCCTCCTTCATTAACCAATATGCAGCCATAAATGCTTTCATCTGAACATCTTCACCAACTCTCTGTCTTTCCTCATGTTCTTTGTGAAATATAGAAACTCGACTAGTCATCTCAGTAGCGATTCCTTTACGGTGGTTAGCAGACTTAGCGTGATCTTCAATAGCTTGTCGTTTGTATCTCTTAGCACCTGTTATGTAGTGGTTCAGCCCGGATGTAAATATATTGTGCTTTTTACAAATCAGACAAAACATACCTTTTCCTTCTTTATACACGAGCCACCAAAATCCAGTTGATTTACAGAATGACATTTCATCAGTTAGCCATTTGTGCTGAAATTTGTCCTTACATCCTTTAAATTGGTCCCTTTCACCTTGGCTAAGATTCAAACATCTTTTCTCTCTACACAGCTGGTTATTGTGTAACAATTTTAAGTCTTCTATGGGAAAACATTCAGAAATGTTCACCATTACATCAGATTCCTTTCTAAAAGTGGCTGTATCAGCTGTAGCTGTAAATGAGCCCTTTTGGTCTCTGTCTTCAGTAGCTGAAAAAGATGTCGAGTTTTGTTCTGACAAGGCATGTGGTGGTGGAGCAAAGTCTTCCGATGACAAGGCCAGTGGTGAAGAAGCAGGGTCTTGATCTGATGAGGCCTGTGGCTGATCTGAGGGAAGAAAACAATAACATTTTATTTAATTATAAAACAGAATAAAAATCAATATTTGAAACAAGAGGGCCAGAATCGCTCCACAGCCAAATCTCCAAACAGCCCTGCCCCCTGGCGGCCATGTTCCAACATGACTTGAAGGAATCTGATAGAGGGTCATCCAAAGAACATTTCTACAAAATTAATTTGAAAATCGGCCTGACACTTTCGGAGGAGAATATTTTTTAAGTTTTCACTATGATCATTTAAGGCAAAATAGCCCCACCCTCTGACTGCTATGTTTTTCAATCAATCAATATGGCTTGACGGAATCTGATAGAGGGTCACCCAATGAACATTTATACAAAATTATTTGAAAATCACTGTTGGAAGAGAAGAATTTTTAAGTTTTCACTGTAGCAATATAAGGCAAAATAGCACCACCCTCTGGCGAATATGTTGTTCAACCAATCAACATTTCTTGAAGGAATATAAAAAGGGTTACTCAAGGAACATTTCTACAAAATTATTTGAAAATCGGCCCAACACTTCCGGAGAAGAAGATTTTTAAGTTTTCACTAATTTTTCTTTCGGTTGCCATGGAAACCAGAACTTTTAATGGATCAAACAAATTTGAAGGAATTTAGTAGAGGATATTGAGAGGATGCTTCCTACAAAGTTTCAACCAAATTGGCCAAGTGGTTAGGAAGAAGAAGTCGTTTAAAGGAAAAAGTTAACGCACAGACGCACACACGACGGACAATTCGCCACGACATAAGCTCGACAGGCTTTCAGCCAGTGAGCTAAAAAATGACAAGATGCCAAAGACCTTCCCCAACAGAAATTGATTTGCAACTTGTTCCGTAAAATGCTGCTTTTTATTTGTGTTACAGTTAAAAATCCCAGAAAATTCATTTAAAGAAATCTAAATCTAGTCCCCAAGGTTTCATGTATGCATGATAATTAAATACAAATCATCTTCTGCCTTTAGTTTTACAGAAGAAGATTTGTATTTGTCTTGTGATCTAAATCTACACCCAAAGGTGTCTATGCTAGCTATAAAAATACAAATCTTCTACTGCCTATAGTTTCACAGAAGATTTGCATTGTATTATTACTCACACCTATGTTGTGGGTATTCAAAAGAAGCATATCATTTAGATGGCTATGGAATACATAACACTTGTTTTAAAATGCTCTTTATGCCTCCGGAAAAGTCATTCTTGTTTAAACCTTTCCCACCTGTATACGTATTTCCTCATAACAAGCAATTTCTCCTTTTACAACAATGTTTCAACTATATTCAATAATTACACTTCACATTAATATGATTTTCTGTATCTTTGCTCAGGTTGTTTTTATATTGTATTGTTGGTGATTTGTTAAAGGGCAAGCAGGATTGGGAATTGAGTGTTGCATTTATCCTAATGAAACACTCGCCTGCCTGTGCATGCTTTTGCTTTACTTATCTTTTTAATGTTCTTTTCTTCATCGCCAACTCTTGTCATCTGTAGTAATCAACTCTGAACGATAATAATCGCGTCAAAACATGACCAACGAACTGTCAAAATCAAATCAAATGAACCGTAAAATACGAACGAAGAATAAAAGGACGAATCAGTTATGTTGTAACAACCAATATCCGCGGGTCATTTACCTGATTTTGGCCGAAAGAAATGGTAATTTTTTTTTTTTCATTCTTGCAAGAGTATGTCTGCTAATTTTAATCGAAGTATTCAAAACGCTTTACAAGTCGTCGTAATTTAAAGCGCCTAAATGATTTGATGAATTAAGACGCGGACTTTGTAGAAAGCACCGGAAGTTGAATTTCGGCAAATATTTCAGCTTTATTTATATGTTATAAAATCGTCGAATTTCGGCGAATGCCAGCAGCTTTAGCTATTTATATATATATTTAAAAAACCCTTTAATAATATTTTGATTGTGGCACAGAATTGAACCGGCGATTTTGTCAAAACGAAACGGCGAGGATTCGCCGGGTGCCGGTCCTTAATGAAAACTCTGGATATGAGTAAGTTTCATAACCTCGGGCCCTGGATCTAGTCTGTTTTCAAAGGCATAAACGCGTTACTATCAAGTAAAGGGTTAAGGCAGATCACTGATTATCAACCTGGCATTAGGGATCCTAAAATGTGGCTGCTTACAACAAAAGGTTGCTTAATATCTGTTATCTATTATATGTTCTTACTAAATGAGGCCATCAACACACGATTGACTGTATTGAACTGATATTTGTTAGATAAAATTGTGATATATTTAATTGACAAAGTAATTATGATTATTCATCAATAGAAATGTTCCCTGTTACTTGAATTACTAGCTTTGATTAACTATTAATAAAAAGATTTGACAGATCTGTTAATTCTTAATCAAACACCTTCCATTATAGAAAACCTGGTTTCATGGAATTTCCATGTCTTGTTTCCATTTGCATGCGGATACACAACACGCACTGGCGCTTGGACTACATCTGTCAAGGCAATAATTGTCCATGTATTAGAATAAGACCCAACTGATGCAGCATCTAAACATGTGTTTGTGTAACTACTTGTTAAATTCATAATATGTGATCTAAGTGGATTTAAGTAGGTCTCCTGGTTGTTTAGTAAATTTAAACATGTATAATATCTCAATGCCAGAGATAGGTTCTCGTTCCCAGTCAGAAGAATGGATATCGCGTTGAATAAACAGTCACCATCGCCAGTGGTTTTTTAGCTCTACTGGCCAAAGGCCATAAGTGTTTATGTCGTGGCGATTTGTCCGTCGTGCGTGCGTGCGTGTGTGCGTCCGTAAACAATTTCTTGTTAACACGATACAGTCTTCACTTTTCATTGTATCTCAACTAGACTTATACAGTAGTTAGATATCTTTGAGAGCTCGGTTCCTTTCGAAAACCAGCAAGATCCGCCCATGCATGACTGGATTATGGCCCTTGAAATGGTCAAAATTGCTATAAAAGAGCTTGTTAACACGATACAGTCTTCACTTTTGATTGTATCTCAACCAAACTTATACAGTAGTTAGATATCCATGAGAGCTCGGTTCCTTTCGTAAACCAGATAGATCCGCCCATGCAAGACTGGATTATGGCCCTTGAAATTGTCCAAATTGCTATAATTGAGCATGTGAACACAATAGAGGCTCCATTTACTATCTGATCTTCACCAAACTTAGATAGTAGTTAAATATTGATGAGAGCTTGGTTCCTTTTGAAAATCCGCCAGATCCGCCCATGCAAGACTGGATTATGGCCCATGAAATTGTAAAAATTGCTATAATACAGCTTGTGAACACAAAAGAGCCTCCATTTACTATCCGATCTTCACCATAAATACATGCTTTGGATTGGATTGAAAATGACCAAAGAACCATACCAGTAGAGCATAGGCCCTCATGGGCCTCTTGTATAGGATTCCCAGTAATATCGTCAACATAGTTGTCAATCACTTCGATCGCAATTCTATCGACGTCTGGATAATCATCAGGTTGCTCTTTTGGTTTGGTGAGTTCAACTTTAAACAGCATTTCACGATCGACGGATTCTTTTAATTTACTGATATCTTTAGACAGTGCAGCCTGAAATGATAAATTTGAAACCAGTGTAAGTCTCTAAGGAATATAGTGTCTATATATTAGCATAACGACTGAATCGCTCATGTTTAGATAAATGGACCAAAAGTATTCATAATTTACCCAGGAATTGCCGTGGTATAACTGACATTTTTGAAAGCGGTACAAACAAACAAAACTACATGTATGCATCCATATGATGAACGTCAATCCTTCCTGTCCGTACGACTGTCTGTTCAAGGGTCATTTGCAAATACCTATTTAGGATTATTATATCTATATATAACTTCATTTCCAACATTGTTCCTGCCTTTCGTCCGATCATTTATTTGCATTCATGTAGCCTTTTATTGTAGGTTTATTCTTCGTGTGAGCGAAATGCATCAGGTGTGTAAAGTTAGCAGTCAGTTGGTTATTGGTAGTTGGTTATTTAATCTACTGCCAGAGTACGAATAAACAGCCAGCTAGTAGTTGGGTGTCCGCCATATTATCGAATCTATTGCTATAGGCGAATACCGAAACAGCTACCAATTGGTTATTCAACAAAGAATCAAAGCTCCTATGTTTGTTATTCAATCTGCTGCCAGAAAACGTATAAACAGCCAGGAAGTAGTTGGGTGTTATCGTTTCTATAACCATCGGCGTATACCCACACAGTTAGCAATTGATTATTCAAGAAAGAGATTTATAAAGCATTTATTGCATTACTACTAACATTTCTAGAACGGATCTGTCTTTTAAAAACAGCGTAGCAGCAGTTTTTCTCTCTCGCTCGAGCAATCAAAACTGCTGCTGCTTCTGTTTTCATGATATGATTTTACCACAGCAATGCTTTTCATAATACACAGTGAAGTATAGATGAATTACAAAGCATACACTACATACGCATAAGCATACATACCGATATCACTCGAACATATCGATAACCTGGACATAACGATAACTCGAATACATAGATACTTCAAACATATCAATGACTCGAACTTCTTGATACCTCGAATAAATTGATAACTTGTATATATCAATGACTCGAACATACCGATAACTCGAACAAATCGATATATATATAAATATATTCGAGTTATCGATATATTTGAGTTATCGATGTGTCTATTTATCGTTTGGTTTAAGTTATCGAGATATCGATATGTTCGAGCTATCGGTATGTGTGACTTATCGATATGTTTGAGTTCTCGATGTGTTCGAGTTATCGATATGTTCCGAGTGATTTCGGCAGGTATATTTATGCACATGTAGTGTATGATTTGTTTTTCATCTATACTTCACTGTATATTATGAAAAGCATTGCTGTGGTAAACTCATATCATGAAAACAGGGAAGCAGCAGCAGTTCTGATTGCTCGTGCGAGCGAACAAAACTGCTGCTTCGCTGTTTTTAAAAGACAGATCCGTTCCAGAAATGTTAGTAGTAACGCTATAAAAACTTTGACTCTTTCTTAAATAACCAATTGCTAACTGTGAGGACATTGACTGGTAAAAGGTAATTCGCCCTATTGCTTAATTTGAATGTCCAACTACTAGCTGGCTGGCTGTTCGTAAATATAGCAGTAGATTCGCGCTTTAACTCTGTGTTGAATACCCAATTGATAGCTGGCTGGGTATTCGCATATAGGAGTAGATTCGAGATTTGACTCTTTGTTGAATAACTAATTGATAGCTGTGTGAGTATTCGTATATAGCAGTAGATTCGCGCTTTCACTCTTCGTTGAATAACCAATTGCTAGCTGTGTGGGTAATCGCCCATGGCTATATATTCGATAATATTGCGGACACCCAACTACTAGCTAGCTGTTTATTCTTACACTGGCAGAAAATTGAATAACCAACTGACTGATAACTTCATACACCTAAATGCACCAGCGAAATAAGTCTGTCCGTACAACTGTCAACCGGGTCATGAGAAAAATAATATATGAGCGCTGTAATTTCTGTATGATCAAGGGGCTACTATATCCATATATTAATACGTCCTTTACAAGAATGTTTCCGTCGTTTATTGTACTGTAGGCTTATTGTTCCTCGACAGGTCTGATTTAAGATAATAGGTCCTGGAATTCATGCACTTGTTGACAAAGGTAACTGTGACAAGCGGCTTTCACCAATGGGCTAACAGTCTATGTAGAAAAATAGCCAGTTGCTCGGAAAGTATGTTGTGTGGAGAACTAGTGTGAAAAAGCTAGTAAAAACATAATAGGTGAACTGGCCGCCGTGATATGACTGAACTATAGGTGAAAACGGCGTTAGGCCAAAATCAATCATGCTTTTGTCTATCGGGTTTTCTGAAAAAGGTGTATGTGCCTTAATTATTTAAAATCTATTGACATAAGTTATCCTGCCCATAACAATTATGTTAACATCATAGTATATTGCTATGCATCACTTTTTGGACTGTTTACCTGATATGATATTTTAACAGCTGTCTGTATTGCAAATCATAACAGAAAGAAATTCTTGGAACCTCAAATAAGGTTTTTGTTATACATTAAAACATTGATGCGTAATGAGAATATGGTCATTTTGACATCCCACAACAAATGATTCGTATACTAGTTAAAACATTTGGAACTTATCCTATGATCTTTATAAAACGCTGAAAAGAATGTAAAAACAAAGCCAGTTTTTTTTTATTGTTCCTCACCATATCTATATCAAATAATATGTCCGTCTGTCTGTTTATATCGGGTCATTTGAGAAAATTTTATTGTTGCTTTATTTCGTATATATATAACTGCACTGTACTTCCATAACCCTTTCCCACATACAACACATCTGTAGCAGACGCCTTTTGAAACGTCATTATTTAAATATGGAATATCTCTATAAATGCAAGTATAATTAGTGAATATAGTTGAAAACATTGAGCAATTCCTCCTTTTCCCATAATGTTTTCAAAAGTTGTCTGCTGCAGAGGCGTCAGAAAGCTGCTATTTGTGGAAAAGGGTGAACAATGTTGTTACTGCCTTTGGTCTGATTTGCATTTAAGTAAGTATGGTCTTGTATTCTAGACTTATAGTTTTTCAACATGTTTGTATCAAAACAATGCCCATGCACTTGTCCATCGGGTAATCCGAAAAATGTATCTGTATATTCTATGTTAACACTTTTGACAATTTCTCTTCTATACACAAAGAAGGATTTGAGCGTGATCTAAATGCAGTATATCACTCAAAACTATTTTATTGCTGTTGAAATTCCCTCCCGCGTATTTTTCCATACAACATTTCTTAGTGCGCATGCGTTACTACGTTGGGCTTGACATTTTATGAATGAAGTCACGAGCTTCTGTTGTAATTTGAATTGTAACGGTGACCTTTTTGTTTTAAATGACGTCATTCACGTGTTTTACCAACATTTTTGGCGCGGTCGAAAACGTTGTGTTAGAATGAGACAGTAACACATTTCCCATGATGAGTTTAAGAGCAATTGAAAAAGGCATAAAAAAATAAAATGTTCATAGACTGTTAATATAACTGATTTCAAAATGTTTTGTTAGTTGAAAAAATCAAATATTTCCAAAACAAATACAATGGGGAGTAAAGATAGAATAGCTACACGAGATTTTATCAAGGAAAACAACGTTATGTTAAAACGTAGTTCACCCTTAATTTGTATCCATTTAAGTTATAAAAAAGTGCTAGAATTGATTTGTTTGTTTTATTGGGGTTTTACGCCGCTTTCATTATCATATCAGTCATATCACGGCGACAGTTCATTTATTCATGATCCCTGGGTTAACAAACCAGTACTGGGCTAGAAAATGTGCCTTGCCCAAGGGCACTCCACCATGACCGTAGTGCCGCGACTGGGGATCGAACCAGGGACACCCGGTTTAAAATCCCCAACGCTAACCACTCGACCACAGCGGATTGCTAGAATTGAAATAGATCTCATTTTGTGTCATTCAGTTGTGTATAAATTAATCATTCAGGCCATTTGACCTTCGTGATTAATTACTACACACCTGAACTCCAAATCGTGATACGAGCCGGTATATCACTCAAAATGAGATATATTTCTTAATTAAGTACTACTTCATTTTTAAACACTGTTTCTACTAATTGTCCGATTTGTATGTAAATAAATTAGCCTGAATGTATAGGCTTATATAAATCGTTCCTCAACATGTCTGTATCAAAAGTATATTTCCGTCTGTCGATGTTCTTGTCTATCGAGTCATCCGAAAAAGGTATACTATGGCTATAATGTGAATATTACTACTTCTTTTACAATAATGTTTCTACTTCTTCTGATGTGTGTGTAAAATGTAAGCTGATAGATAGTGTAGACTTATCGTCCTTCAACATGTTTGTATCAACAACACTAAATCTGTCTGTCAGTGACCTTGTCCGAAAAAAAAGTACACTAGGGCTATATACAATCTTTATTTGGTACTACTTCCTTTTCAACACTCTTTTACCTCTTATCTGACTTGTATGAATATAAGTTTAGTCTGATATGGTAGGCTTATGATATCGTTAGTTACTCAACATGTTTGTATCAACAAAATGTGTCAATTGCTATTCGGGTCATCGGAAAAAGGTTTATTGGCGCTATAATTGTTTGAAAAATTCTAGTTATTATGCCCCCTTCGAAGAAGAGGGGTATATTGCTTTGCACATGTCTGTCGGTCGGTCGGTCTGTAGGTCGGTCGGTCCGTCGGTCCGTCTGTAGACCAAAGCTATAACTCAACAATGCCTGGACCTATGGTCCTCAAACTTGACTTGGGGGTTGGGCCTGACCAGGAGATGAATCCTATTTATTGTGAGGTCATTGGGTCAAAGGTCACTGACCTTGAACACAAAAACCCTTTTTAAGCTTGTCCGAGTGATAACTAAACATTGCCTGGACCTATGGTCCTCAATCTTTACTTGAAGGTTGGGCCTGACCAGTAGATGAACCCTATTTATTTTGAGGTCAAAGGTCAAGGTCACAGTGACCTTGAACACAAAAACCCTTTTTAAGCTTGTCCGAGTGATAACTCAACAATGCCTAGACCTATGGTCCTCAAACTTGACTTGGATGTTGGGCCTGACCAGTAGACGAACCCTATTTATTTTGAGGTCATAGGTCAAGGTCACAGTGACCTTGAACACAAAAACCCTTTTTAAGCTTGTCCGAGTGATAACTCAATAATGCCTGGACCTATGGTCCTCAAAGTTGACTTGGAGGTTGGGCCTGACCAGTAGATGAACCCTATTTATTTTGAGGTCATTTGGTCAAAGGTCAAGGTCACAGTGACCTTGAACACAAAAACCTTTTTTAAGCTTGTCTGAGTGATAACTCAACACTGCCTAACCTGGAGGATACATAATATCTGCAAATATCAGTCATCATCCCAATGGGATTAAGAACTGTACCTACTATCCTCAAACTTTGAAGGAACATTGTTCATAATCTTAAAACTGACTCAGACATCCAATTTGAAATGACAAATCAACTGGCATTTCGGTCCATGCAAATTTTACTCAATTGTCCTAATATTCCTGACAACATGGCGCTCAGGGTGTGGGGGGGGGGGGGGGGGGCATCGTGTTTGACAAACATCTCTTGTTACTACCTACTTTACTCAAATGTTTTTACCTCTTGTCTGATTTGTTGTAATTGATGTATCCATGTATTGCCGGTTATTTGTTCAATAATATGTTTATAATTGTCTGTCGGGTCATCCTAAAATGAGCCGTCCCGCGAGAAAATCCAACATTATGGACTCTGCCTTATGTATCGACCTAGATCAGCCTGCATAGTCCGCGCAGACTGGTCCGGGCCAACTCATTCCGTATCAGGGGCATAGAGTAATTATTCCTGAAACAGAAATTCCACAGGAGGCGAAACGTGTTTATCCGGGTAAGCCTGTGCGGCATGCTTATGCTGATCCGGGTCGAAACTTTACGCAGAGTCCACAATGTTGGTTTTCTCGTTGGTCGCTGACATGGACTTCGTCGTTCCTTTGGATAACCTATATTTTTATCATAATTCATTCGCATATTCCGTGTGGAAAATACCCACTATAATAAAGATTACATGAATTGTTGGGTATATAGATCCTAAAAGAATTCATAACATACATGGGATTTCAGAAACAAGGAATAAGTAAATGTCAGTTTCCGAAATCATAAAAGTGATAAATAGTAGGTGATTGTCACTCACCTTGCGCATTCGTTTCATTGCCATCAGGTAGTCGAATTATGTGCCATCTACTGTTCGGCAATTCCTACAAATAAAACCCACATCAAGTTGCCCCCATGCTTTCAGTTCCCTCTCTTGTATAGATTGACATTTACTGTGAAACCAAGTGTTGCACACAGAACATTTTAAACAGTCGGCAACACATTTTGTTATGCATTCTCCACATGCAAATCTCCCAAAACTCCATCTTTGAAATTTATGTAAATGATGACGTTACTTATGTTAATGATGACGTTACTTATGTAAATGATGACGTAAAATATAGCGTTAATGATTTCGACGTAATTTCGATCCTGTATGAAGTTGTTCTATTTAGAATAACGGAAAAACGTAAATTTAAGTTCTCGTCATGTATAGGACAAAATTAAGCTTTAATACGTGAAGGCTGGGTATTTATATGCTCAGCCCCGAAATTACCATCAATTCCAAGAAATGAGCGTTCTGTTTATTTATCACATAAATACCCTTATTTTCAAGTTGAGAACAAATCACGGAACAACGATATCCAACATGTGTGATATCAAATACACGTCATACACGCGACTACTGATGACGTCATTTTGACCTTTATCTTTATTATGTTTATTGTTAAGTTGTTAAATTTTACACATTGAAAAATGCAATAATACGTTATTTTGAATAAATAACGAGTCTTAATTGTTTAAAACATTGTTGTTTTTTTTTCTTCTTATTCAAAAATGATGAGGACTACTTTTTTATGCGGTGAATCACAAGTTCTTATGAAGAATATGTTATTCGGTCTTTGTTTTGATGTTGTCAATATTTTTCATTAAAACATACTGTTTAGGTGATAAAAAGAATCCATCACTCGTTTTACTTTGGAGAAGATTTCTTAAATTCGTCTCGAAAAAGAGAGTTATTAACCTCGCCAAGAGGCTCGGTTAATAACCGTCTTTTTCAAGACTCATTTAAGAAATCTTGATCTCCAAAGAAAACTCATGATGGATCCTATATATCTGAGATATATCTAATCTCTGCTGGGGATTTTAATTACATGTATAATCATTGTGTGACCCTTAATAGCCGTTAAATTCTTCATGCCAAGTTACTGACATAACTCTTATTAGATAATACACAGTAATCGTGGAAGTGAGTTTAAAATCAAACCTGATGGAGACAGTGGAAATGTTATAAAAACAACTAGTTTCATATTGATGATGTACTATTATATTTGCCCCTAACTTAGTATCCATATCTACATGTATGATCATATATTTGACAGGATATCGAAAAAGCCGAAACTGTGAAAATCATGTGTTCTTCCTGAATAGCATAACTACGGAACAATCCAACAGTTTTTTCAGAATGTATAGACCTTCGCAAATGTTTTTATTTTGTAGATCGAGATATGATGCTATATAAATTGTGAATAAATGGCATTGATGGTAAAATGTATACCATCATAAAGATTATATATAAACATGCAGTTTCTTGTATAAAGGTCAACAATAAATTCACGGAGTGGTTCGATTGTAAAACATGCGTCAAACAAAAGTCAAATGGGTTAATGTTTCACATACACTTTTTTCCATACTTATAAATGACCTTGTACAGGAGATCAATGGCCTTGACATTGGATTCATTGTTGATGAAAGTAGTCTATCTATGTTACTCTCTGCGGATGATATATTCTTATTTGCAAAAACCGCGGATAGCCTACAGAAAATGCTAGACGTACTGGTGTAAACGATGGCGTGTATTAATTAACACTGATAAGTCAAACTGCATGCATTTCATGGAAAGGTAGCAAAACCGATCTGTCATCACACATCTGTTGAGTCATATAATCATTATAAACGGGATTTCGCTATACACTCTGTCATGAATACTTTCAAAATGCGCGGGTCGTGCATCAGGAATAATAATTTCTCGTATACACCATTTAAAAGATACTGGTGCAATCGGATTAATTAATTATGTTTGAAAACATCCCATAGGTTAGGAATATGCCACAGCGCTCTTTGTTTTGCAAGAGTCGCTTCACTTTAGTCACTAATCACGGAAAGTTTGGTTCTATTAAACGGCGTCAATTTTTGAAACAAGAGGCCCAAGAGGGCCAGTATCGCTCCACGGCCATAAGGCAAAAATCAAATCTCCAAACAGCCCTGCCCCCTAGTGGCCATATTTTTTACCAACCACCATGGCTTAAAGGAATCTTGTAGAGTGTCACCCAAGGAATGTTTCTGCAATATTATTTGAAAATCGGCCTGACACTTTCGGAGGAGAGGATAGTTTAAGTCTTCACCATAGCCATATAAGGCAAAATAGCCCCACCCTATGGCGGCCATATTTTTCAACCAATCAACATGGCTTGAAGGAATCTGATAAAGGGTCACCCAAAGAACATTTCTACAAAATTATTTGAAAATCTGCTCAACACTTTCGGAGAAGAAGATTTTTTAAATTTTCACTATGGTCATATATAGCAAAATAGCCTCGTCCTCTGGCGGCCATATTTTTCGACCAATCAACATGGCTTGAAGGAATCTGATAGAGGGTCACCCAATGAACATTTCTACAAAATTATTTGAAAATCGGCTCAACACTTTCGGAGAAGACGATTTTTTAAGTTTATACTATAGCTATATAAGTCAAAATAGCCCCGACACTGGCGGCCATGTTTTTCCACCAATTAACATTTCTTGAAGGAATCTAATAAAGGGTCACCCAAGGAACATTTCTACAAAATTATTTGAAAATCAGCCTGACACTTTCGGAGAAGAAGATTTTTTAAGTTCTCTCTTTAGCAGTATAAGGCAAAATAGCCCCGCCCTCTGGCGGCCATGTTTTTTAACCAATCAACATGGCTTGAAGGAATCTGATAGAGGGTCACCCAAGGAACATTTCTACAAAATTATTTGAAAATCTGCTCAACACTTTCAGAGAAGAAGATTTTTTAAGTTTTCACTATGGTCATATAAGGCAAAATAGGATCATCCAAGGAACATTTCAACAAAATGATTTGAAAATCTGCCAACTAGTTTGGGAAAAGAATTTTGAAGTTTTTTTCATTTCGTTGCCATGGAAACCAGAATTCTGCATGAATCCCAAACATTTGAAGGAAATCTGGTGAGGTCAATGAGAGGATGCTTTCTGTGAAGTTTCATCCCAATTGACCCACTGGTTACTGAGGAGAAGAAGTTGACGGACGAGGCACGACTAACACCGGACAAAAGGCAATCACAATAACTCTTGAACATAAATGTCATAAACATTTTCACGTCAACTGCCCAGCTTCATTCAAAATCAACTGGGAACCATATTTACCTTTTCTATACGTTTTCAGAAAAATACATGTAGAATTTGTAGAATTATTTAAACTC
The DNA here is from genome assembly GCA_031761405.1 of Serripes groenlandicus. Lineage (NCBI taxonomy): Eukaryota > Metazoa > Mollusca > Bivalvia > Cardiida > Cardiidae > Serripes > Serripes groenlandicus. The sequence goes on along the minus strand of JASEVX010000131.1, from coordinate 70,718 downwards.
AAGGACATTTTTGACCAGAATCAAAGCCCCTACCTCATTCTAACTGCTATATTTTAAGGATGGACAAATATGTATTGGTCAAAGAAATACCAACAGATTGGCAAAAGACTATTTTTTTAAAAATATATATACATGTACATTCCATGTCATTTGACATATAGATTCCTAAACACAATCAAGTTCTCACTACTTTATAAAACCCCTTGTACTAACAAGCAATCTGCCTATACATATAAGTATGCATTTATAATTAACATTCCATGCAGTTAAACATACCTATACTGAGATCATTGTTTCGATGTTAAAACTAGGAATTCCACAAAGTATAAACATTGCCAATGACAAAGAGAGTCAGGCCTAGGATTAACAGATGAAAACTATGCAATGTGTTGGACTCCATGAAATATAACACTCAATACAGATGTATAAAACATTGAAACAAAGTATGTATGGTCCATAATTACAACATGTTGCACACTTATGCAAGCCACTTGTTATCCTCTTACAAATACATGCATGATGTCCTGAAAATGAATTACACATTTTTTCTAAGTATCACACATCTTTTTTTTTCATCTATTTCCCCGACATTTTCAAAAACTTCCATGACATTTCAACCTAGAGGGATCACTGGAGTGATAAGGGGCCTGCAAATAATAGCACATTTGTAGATATGCATTAATTCCATTATATGCAAACAGTGAACCTGTTGCTGTAAGCAAAGGCAGACAATACTGAAAACTGCCTGTGGTTCAATACTATACATAAGAATATTACAACGACTATGGCCTCCCCAATGACCTTTTGAGGTAGATGTCTGGATGTTGAACACGACACATCATTATTATATGGAGATCATTTGTGGCAAGTTATATCAAAATTCAAATAAACATATAAAAGTTATAGAATGGACATGATTTGCATAGAGATGGTCATTGCGACTTCTAGTGTGCTCACAAGGTTGTTCTATGAGTTGGCCCTGTGACCTAGTTATTTTACCCCAGATGACCCAATATCAAATTTGATCTAGATATCATAGATATGATCAATGTGAACAAAGAAGATTATGTGAAACATGTAACCCTCTAGTGTGTTCACAAAGTTTTTCTACGATTTGACCTTGTTTTTGAGCGAAGATAACGTAATATAAAATCTTTCCTAGATTTATAAGACCAAGTTTCATAAAGATTAGGCCAAAATTGTGACCTATAGTGTATTCACAAGCAGTTGTAGACAGACGGAGGACAGCAGACAAAGAGTGATCACATTGAAATGAAGAAGGACGGACAGACAGATGTCCTCAAAAATCGATACTTATGAGGTATGTACAAACGATACATTACATGGCTAAAATTAGCCACACAAGATAACTTTTAGCCACAAAAGAGCACACAGTTAAGTAGCTAGTAGACGAAATAACCTGAAAGGTTACCAACAGGATTACTATCCATAATGATAGTAAAATGGGGTATTTTCTCTTAAATTGCCAAAACTTAAGCTTTTATTCATTTGGACACTAAGCTACATAAGTATCTGTATGTAAGCATGGACAGACAGACTAATTACTATAGGGCAACCGCAAAATTTTGATGGTCCATCATTAAAGAAAGGCCTGTTTTCCCGTAATTATGTTATGAATCCTTGTTCTGGTTTGAAACACAGTTCTGCATTGAAGTTTTTTTGTTGCCATTTGTAATACACTACCAGGAGGCAAAATTTTATCGTGAATTTACTTTCTGAAAAGGCACTTAAATGTTTGGTTTTCTTCATCGGTCCACCTCTTTTTCCTTTTTACTGGTGGCGGCTGTTCTGTATCTGTGTCTGTTTCATACTGTTTCTGCTCATTCTTCCTAAGGTAAACATAGTCTGGATCATCGTCAGAGTCATCCATCTCCTCATCTAAGCAATAAAGATAATCATCAAATGTCTTGGGATTTAAACTAGTGCAGTGCTTTGAAACAGGTGTACACATGTTTTAAACAACTTTATTAGAGATCAACTAAACTATGTTCCAGACGAAAAACCTAGGCTATGGCCATTGATGTTTAATACTAAAAGGTATATGCCTTGTGGTTTCAAGGGAGAAGATTTTAACTGTTTTTCCTATAATCAATAAAGTAAAATTCTGTGTCCCCGGATTGGGGCCATTATGTCACAAGGGACTATGGTTCAAACAAATATTGTGGAAGTCCATTAGTTGATGCCAAATGCAATAGCTGAAAATCTTAGGCCTTGTGGTTTCTGAGAAGTTTTTCTTTTTTTATACCATATACAAGTCTATGTAGATATCACAGGGAGGAGACATTTTGACCAGAGGATCATGATGTGAACAAAACATTTCAAGGTCTCTAGGTGATGCTTCATATAAAATCTCAAAGTTCTGGACCTTGCTTCTAAAGTTTATTGACACATGCACAGACAATGGACAACAATGGTCCAAAAGCTCACATGTGACATAGTGACTGGTGAGCTAAAAAATGTTATGAAGTACCTGATTGTCTGTATGTAACTAGGCATCTGTAACCTAAATTCCTAAATTTAGTGACTCAAGAGGTGATAACATAGGATATGGCCAGAGAGATTTTTGCGTTGCGGAAACCTACCCCACACCTGTTATTACTCACCTTTTTCGATATTTGTTTTTGTCAAAACTGTTCCTGATGGTGAGAAAGCAAATAACGTGTTAACAGTTGCAGTACCATCTGGAAATAATGGTTAAATTATTGATTATAAACTAAATCAGCATAAACATTTTACATGTGCAGGAAATATCTGATGAAAAAAACCCACCTCATCAGTTGTGTTTACAACCTTTTTTCATTATTTGACTGGATATATTCAAAGTTGAACCGCAATAGCTCAAGCCGGCAATGACAGTCCATTTATAATGAGTTTGAATCCTAGCTCAACCATTCATCAATTCCAAAGATTGTTATTGCGACTTGCTTAATTTGTCTTAAACTAATTGGTTTAGTTGTTTTGTTTGGAAAGTAGCCAATTGCCTTGGAAGAATGTTGTGTGGAGTACTGGTGCGAGAAATCCTGAAAACAAGTTAGGTGAAATGACTGCCGTGATGTGAATGAAATACCGTTGAAAACTGTGTTAAACCCAAATTCAGCCTTCTGAAATATCATATACATGAAATTGATTTGTGTCAGTAAAGTACTACATACAATATTTAAATAACTAACCATCTAAAGAACTCAGAAATTGTCCCATAACTTGCACTTCATTCAAGCCAGGAGGGCAATGGTAGTTTTCTCTATTTATTGTCTCAGGGTGTCCAAGGTGGTAAAAAAAAAAAACTTCTGTCTGCTTCGGACATGTCAAGTCTGGCATACATGGTTGATGCCCTGTGCCTATTTTTGGTCGCATTGACAGACACTTTAGCTGCTTCACAAACGGCTGCAACAGCATGCCATCCAGAGCAGTGGGATGATGAGCTCTTTGTTGCAAACAGGAACTGGTTGCTTTCAGCAATGCCAAATTCTTTCCTGTTTGTAACAATTAGCTCAGCTGCTGTAATCAAATCAATTGGAATAAGCACAAGGACATACTTTCTCCCTTTTCCAGCCATATATGCCAACCTAAACTGTCCAACGAGAAACTTTTCTTCTTCATCTTGAAGCTTCTGTATTGAACTTTCAGCAGTCCAAGTTCCTTGAATGACTTCCTCCCACTCATCGAGCATGAGTCTGGACCCTTCTTCCCCCCTTCGAGCATTGTATAGAGTAAGCCTACAGACTACAAGTGACCTAAGCCATGTATATAAGTTCATATTGAAATTTGCAACAGTAAAGGTTATCTCTGAACTTATAAATCCTTTTAGGGTTTTCATTTCGCTTTCTATGGGTAGTTTTTAATGAAAGTCATTAAAGAATTCTTTTCTGTATGATATCTTGAGCTTCCAACTATTTCCGGCAGATTAAAGCGATACGCTTCTTTGAACTTTCGTAGTTCCTTTAATCGTACATCCTGGGTTGATTCGGCATAATAGCCAGCCAATATTTTTGTACTTTTTAAAAAAATAGTATTTAAGTTTACTTTCAGCCCATGTTTTTCTCCTCCTTCTTCCTTTTCACACAGTTTTATTAAGGCTTTTTTATCATTGAAAGTTTACCTCTAGTAAACATGTCTTCAAAAGTTACAGCTGTTTCATTTAAGGATTGAAAACAGAAAAAAAACCGGGTCAATTCCCTCATTTCCATCATTATCTCTTTTCTTACTTCATTTATTTTACTGCATTCTGCCTTCCTCGCAAGGTAATGTTTATATCCTATGACTTGTACTATATTATTATTTCTAATGAAATTTTCAACAGCTCCAACCCTAAATTTATTGAGAATTTCTACTACAAATTCTGAGTCTTTTTGTATGTTCAGAGGTTGAAGCGATTGTATTTTCACATGTATTTGAACACATTTCTTTGTGCTTGTAAAAGGTTCGATTAGAAAAGAACCTTTTACAGTTTAGGCACATTCTAAGGGAATCTGGTGTTTTGGGCAGCCTTTCTCTCATGAGTTTAGAATAACTCAAATGAGCTACGTTGTACAAATACATGCCTTCAGTCCTTTTATGTTCAAATAGTTTGTTTTGTTCATTCTTAGGTTTAAGCAATATGTTGGCCACTTCCTCATGTGTATGTCTATGAGTAATGAAGTGCCGCTTAAGCTTCCCCCCGGTGATAATCTTTTTGCAAAAGCAACACATTCTGCCTGGTCTCTGAAAGCATAATATCACATTTTTGTCTGAGAGAAAATTATTTTATTTATAACTGAATAGCTTTATGAAATTAAGAAACTTTGTAAGCAGTTCATGTAAAAATACACTTTCTTTCCATCTATATAACATTTTGAAACAAGAGGGAAATTATTCACCTAAATCGCTCACCAGTCCTGTGTTATGCAGTTATATTTCTCAAACTGCTGAAATAAAAAATGAAGTCTCCAGTGTTGAAAGGATTTTCCTGCAATTTGGCCTTGTTTGATAGTCAATATGACCCATACTAAAACTTGATTTTATTATTAACAATCATTCTAAAATAATTTCAAGCTGCTAAAGCAAAAAATGTGTTCTATAGAGGGTTAACAAGATTGTCCTACATTTCAGCCTTTTAACCTAAGATTTGACCATACATGAACCATTTTCAAACTTGGTCTGCAATTGATTATGACAAATTTTAAATTTGTTCCAAATTAAAAATGCAGTCTCCATTGTTTACAAGATATTTCTTCAATTTAACCTACTGAACTTGATTTTGACCCAATATGAACTATCGTCGAACTTGACCTAGATATCACCCTGACACAATTTAAAGCTGCTAAAGCAAAAAATTTCTGCCTCTAAAGTGTAAACAAGATTTTCCTGATTTTTTTTTCTTAATGACCAACTTTTTAACCAGACATTGATACATAAATAAACTTGGCTTAATAACCCACATACTTTTAAATCGAAGACAAACTCTGTGACCATTATGGACAGAAACTCACGATCTTCAACATACAATGACGGTACATCATCACGGACATCAGTAGTGAACACATAATCATACGTAAACATTTGATTATTGTTAAAAACATTGCTACAAGATTTAAACAAAGTGTATCTACCATTATCTAATACATACGTAACATTATACTCACTTGCACAATCATTCACATCAGCTTTTTCAGACAAATGAAATTTACTCATGCATGGTGGCAGAAGTGAAGCTCGCCCGTCACCCACTATGAAAGTCTTGTTTACAGATACTTTACTTATGACATGCGAGTCACCAAGGCATACTTCTCCTACAATAACCCAACGAAGGGGTAAACGCTGCGCAAAGGGAGATCCCCTTGGTCCCACCCTTTGATCAAGAATATGATTGACATATGTGATGTCACGACCTAAAAGCAGAAGTATCTTGCTATTTTTATCTATTTCTGGAATGGACTGGGCTAAATCATTCAAATGTGGGTGACTGGCTGCCACACTAGGCGTAGGTATTTCATCCCTATTACAAGGTATATCAGGACACTCAATAACTGTGGGAAGATCATAATGAGCACTTCCATCAATACACTGCACTCAATCAGGTCAGAACTTGGTGAGTGGCTGCCAGCTTTTAAATCCTTTCGCCGAGAAGAAATTGTCCTTGCTCGTTTACTTATTGGGCTCACATGGTTAACCCATGCATACTTACTGAAAGGTGAGGAAGTACCTCAATGTATTCCATGTTTTACACAACTTTCAGTACAGCACATTCTTCTGGAATGTGCTGATTTCGCCCCAATACGTGATAGCTTTTTCAAGGCTCAAAGTATGCGTCAGCTCTTTGAGTCTGTCAAACCTGAACTTTTATTTGATTTCCTAAGGGAAATTAATATTTTTAATAAGATAAGATTATTTCTTAAATCGTGCTTTTGCACATCCGATACTTTTACTAATCCTGTTCCACATTTTCTCAGATATTGTTTATCTTTATGTTTAGTATTACATAGTAATGTTTGGCTTGTTTGCCTAAATCCTTTTTAGATCACCTAGAGCCAAAGGCTCAAGGTGAGCTATTCTGATCACTTTTTGTCCGTCGTCGTTAACTTTTAGCTTTAAACATCATCTCCTCCTGAACCACATTGCATTCAAACATCACAGGAATGTTCCTTTGGTGGCCCTCTTTCAAAATTATTCAAAGATTTAAATTCCATTGAGAACTTTGGTTGCTGCGGCATCAGAAAGGGGGCAAAATGTCCGAACTTTAAAAAATTTCTCCTCTGAATCTGCATGTCAGATTCCAATATAGTTTGATAGAAATGTTCCTTGGGTGACCCTCTATAAAGATTGTTCAAGGCATACTGTTTGGTTGAAAAACATGGCAGTCAGGAAGCATCAGAAAAGGGGCACAATAATGTTAGATTTCAAGATACAAATGGCTTTTACTGATAAACTATTTCTTTTACTGAGTGTCCACTCCTTGCAGTTTTATTTGAACTTCTGATTAAATTTTCACAGATATTTGCAGTTACATATTTGCTTCTAATTTACTATCATTCAGGTGATCGATTTAAGGCCATCTTGGCCCTCTTGTTTACATTTGGCTTACATGTTGTTTTATATTAAATTTTAAGTATGGCATACATCATGTTTGATTGTTTTGTCTAATAAACTGGTTATTTATGTTTCAATTTTAATTATTTCATAATTTACAGCAAGTAAATTATTAAGCGCCCAAAATGACCTTAGTTATCGACGGGCCTTAAAACACCATTCATTCATTCATTCATGGTAGGCAGACTTATGCACGAATATTAACCCTTTACCTGATTACTATTTAGGCTAAACTCTGCCCACCATGAATATTTAATTAAGTTTATTTTTAAATTGATACATAACATAAGGACGTTTACAGCCTAAACCATCAGTATTATATCTGATATATAGGACTAGGAGCCATCTGATCTGGATCTACTGTTTGCCAATGCGTTAAAATGTGTATCTATGAGGGAGAGGGTTAAACAGGGAAAGGCTACCATTTTCTAACTTTATTATAAAACAAGGGTTGCAAAATCAACTGGCCATGTTGTCCGTTTTGTCCTACAGCAAAGCTGGAAGACTCGGCACCAAGCCAGCTGGGCTCCTAGACAACTCGAGTCTTTGGGCTACTTGGCCCAAACATTTTACTCACGACGATTCGCAGCTCTTTTAGTCTGTCAAACCGGAACTTTTATTTGATTTCCTTAGGGAAATTAATATTTTTAATAAGATATGATTATTTCTTAAATCGTGTTTTTGCACATTCATTACTCTTACTGATCCTGTTCCACATTTCCTCAGATATTATTTGTCTTTATGTTAAGTATTACAAAGTAATGTTGGGCTTGTTTGCCTATATCTTATTATCCCCTCGGTTACGAAGTAAGCGAGAAAGGGATATAGTAACGGGACCGTCCGTATGTATGTATGCGTGTCCTTCCGTCCGTAACAAACCTTGTCATCACTCTACACTAACCATTTCTTGACAGATCTTAACTAAACTTGGTATAAAGTAAGTATATGGTAACATCTTGAAGCCTATTGATTTTCAAGGTCATAGGTCAAAGGTCAAGCCCAAAATTGGACTTGCAATATTTTCCGTCCGTAACAAACCTTGTCATCACTCTACACTAACCATTTCTTGACAGATCTTAACCAAACTTGGTATAAAGTAAGTATATGGTAACATCTTGAAGCCTTTTGATTTTCAAGGTCATAGGTCAAAGGTCAAGCCAAAAATTGGACTTACAATATTTTCAGCTGTGGCAGCCTTGTCACAACTCTACACTGACCATTCATTGACCGATCTTAATAAAACTTATTATACAGTTAGTTTATGATATGTCTTGAAGCCTATTGGTTTTCAAGGTCATAGGTCAAAGGTCATGCCCAAAATTGAACTTGATTGAACTTACAATATATCTCAGCTGTGGCAACCTTGTCACCACTCTACACTGACCATTCCTTGACAGATCTTATCCAAACTTGGCATACAGTTAGTTTGTGACAATATTTTGAAGCCTATTGATTCAAGGTCATAGGTCAAAGATCGAAGTCAAAAATTGGACTTAAATATTTAGATCACAAGAGAACTCAATGTGATGATTGAAAGCCGAGGGGATGCATCCGCTTTGCGGTGCCCTTGTTTTATATTGGCTTACATGTTATTTTATATCTATTTTTGATTATTTCACTTTACATTAAGTAAATTATTAAGCGCCCAAAATGACCTTAGTTGTCGACGGGCCTTAAAATACCATTCATTCATTCATTCATTCACGACGATTCGGCCCTATATTATATGTATTATGTACCATAATTAATATATATGAGAGCCGCTGTGTGATTTCCAACCATAAGGTATTTCAATCAGTGTAGACCTATATATCAGTTGCCATGCTGAATAAATTGCGCGTCACTATAATACAAACTGTGCAAACTAGTATGAGTGATAGACAACAAGATATTAATGATTTGGTAGAGTTTTAAACAGTGTAGACCCGACAACTTGTCCAGAAGCCACGTCAGAGACATGGCGTTTGGTCTGCGTATACACTGTTTGAAACGCCCTATGGTTGGAAATCACACAGCGGCGCTCATATATGATTAGGACCAGACTCTTGACTACGAGTATAAATAAGATTAAAATTTGTTTAGGGAATTTGACTGACAAACAGCTGCAGCGTTGTTCCAAATTCCAATTCAAAATGATGGGTGTAATTCATGTCTTGAGAATGTGTTGAAAGGTTTATCCGATATTGTCTTTGTGTTAACCTGCGTGCGCCTGACATAGCATATTCCATCGCAAGCAACACCTACCATGCATTAGATAAAGATCGAAACCGAAGTAGCTGGAGGACGAAACATCTGTTTATCTTGCATAGCTACCGTATCAAAACAGAAACGCATACTGATATGGATGGTATTGTATATATTTCAGTAAATAAATCACATGCTTTAATCCTTATATCTAGTTCCTTTAAAACAACTGACATTATACTCACCAGAAACATATATTTTTCTTCCGTTGACGCTTATCGCACACGCCTTCTGAAGCGAGCTGCCATATTGGAATATACGAGCCAATGAAATGCGTTGTTACAAAATGAATGCTATCCCAAAATTCTAATTATAGTCCATATATTTTTTTTTCAACATTGAATCAATATTTTCTTTTACCTCATAAATATTTATTTTTTATCCCATATATTTTTTTTTTACTCCATAAATATATTTTTAAGAACAAATATATTTTTTTACTCTATAAATATTTTGTTTTTACCCCATAAATATTTTTTGGGAATAAATATTTGTTTTATAAAATATTGCAACACTCCACATGCCATATCCATGTGAGTTTTGCTTAGCACATTTTGTCAAGTCCGACTTGTGGAAGCATCAGAAAACCTATCCTAGCAAACCTGATGGTGAAACGAGTAACGCTCCTGTGAAGAACGCGAGGTTGTTAAATTCGTCAAGTACAATCTGTCACAAATACCTGAACACCCATGTCTTGTCCAAAATGTAGGAGGACCATCTGAAAGTTATTGCTAAATCAGATGAACTTATGCTTCAGTATGGGTAGAGGGGATTTGAGAAAATAGGCAAACACATGCACTGTCACCAGTATATTTCTCAGACAAGAAACCGCTGAACATGGTCAGGCCGGATCGTTGGCAATTCGAACTTGAAAATGGACAAACCAATGTCAATGTCAAAGTAACCAAAGAAATCAATAGAACTTGTTACTGGTTACCTTCAGTAAGTTTCAAGTTTGTAACCCTTTCCAGTGCTGAGATTTTGCCTCAAACTGAACCAAAATGTTGACGGACAGACTTACATTTAGACGTTATGTGGTATTTTTCTTATGGGGTACCGTTTTTGTTTAAATTTACTTCATGAGGTACCACAATTTTTTTAACAGTACAAAACATACTTAGGAGGTACCACAATTTTAACAGTCCAAAACATACTTAGGAGGTATCGACAAAACCTTACTTTATGGGGTACATTTTCTTAACAGCCAAATACATGCCATTTGGTACTATTTTGCTTCAAACGGTACTTTTGGAATATTGCATGATCCTTTTAGTATACATGCCAATGAAGAAAATATTGTCTAAAAGTTGATATTTGAAATATAACTTCATCTAGTGGACCTCGACCAAGATTGGTTAAATCATAGCGCTGGTATCAAAAAATGGCACCACTTGTTGTTTGGCGTTGTTTACATTCGCGCTCGGCATTAATGCCATTTGGCGAGCAGACGTCTACAGCACCCGGTATTCCCAGGCGGTCACCCATCCAAGTACTAACCGGGCTCGACGTTGCTTAACTTCGGTGATCGGACGAGAACCGGTGTTTTCAACGTGATATGGCCGTAGACTGCACCACACTGGGGATCACTTGCTTTACATAGACTCGTTTAGGTAAACACTTTAAAAAATATTCAGGTGATCGATTTAGGGCCATCTTGGCCCTCTTGTTATAAATAGTTATTAAAATGTTTTGTTTATACCCAAATAAATTGCAGGCTACTGCTGAATATATTGCTTTGGCCAACTTAAGATTTGTTAAAGAGGAACTGCAAAGGACTAATGCAGATGCTAAAGACAATGATGTCGAGACAGTCCGGTAAGTTTTGGCTGTTCTTTTAATGTCATGCCAGTTTATGAGATGGCCATCTTTTAATGTCATGCCAGTTTATGAGATGGTTCATCTTTCTTTCATTAGCAAATCACAAAACTGTCTTCCCTAGAACCGATTATGGGGCTTTAATTTTAGCATCCTGGCGTTGACTTTTTAGCTCACCTATGCACGAAGTGCAAGGTGAGCTATTGTGATCATATTTTGTCCGGCGTCCGTCGTCAACATTTGAGCTTGTTAACACTCTACGGGCTACATTTTGCATCCAATCTTCATGAAAGTTTATCAGAACGTTCATCTCCATAAAATCTTGGACAAGTTCGAAACTGGGCCATATGAGGTCAAAAACTAGGTCACTAGGTCGAATTGAAGGGAAATCTTGTTATCAGAATGTTTGTCTTGATGATATGTATGTCAAGTTCGAACATGGGTCCCGTCGGGTCAAAAAGTAGGTCACTAGGTCAAATTGAAGGCAAATCTTGTTAACACTGCAGAGGCCGCAATTTTTGCTTAAGCAGTTTGAAATTTTGTCAGAATGTTTGTGCTTGAAAAAATCTAGGTCAAGTTCGAATATGGGTTATGCTGGGTCAGAAACTAGGTCAAATTGAAGGAAAATCTTGTTAACACTTTGGATGCCGCATTTTTGGCTTCAGCAGCTTGAAATTTGGTCCGAATGTTTGTCTTAAAGATATCTAGGTCAAGTTTAAATATGGGTCATATTGGATCAGAAACTAGGTCACTAGGCCAAATTGAGGGAAAATCTTGTTAACTCTGTAGAAGTCGCATGTTGAAATTGAAATATTAAAGATAGTGTTTTTCTTGATAATTTGTAGGCCAAGTTCGAATATGGGTCATGCTGGGTCAAAAACTAGGTCACTTGATCAAATTAAAGGAAATTCTTGTGAACACTTTGGATGCCACATTTTTTGGTTCAGCAGCTTGAAATTTGGTCAGAATGTTTGTCGGAATTATATCTATGTCAAGTTCGAATATGGGTCATATTCAATAAAGGAAAATATTGTTCAATACTCCGGAGGCCGCATTTTTACTTTGAGCAAGTTGAAACTTTGTCAGAATGTTGTCTTGATGATATCTAGTCCATGTTGGAATATGGGTCATATCAGGTAAAAAAATATAGATCACTAGGCCAAATGAAGGAAAATATTGTTAACACTGTGGAGGTTGCATTTAGAATAATTGTCTTGATGTGTTTTGCATTGCAGTACATTGTATAATTAAGGTGAGCGATCCAGGGCCATCATGGCCCTCTTGTTTAAAGTTTGTTTAACTGTGGTTAGTCAGGTCATAAACTAGGTCATTTTTGGTAAAAACCTAACAACTGTTTGTGAAAAAGTTAAGCAGATATAGTTGACATCGATTTATAAGGCTGTACTCGTATGGATCCTCAACAAAGGGAAATGCCATTTTTCAATAACTTGGGGCGAACTTATTTCTAAGAACTATTTTTAAAAAAAGTGATTAAGGTTATTTAGAGAATCAATTTACTACAGACCTTTTCACCTTATAAAATATCTCCGTGGCCTTCTAATTTTACTCTAAACGCTATTTTAAGACAGTTTTCTCCCTAAGTGCTTCGCCTTAAGTTAAGACGAATAAACGATTCCCCCTATGTCGCTAAAATTTCCCTCAAGTCGGTTTCCAACTATACAACCAGCATAATGACGAAAATTTTAAATTACATATCTTCTTATATTTAATGAATATTTCTTAGATAAGTTTATTGTACGATTTTCTGTGCAGAAGACAAACAGCATTTACCGTTTCAGCAATTATCTCTTAATTAAAGTGAATTATGTATCAAATAAGTCTGTTTGACCTTACTTTCCTAAGCTACTCTTTTTAGGTCTATGGGATGGCATTGTTCCTGGCGTCCATCCGTGCGTCTGTACGTCCGTCCATCCGTTTGGAAAATGTTTTTGTTAACACGACACAGTTCGCAGTTTTCAAACTTGCACATATTGTTCATATTGATGAGAGCTCGGGTACTATTGACGCCATTGATGACCAGATGTGATCCAGACCAACTAGCAGACACCAGTGATGACCAGACCGACTACCAGACGATATTGATGACTAGATCAACTACAATGACCAGATGTGATCAAGACCAACTAGCAGACGCCATTGATGACCAGGTATGATCCAGACCAACAAGGAGACGCTAGTGAGGACCAGGGGCCGTATTCCAGTAGGATTTTAAGTTTTTCCTCAAATTTAAGAAAATCTTATTTTTATTTTCTTAGCTAAGAAAATAAATTTCTTAAACTTATGTCGTATTCCAAAAGCATCTTAAGATTTTCTTACGTAAGATATTTTTCATTTTAAGAAATAAACTTTAAGTAATTTTCCATTTCCGGTTTTCGTAATTATCGGTTTTTCCACCGCTCAAAATAGTATCGCAAGTCTAAAAATACATACACGAGCGCGCGTGTTGCGATTGCAGACGAATCTGTTGACAAATATGGCGACTAGTGAAACGAAGAAACCTCGATCATCGAACTTCCCGCTGAATGATTGCCTCGTCCTGGCAGAGGTAATGGGCGAGGAAAGTAGTGTGGAAGGTTTATCCTTCCATGCTTACTTGAAGCATAGATTTACGAATAGTAAGTAGATTGTTTATCTTTGTAAACATTTAAACTGATTACTCGGAGCTGCGTTCGCTGAAAGTTTGTCTTTCTGTGTGGAATATCAAACCTATTTGTCTTGCTTTCCAGTCACTATTCCGTTGGGATTTAAACTGTTCACAGATTTTACATTACCATTGCTGTTTGATAGAGTTCCTTTTGTTTTTGAGCCTTTTGCAAGCAGATGGATAGCAAAATATTTCTGCACTCAAGACATTGCCAATTTTCTATGACAGCCTGTGAAATTCGCAGTAGTCCTATGATCGATCCCTGACCAGTACCATTTGGCTCGGATCAGTGTAAACGTTCCTTACGTTAGTCTTATGTTACATGTAATATAGCATAACTGAACTAATAATATTCAGGATTTTCGGACTAGTGAATTTAAAAAAAAATATATAAATTACTGCTATGATAACCTTGAAATACATCTTCTTAGCATCAACCTCTAATATATACAATGTTTACTATTTTGCAGCTATAACATCAACATCTAAGCGGGAGAAATGGGCTGCTATTGCCTCCCATTTCAAGGCAAGGGCAGATGTGCCAAGAGATGTCCCTTCATTACAAAAGAAATGGGACAATTTGATGCAAGTCCATAGAGGCTTGTATATGGACTTTATGCAAAGTCAACGGATGACAGGTAAAAAAACAAGAGGGCCATGATGGCCCTGGATCGCTCACCTTAATTATACTATGTACTGTTATGCAAAACACATCCACATTTATTCTGAATACAACCTTCCATGTCCATGCTTCAGTATCCAAATTGATACTGTTTCACACATGTTGCTTTCAACCTTCTTTGATAAATTTATAATACAGTGCAGAAATAGATTAGATAGCTTATTCATATTTATATTTGCCATTAAGAAATCATGCATTTGCTTTCGGGAAAAGAGTTCCTCATTATACTTAAACTTTGGTACTTCTTGACAGTAAGGCAGTGTACCCTTCATCAGTTAAACATTCCTTAACCATAGCTCAAATACATAGTATAACAAACATTTTCTTCTTCAATCTGATTTTCTATTTCACAGGAAGATCAACAAAAAGAAGTTCTTGTTGGAGGTAGAACTCCAACCAAAGTTAAGGACATTTATTTAAGGGATGAAGGGGTGAACAAAGTCACGGTTACACTTTGGAGAGAGGCAACAGAAGCTCCATTTCACCCTGGAGACCACATTGTAATAACAGATGTCGTCACATCTTCCTACAAAGGGGAAACTTCTTTCTTCCTAACAAGCAGATCATCAATAAAGGTAAATATATTTTCAATTATGATCAGATAACCCTTCAATGTTACATCGGACATCAAATGACCCAAATATATTTATCTAAAAATTATAGGTGATGAAATTGAAATTTTTTAGAATTGTAAATATTCTTATTGCTTTTCCACTGTGTTCAACCTTTCAAATTCAAAGAATTTTTTATATGTGCACTAACTACTAAGTGAATTACTGAGAAAAATATAGTTTCAAGAGCTGGGTTGCAATAACTAGAAGTGAAATACTGAAAAAAATATAGTTTTGAGAGCCGGCTTGCAATATGCCAGGAATCAGTAACTAGTAAGTGAATTACTCAGCAAAAATATAGTTTTGAGAGCCGGGTTGCAAAATAGCAGGAATCATATGATAATAAATAAAAGTAAAAAACATCTTAACATAGAAACAACAAAGTAGTGAGCAGTGTACTTATACCTTCATTTCCAGACATTTTCCATATCTTGAGTAAAAAATTATATGTGTGAAAGGGTTAAACACAGTGCCTTGTAAATTTCAGGCCTCAGAAGCCCCCGTCATAGAAAAGACGTTAACTGTGGATGGTGTTTCCATTATTGATGATGAGGTTGAGTGCCTCACCAATACAAATGAGGTTGTTTTAATGAAACAAGAGGGCCATGATGGCCCTGGAATCGCTCACCTGATTTTTTTTTTTTTACTTTAACTATATAAGCCTCATGGCGGCCATAGTTTCTTACCAATCAACTTGGCTTGAAGGAATTGGCTGATAGAGGGTCAGTCACCCTTGGAACATTTCTATAATTTTTTTTGATAATCGGCCTGACACTTTTGGAGGAGAAGATTTTTTAAGTTTTCACTATAGCCATATAATGCAAAATAGCCCTGCCCACTGGCAGCCATGTTTTTTTACAATTCAACACGGCTTGAAGGAATCTGAATGTGGGTCATCCAAGGAACATTTCTACAAAATTATTTGAAAATCGGCCTGACACTTTCGGAGAAGAAGATTTTTTAAGTTTTCACTATAGCCAGATAAGGCAAAATAGCCCTGCCCCCCTGGTGGCCATGTTTTTTTACAAATCAACATGGCTTGAAGGAATCTGAAAGTGGGTCACTTAAGGAACATTTCTACAAAATTATTTGAAAATTGGCCTGACACTTTCGGAGAAGAAGATTTTTTAAGTTTTCACTATAGCCATATAAGGCAAAAAAGCCCCGCCCCCCCTGGCGGCCATGTTTTTTGACCAATCAACATGGCTTGAAGGAATCTTATAGAGGGTCATCCAAGGAACACTTCTACAAAATTATTTGAAAATCTGCCAACCAGTTTGGGAGAAGAAGAATTTTGAAGTTTTTTTCATTTCGTTGCCATGGAAACCAGAATTCTGCATGGATCCCAAAAATTTGAAGGAAATCTGGTGAGGTCATTGAGAGGATGCTTTCTGTGAAGTTTCATCCCAATTGACCCACTGGTTACTGAGGAGAAGAAGTTGACGCACGACGGACGACGGACGACGCACGATGGACGACGGACGCCGGACAAAAGGCGATCACAATAACTCACCTTGAGCAAAGCTCAGGTGAGCTAAAAAAACAGTTCTAGAAACAGCACTGCCCCTAAATGAAGAGGATTTGGAAGACTGGTGCATAGAAAATGCACCATTCCAACTGAACATAAACATGAAAGGAACTATTATTGAAAAGGTGGAACTTGCAAAGGTAAGCAACTCTAATTTTCAAAATAGTTCAGGGGGAACACCAAGTAAAAACTAAAACTATATGCTATATATATGTTGCCATCCTGAGTAGTTTGTTTATTTTTGGTTTGCATCCTGATACTTTCTGGTGCCTCTACAGCAGACAGATTCAGTTGCCTTGATAACAGAGTTGTAACATAAGATACTTATGTAAATGTGACTGAATGGAATCTTTTTTCTTGAAATGTTTCTATGGCAAATGACATTTGAAAAAAAGTCCATTAGGTAATTTGCAATTACCCAATTTACTTTTTTGCCAATAAATATAAGAAAGATTATGAATATCAGCAATATCTATAAGCAAAATTTCTTAATATTCTTATTCAGGTTTCAAAAGGACAAGACCCCAGCCAAAAATAGTTCCATCACTTGGTTTGGATATCACAAAGAATCAACCGTTCCAATAATGATTATTACACTATATGGACGTATAGAGAAACTATTTATAGTCACACGTGCGGGATTCCCCAAATTACCATTACCCAATCTACATCCCTGGTATAGACAATATAGTTACATACATGTATAGAACTGAAATATGCAGTTCATTTCGAACGTAATTATTCTTTCTCAATTCATAGTACCTTACATAAAAATTTAGTTATTACGTTAATTTTTCATGCTGCTTGAAAAAAACAACACTAAACTGTTTAACTGTTACTACCAATATACATATCATATAATGCCATTACTGAAAGCATAGTGCTAAAACTGTTCCTTTTACATGATTATACAATTTGAATCATTGCTTAATAACATGTTTTCAACAGAAATGTGCAGTTTTTCAATGTAAATGAATTCTTTCACCTTTCATACTATTTTACTTCAAATTTACAGTTCATGTTCATTTTTCATACATTGAATTCTTTACCTTTCCAGTGACTTCAAATATACATGTACTTATATGCTAATACTGTTATAATTGTAGAACAGCTGTTCCATTTGCATGAATATGCACTTTGAATGGATGCTTGAAAATTCATAATATTCATATCAATCTTTCTTATGCTAAAACAACAATACATTTAATTGTTTTCCTTTCCTGTTGTTTCAAATATACATAATGAAAAGCTATTACTGTCAAGGTTGTGCAACAGCTATTCCATTTACATGAATGTGCATTTTTAACAAATGCTAAATTACATCAATAAGAAAGAAATGTGCAACAAATACATAGTAATATTTCGTCTTTTCATTTCATAGTACTTTACTTGAACATTCTGTCTTCATATTAGTCTTCCTTGCTGTTAGAATGAAGTTTCACTAAATAGTTAACATCAGTAGCCACCAAATAATTTACAGTTACTGATATGCTACTTCTGTGAAGATTTAACTCCACATTCCTGAATAGGAATTCAGATATAAAATTTCACTGATTGTACATTCTGACCTAAATAGTACAGATTTAAATTCAAGTTAGCAAACAGCTTCAACTACTACTCTAGACTGACCTGACAGTTTTGCTACATAATATTTAAATGTCATTGATTATGGACTTATACAAATATGCATTCATAATACATGCTGGACAATATGTGTAACAGAAATGTGATGTAGATATTTTATGTAAATTCTTTCTCTCTTTCAATGTTCTTGTTAAATGATTCTAAAGATAGTATTTGTGCTTTTATTTGAATGTTATTTCATGACTCAATATAGTTCAAGAATTGATATTTTTTACTTCTCTGCAAAAAGAATAACATACAAGTTCTCATATAGCTGCTAAATCAAGTTAAACAAGTAACTGTAGGATTGCAAGCAATACCATAATCCCCTACCGGTTTGCACGTTTTGACTTATTAATATTCTAAGTCCAAAAAGGGGCATAACTCATAACAAAATTGACGAAATCCCATGAAACGCGAACTTGATCTGTGACACATGATTACAAAGCCATATACAAAATTTCAGCTCAATATCTCAATGCATGTAGAAAAAAAGTGCGGAAAACTGATTTGTCAATATTCTAAGTCCAAAAAGGGGCATAACTCATAAAATAATTGACGAAATCCCATGAAACGCGAACTTGATCTGTGACACATGATTACAAAGCCATATACAAAATTTCAGCTCAATATCTCAATGCATGTAGAAAAAAAGTGCGGAAAACTGATTTGTCAATATTCTAAGTCCAAAAAGGGGCATAACTCATAAAAAAATTGACGAAATCCCATGAAACGCGAACTTGATCTGTGACACATGATTACAAAGCCATATACAAAATTTCAGCTCAATATCTCAATGCATGTAGAAAAAAAGTGCGGAAAACTGATTTGTCGGACTGACTGACAGATGGACTGACAGACTGACTGACAGATGGACGGAGTGCAAACCTAATAGTCCCCTTCGGCACGCCGGTAGGGGACTAAAAACAGCTTCACCTACTACTCTAGACTGACCTGACAGTTTTGCTACATAATATTTAAATGTCATTGATTATGGACTTATACAAATATGCATTCATAATACATGCTGGACAATTTATGTAGCAGAAATGTGATGTAAATATTTTATGTAAATTCTTTCTCTCTTTCAATGTTCTTGTTAAATGATTTTAAAGATTGTATGTGTGCTTTTTTGATAATATTTGAATGTTATTACATGACTCAGATATTGAATTCAAGAATTGATATTTTTACTTTTCTGCTGAAAGAATATCATTATTTATATGAGGTCCTCACTCAATATTGAATTCAAGAACTGATATGTTTTTACTTTTCTGCAAAAATAATAACATATTAGTTTTCATATAGCTGCTAATCAAGTTAAAAAAAAGCTTCAGTTACTACTCTAGACTGACCTGACAGTTTTGCTACATAATATTTAAATGTCATTGATTATGGACTTATACAAATATGCATTCATAATACATGCTGGACAATTAATGTAGCAGAATTGTGATGTAAATATTTTATGTAAATTCTTTCTCTCTTTCAATAATCTTGTTAAATGATTTTAAAGATTGTTTTTGTGCTTTTATGATAATATTTGAATGTTATTACATGACTCAGATATTGAATTCAAGAATTGATATTTTTACTTTTCTGCTTAAAGAATATCATTATTTATATGAGGTCCTCACTCAATATTGAATTCAAGAATTGATATTTTTTACTTTTCTGCAAAAAGAATAACATACAAGTTCTCATATAGCTTCTAAATCAAGTTAAAAAACAACTTCAGCTACTACTCAAGACTGACCTGACAGTTTTGCTACATAATATTTAAATGTCATTGATTATGGACTTATACAAATATGCATTCATAATACATGCTGGCCAATTTATGTAGCAGAAATGTGATGTAAATATTTTATGTAAATTCTTTCTCTCTTTCAATGTTCTTGTTAAATGATTTTAAAGATTGTATGTGTGCTTTTTTGATAATATTTGAATGTTATTACATTACTCAGATATTGAATTCAGAATTGATATTTTAACTTTTCTGCTTAATGAATGAATGGTGTTTTAAGGCCCGTCGACAACTAAGGTCATTTTGGGCGCTTAATAATTTACTTAATGTAAATGGTGAAATAATCAAACATGATGTATGCGATACCTAAAATATATATAAAATAACATGTAAGCCAATGTAAAATAAGATATAGGCAAAAAAGCCCAACATTACTATGTAATACTTAACATGAAGATAAATAATATCAAAGGAAATGTGGAACATGATCTGTAAAAGTAATGCATGTGCAAAAGCACGATTTAAGAAATAATCATATCTTATTAAAAATATTAATTTCCCTGAGGAAATCAAATAAAAGTGCCGGTTTGACAGACTCAAAGAGCTGACGCATACTTTGAGCCTTGAAAAATATATCACGTATTGGGGCGAAATCAGCACATTCCAGAAGAATGTGTTGTACTGAAAGTTGTGTATAACATGGAATACATTGAGGTGCTTCCTCACCTTTCAGTAAGTATGCATGAGTTAACCATGTGTGTCCAATGCGTAAACGAGCAAGAACAATTTCTTCTCGGCGAATGGATCGTAAAGCTTGCAGCCACTCACCAAGTACTGGCTTGATTGAGTGGAGTTTATTATTCACTTGCTCATTCCAATCACTTTGCCAATCATCGTATAGTAAAACGTTTATTAAAGGTTTAAAATCAAAATGAGGTATTTTAAATGGCAAGATATCTTGTGAAAGAGCAGATTTTGCTGCCAAGTCAGCTTGTTCATTACCGCGAATACCCATATGACTGGGGATCCAGCAAAATACTACATTCGCTGTAGCACATATATATGATAGTTTGGAGAGGAGATTAACAACAAGAGGATTTTTAATTTTCTCATTCTGAAGTGCCTGCATAGCAGACAATGAGTCGGTAAATATAATGTACCGCCAATAACCTTCTGATTTAATTAAGTCCAAAGCTAAATCTATTGCCTTTAACTCGGCGGAAAAAATAGAAGAATTATCTGGTAGTCGAAATGTTATAACATCGCCATCAGGAACTGCGGCAGCAGCTGCCCTTTTGCCATCCTTAGAACCATCCGTATAAATACGCTCAAAGTTATAATATGTATTTTTAATTTCAATATACTTGGATTTAAAAACAATAGGATCTGTGCAAGCCTTTTTATCGGTCGCAAGATCATAAATGAAGGATGGACTATCTAGAGTCCAAGGTGGAGAATCTGAAATCTCCTGCCTCGCGATGTCCTCAAGATCAACATCAAGCCTTGCGACGTCTGGACCGTAACGGATACCAAAAGGCGGTATTACCCGTTCCTTCTTTAAAAATAATTCCTTGTATAAAGGGTTGAAAACAACTCTATGAGTGGGATTTGAAGGATTAGACTTAAGTTTTAAAAAATACTGCATAGCTAGTTTTTTCGGCGTAAATTTAACGATGGTTCATTGGCTTCTACGTAGAGACTTTTGACAGGCGATGTTCGAAAAGCGCCCAAGGCTAGCCGTAACCCCTGATGGTGAATTGTATCAAGTGTTGCAATGTATGACTTTCGTGCTTAGCCATAAACAATACATGCGTAGTCTAATTTAGATCGTATTAATGACCTGTAAAGTCTTAAGAGGACTTTACGGTCAGCACCCCAATCCATGTGGGAAACAACGCGTAAAAGATTTAATGCTTTCTGGCATTTATTTCTAAGATATTTAATATGAAGAACAAAAGTCAGTTTCGGATCGAATAATAGACCAAGGAATTTAAATTCAGACACAACGTCAATACGAGTGCCATCTAGTGTTAAATCAGGATCTAGGTGGTGTTTACGAAGTTGACAAAAGTGCATACATTTGGTCTTGCTTTTAGAGAATTTAAAGCCATTTTCGTTTGACCATTTTTGCAAATTATTCAAAACTTGTTGCAATTGTCTTTCAATTGTATGCATATGTTTTGATCTGTAGCAAATACAGAAATCATCAACATATAGAAAACATTCAACTCCAGGGTTAACAGATTTGATAATGTTATTAATCTTCACACTAAAAAGTGTTACAGAAAGAATGCATCCCTGGGGAACACCCATTTCCTGTTCATGTGGATCAGACAAAGTATCACCAACACGAACTTTGAACTGACGTTCATTTAAAAAAGCAGAAATGAAATAAGCAAGGCGACCTCTTATGCCAAAATCATAGAGGTCATTCATAATACCATATTTCCAGGTAGTGTCATATGCACTTTCTAAGTCAAAAAAGACGGAGACAACGTGCTCCTTTTTAATGAATGCTTCTCTGATAAAAGTTTCAAAACGGATCAAATGATCCACTGTACTTCTATGTTTACGAAAACCAGACTGGAAAGTAGTAATAAGTTTGTTCTTTTCGAGAAACCAAACAAGTCTGTCGTTCACCATTCTTTCCATGGTTTTACATATACAGCTAGTTAAGGCTATAGGACGATAATTCCCAGGATTAGTTGTATCTTTACCAGGCTTGGGAATTGGAATAACGATGGCCTCTTTCCAAGATCTCGGAAGATTTCCCGTTCGCCAAACCTGATTATAGACGTCAAGTAAACAAGAAAGGGACCGGAAAGGTAAATGTTTAATCAGTTGATAATGTATATCATCTGAACCCGCAGCGGTATCATGGCACTTCTTGAGAGCCGACTTTAATTCTTTTAACGTAAAAGCTTTATTGTAGGCCTCTTCATTTTTCGATTTAAAGTTAATTTTCCGTTTCTCCTTTTGCTTTTGAAATTTTTGAAACTTTGGAGAATAGTTTGAAGAGGACGACTTTTGTGCAAAGGAATCTGCCAACGTGTTGGCAATATCCTTCTTTGAGGTGGTGATACCGTCTGAGGTGCTCAGATGATTCACACTAAGCGAACTGCTCTTTCCTTTTATTTTCCTTATCATGTCCCATGTCTTTTTGACAGATGATCTAGAATTTAATCTAGATACATACTGTCTCCAAGACGCACGTTTACTGTGCTTAATTGTTTTACGAGCTTTTGCTCTAGCTATTTTAAAGTATACATGATTTTGATGGGTTGGCCTCAGGTTAAACTGCCTTAGAGCCGATTTGCGTGTTCCTATAGCCTTTTTGCAATCCTCATCAAACCAAGGTTTGCGAGGGTGCTTTGGATTTGTCGAAGTTTGGGGAATTGCCTCTTTAGCAGCCTGATACATTAAAGAAGTAAATAGTTGTGTAGGATCATCACATTCCAAGAAAGCATCCGGATTAATGGAATGTTCACATCGCATCTGGAATAAATTCCAGTTCGCTTTGTGGAGCTTCCATCGTCTCGGACGCCCCAGGACAGATGGCCCAGTTTCAGTGATAATTATAGGGAAATGATCACTTCCATGAAGGTCGTCTTCCACCTTCCACTTAAAGTCAACAAATATATCAGGACTACAAATAGAAAGATCAAGAGATGAGTAAGAACCAGTAGCAGGATGCAGATATGTGTGAGATTTATTATTCAAAATACAAAGGTCATGTTTAAAAATAAAATCTTCTAATAGTTGGCCTTTTTTATTGGTGTCTCTACATCCCCACAACGTATTGTGTGAATTGAAGTCACCAACTATCATAAAAGGTGTTGGAAGCTGATTGACAAGTTCAACGAGCTTGTCTGTATCAAGTGGCTGACTTGGCGGAAGATACAAAGAGCATAAGGTAATTGTTTTGCTCAATGAAATTCTTACCGCAGTTGCCTGCAGAGTTGTAGTAAGTGAGACTAAGCTATGGGGAACAGAGTTGTTAACAACTATTGCTACCCCACCACAAGCTCGAGCATTTGCATCAGATGTTTTATGATAACATGAATGATATTTAAGAGAAAGACTATCATTATCTTTTAAAAATGTTTCTTGTAAGCATATAGCTACTGGTTTATTTTCATTAACTAGAAGAGACAATTCCTCAAAATTGGCTTTAAAGCCACGACAGTTCCACTGGATTATGGAATTCATTTCGGAAGTCCTTTGAATACAGGTTCACATATTTTGATTTCAGCTACCGAAGTCTGCCAGGAATCAATATTATGATTCCAGTCATCTTTCAGATCCGACCATGGACTAGGAGACTCAGTTTCCTGTGTCTCCATGTCATCCAATTTCTCATAACGGTTTTTAATTTTAGTTGTAGAGTCACTTGTATTATCTAATTGAACTTTAATTTTTCTAGATCTTTGTTTCTCAAAGCCTTCAGCATCGGGCTTTGAGATTGATTTCGACCAAGGTTTGTTTTGTTGGTTTGGTTTAAGTGAAATAATTGAAGTTTTATTGGTATCAGGTGATTTACTTGTATGTTTTGAAATGTCTTTAACGGTAGAAGATTTATTTATTTTTGAAGAAGTTTCATTTTGTTTTGAAGGTTTTGAAGAAGGTATATTTTGTTTTAAATTAGAATCATTTTGTTTTGAAGAAGATTCATTTTGTTTTGAAGAAGAATCATTCTGTTTTGAACATGATTCATTTTGTTTTGAAGAAGATTCATTTTGTTTGGAAGAGGTGGCTTTTTTAGTTGATGGTAACGATGAATGTGAAGAAGTAGAGGGCTGTTCATCTGACATAATTGCTTTTAATTGCAGACTGATGTCAGGAAATTTTTCAGATAAAACCTTCAAAAGGAGTTGGCATGTCGTACATTCCTTTGACTGTGGCGGTGGTCTGTTAACAGGAGTGACAGTTGGTCTTGTTTTATTGGCAAAACTGCTGTCTCCTTGAAAACTCGCTTGAGTGTTTTGCCGCTGAGCAACAATCCTCTTGGCCTCCACAAAACTAACATTCTGCTTATACTTTACACTAAGAATGTCTTTCTGTGTAAGCCAAAAGGAACATTCCTTTGAACTTGTAGCGTGATTAAGACCACAATTTGCACATTTGACCGAATTGGTACAGGCAGAGATTTGATGATCGGCACCAGCAAGAGAACATTTACCACATACTGGAATGCCGTTACATTTATCTTCATGATGTCCAAACTTTTGGCTACGATAACAGCGCAAGGGATTGGGTACGTAGCAATCAACCTTGACTATTTGGTAGCCAATTTTAATCTCTTTTGGCACAATTGGATGATTAAAAGTTAAAATGTAAGTGTTGGAAGGTTTCCCAACACCATCTCTGAAATATTGCATTCTTTTGACATCTGTAACACATTGACTTTTTAAATTTTCAATTATTTCATCAGTTTCGCAATTTTCAAGATCCCTGCATCTTATGACACCCTTTGATGAATTCAAAAAAGGATGAGCAGATATTTTGACAGGGACCTTAAAAAATACGTCTTGTTTTAAAAGATTAATAGATTGCTGTTTAGTGGATATTTCAACAAGTAGAGAACCGTCTTTTAAACTTTTTACTGATGTAGGTGTACCAATAACACTTGAAAGTTGCTTCTCAATTACGAAAGGAGAGAGCTTTGTTATGATTTTATTTTCTTCTGTCGATTTGATTAATAAGAATCTAGGAAAAGTAGAACTTGACCGATGATTTTCATCACCGGAATCTGAATCATCAGATCGGTAACGCTTGGCGTTTCTTTGGTTGGCCATGTTAAGTTTTGATAGTTTCATCGGTGGTGTCCTTCACCCGCCACGGAGCCCAACAAGGGGACATATTCCGGGGATATCCATCTCGGTCTACGCCAAAGTTACACCACCGACATACTCGTCTAGAACAGACTAAATTGAGCAACTGATATTTAATGTGGTATCCGACCAAGCATGGACTACCATAAGAAAGTGAACGATCGTCAATCAAACATCTATTTTAACCGATTGACCCTGAAGCCACTGCCTTCTGATACACCTTGTCTCAAATGTAAAAGGGTACACATATTTATGAAATAACATATTTCGTAAAAAGTTAATATAACGAAAAAGAAAATGTAACTAAATAAAGGGTATCAGGGCTAAACGTGACCAGCCGATTGATCAGGGCGGGCCTTCCTGACCTCCCGTTTAACCCAACTCAAGGCCAAAGCAGTGTATTGAAGAATCGGAGTTTAAAATTGCCATACTCCGACCCTACTCAACTACCAGGATCCCATCATCAGACGACACGGGTTGCAGCTCACGGCAAACAAGCAGGCACAGTGGTGGATTTCTACCACTCTGTAGTGCGACAGCTGGGCTATTTCTAACCCCCCGCCCAGCTGGGGGGTCCTTCAGTTTCAACCTGATTTACTTAATACATGGCATAAATGTTAATCAGGAGTAGTAGATGTGCAAGACGCAAATTTCACGTCCCTGTGACCTTCACCTCTGACCTTGAAATAGGAATTATTCTCTTTAAATCTTATCTTGTGCGACATACTCCTCCTTCAATTTCAACCGGATTTACTTGATACATGGGAAAATGGAGCCGTTTTATGTGGCATTGTATTTTATGCATTAAAAAATGATCTTGACAAAATTTCTTTAAAATTAGATTTGTATATTGCTTTTTGATATCATCTTAGTATTTCTTTTTGATACTGATATTCAAATTGTCTGAGTCAAAGATAATATTGTGAGATATAATATGTGTCAGGGGTTGGGGCAGGTGTATTAATCACCTTTAATGATAGTTCTAGTTTACACAGTTAAACATTATGGTTATTTCCGTAACCACAGAACTCCATGAAACTCATGGGACCTGGGTGAATCAACCTAGCTATGCGATAGGACTTAAAACAGTGTGGAAAGAGGAGCCATTGCTAATCATGATTTCAAAGGTCGTTTTGTTTGTATTGTTTGGTGTTTTACGCCGTTCTCAACATCATATATGTCAAATCACCCGCACTGATCACATACTCATGCGTCCTGGGCGATTCAACCCAGCTACTCAATAGTACTGAACACACTGTGACAAAGGGAGCAATTGCCCGCCCTGCTTTTAGAGGTCATTTTGTTTGTATTGTTGGGTGTTTTAGGCCGTTTTCAACATCATTCCAGTCATACCAACCCGTCAGTTCACACACTCGTGATCCCTGGGTGAATCATCCCAGCTATGCAATAGACCTGAACACATTGTGGCAAAAGAGGCAATTGCCCGTTATGCTTTAAAATGTCGGTTTGTTTGCATGGTAGGGGTTTTGATATTGGAAGCGAGTTGTTGCATCACTAAATAAGTGTGGAAAGCGGCATAAAATATATGCATGTGGGAAAGGGTGAGTATGTGTTCACTGGTCTTCGCACCTCTGCAGGCCAAATCCCTTTCGGCGGTACAGTGAATGATTTTCCCATAACCCCGTTCGCACATGCATAAACTCCCTATAAATGAACTATCGAAAATATTGTGATAAAAACACCCATTGCTCATCATGTTTTCAAAGGTCGTTTTGTTTGCATTGTTGGGGTTTTAGGCCGTTTTCAACAGCATGTATGCCCAATCGCCATCACAGTTCACATACTCATGTTTTCTGGGTGATTCTACTCAGCTAGGCAATAGGACTGAAAACCGTGTTAAGAGGAGCCATTGCTCATCATGTTTTCAAACGTCGTTTTGATTGCGTTGATGGGTGTTTTAGGCCGTTTTCAACAGCATGTATGTCAAATCACCCTCACAGTTCACATACTCATGCGTCCCGGGTGAATCAACCCAACTATACGATAGGACTGAACACAGTGTGGTAAGAGGAGCTATTGCCCATCCTGCTTTCAATGGTCGTTTTGATTGCGTTGTTGCTTGTTTTAGGCCGTTTACAACAGCATTTATGTTAAATACCCCTCAATGCTCACACACACATGCTTCCTGGGTGAATCAACCCATCTACGCGATAGGACTGAAAACAGTGTGGTATAAGGAACCATTGCTCATCATGTTTTCAAAGGTCGTTTTGAGTGCACTGTACGGAGTTTTAGGCCGTTTTCAACAGCATTTATGTCCAATCACCCGCACAGTTCACATACTCATGCTACCTGGTCGAATCAAGCAAACTATGCAATAGGACTGAAACCAGTGTGGTAAGAGGAGCCATTGCTCGTCATGTTTTCAACGGTCAATGCGATTGCATTGTTGGGCTTTATAGGCCGTTTTCAACAGCATTTATGTCCAATCACCCTCACAGTTCACAAACTCATGGGACCTGGGTGAATCAACCCAGCTATGCGTTAGGACTTAAAACAGTGTGGAAAGAGGAGCCATTGTTAATCATGATTTCACAAAGGTCGTTTTGTTTGTATTGTTGGGTGTTTTACGCCGTTCTCAACATTGTATATGTCAAATCACCCGCACTGATCACATACTCATGCGTCCTGGGCGATTCAACCCAGCTACTCAATAGTACTGAACACACTGTGACAAAGGGAGCAATTGCCCGCCCTGCTTTTAGAGGTCGTTTTGTTTGTATTGTTGGGTGTTTTAGGCCGTTTTCAACATCATTCCAGTCATACCAACCCGTCAGTTCACGCACTCGTGATCCCTGGGTGAATCATCCCAGCTATGCAATAGACCTTAACACATTGTGGCAAAAGAGGCAATTGCCCGTTACGCTACAAGGCCCTCCTTAAACTTTGATAGAAGATTTGACATATACCTGTACTTTTTAAAGCTTTGCAGTAGGCAACTGCTGCGTCTGTCCCCATATTTTGGTACGTATTTTTCAAGTTGATGGTCATCCATCAGGACAAGTGTATCACAATAAATCTGTATCAATATACATTTTTAATTATTACATAAAACTTAAAATTGTATTATTTATGGACATTTTAAAGCTTGATAAATGTAGAATGCAGTTGATAATATGATATGTATTTTAATAATATCATCATTAAATCATCAGACTGAACTTGTAAATCATGCATCAATCATGAACAAGTGTTAAAACATGTTTCACTCAATTGTATTGTTATAAGCTAGGAATAATATACAAGTATTGAACTGTTGATCTATATTGTCTTGGCAATAAACTCAAATGAGCATAATTGTTTCTTCTTCATAGTTATCTTAATTTTCACCCTATCAAGAATGTAAAACATACATAAGTACACTGAGAACATTTAAAAACGCACATATCGGTAAAGCAATGAAGATACATATTTTCAGTGTAATTTTCTTGGCGCCGCGATAAATTTCGGTGCCGCATACAAAACATGTTTTCTATTACAAAGTGCTCAAGATTTTTCTGAAAATTCTGTGATTCTTTTAGGAACACTGTTCTGAATTGCTCTAAATGAGACCTTTACTTTGGTATATATTACTTTTGAATGTAATATAAATGAAAATATCACATGGGGTTGCTAGTCATATAATCATTATCTAGTGGGTAGAAATATGAGGCTTCTATGTGGCTTAATATAGCCACATACAAGTTACAAAGATGACCAATGACATCATATGGACAGATTTTGGGATAACAGCTATTATGTGACCATTTCTGTTATGTGGCTAGTCACATAATCATTATCTAGTGGGTAGAAATATGAGGCTTCTATGTGGCTTAATTTATCCACATAAGTGACGAGGATGTCCACGTGTATTATATACATTCCTGCATAGGCATATCTATCAGTCAAATCATCAGTGAAAACGTAAAACAGCAACTCTGAGCATTCCAGTACATGTATTTACAAATCTGCGTTTTGAAATTTAACAAGACATTTGTAAAGTGTGTATGTATGCATTTTATAGTATGCGCTGTTGAACATTTGGGATGAAAATTCACCACGTGCAACATTATTTTTGATCAATCATTTTGGCGGCGAACCCCTTCCATACATGAGGCTTCTATGTGGCTTAATTTATCCACATAAGTGACGAAGATGTCCACGTGTATTATATACATTCCTGCATAGGCATATCTATCAGTCAAATCATCAGTGAAAACGTAAAACAGCAACTCTGAGCATTCCAGTACATGTATTTACAAATCTGCGTTTTGAAATTTGACAAGACATTTGTAAAGTGTGTATGTATGCATTTTATAGTATGCGCTGTTGAACATTTGGGATGAAAATTCACCACGTGCAACATTATTTTTGATCAATCATTTTGGCGGCGAACCCCTTCCATACATGACGGCCTGTGCTCTACTGGCTTGCCTAATTCGGTCACTTTCAGTAACAAGATCACAAGACATTTTTTATTTTGTGGAACATGAAAAGTCCGTCTCGCTCAGCCGGGAATCTTATCCAGGTCTCATTTTAGGACGAAGCGTACCACATATGAAATATATAGTGTTTATTATCGGTTGGGGAAATTACAACCGTTTGCTTATAACCATCGAGTTGGAGGTACCTCACTGTAAATTGTGTAGACAGTGCAGTCACCACCACATATTTGTAACTTTATTCTGCAGATGTAGCAGACAGTTTTGGAAAACGTTGTTAGAAAAAGAGAAACTGCTTTTTATTAGCGATGCATCCTTTCCTTACATTATTTTATCTAGTTTCAAAGCTATTAAACAAAGGAAAAATAAATACCATACCCTTTAAAATCCTTTTCATTTCAAAGTTAATTTATCCAATATAAAGAAAATGTAGTAATTTCTCCCTTTGTCAGAAAGCTATCAAAAGAAGTCTGCTGCAGATGCTTCAAAATGCATATATGTGCAAATGGGTAAGAGTGAAATCTATATAGACCTTTATTTTCCGCAAACCATTTTCCTCAACAAATGAGTCAGCTACGTCATAAAAAAGAGTATGTGCATTTTAGTTACACAAGTAGCTTAGTAGGCTAATAGGATTGTAAATTTAACATTAATTTATATGGGTGTATTTCATTTGTCGCGGCTCAATCTCCCAGCTGGTAAATAGTGACGTCATTTTCTTTGAAGTTTACCGCATTCTCAGTGATAGTTGAAGTTTGTCCTGGTGCATTATGTAATCTTTTCACAAGTGTTTTTCAGCCGACAAACAGTCTTAGGGCTAATGCAAGTCGGTTGTAACTACAGCCTGTTCCAGGAGAAATTACAACCGTTTGCATATAACCATAGAGTCCAAACTATAAATGGGTGACTTCTTTTCCATAGACCTTTAAAACTCTTGTAACTCGTAACATATCTTCACCTCTTTGTGAATTACACACACTTTTAATAGACTTCGTCAATGCAATAAATTTTGACGCATTTGCAGCAGACGTCTTTTGAAAATATTGTCAGAAAAGGAGACACATGTATTGTCCTATTTAATTCATGCATCATACACATAATTGTATTATAATGGGGGGGTTGAAAAAAATCAGAAATCTGACTGCGTCTTAATCTTATTAGAGAGAACAGCAAAACGTCCCAGATTTTAGACCTCAAGGTAGAGGGAGGTTCTTATAGTAAAGAGCGAATTATATCCGAGCTTTTACGGTACACATGATATTTAACATTTATATAAATAATTAACATAACGGACAGGTTTATTATTAATTAAGTAAAGAATTCAAATCATCCATTTAATTTCAGAAGTTATTGAGTTTATCATTATATATTTGGTTCGCATACTGGAAAGTATATGGATATATTTTAAAATAACTTGGTGCATTTGGATATATATTATGATTATCTTTTTATCATTAAAAGGTGCAACAGTTTGAAACATTAACAGGTAACAGTCTAACAATTCAACAAACAAATTGATTAACCCTTTCCCATCTGCAGACGAGTTTTGCCACGTTTTCAAATTATTCAATACATATTCTTTCATTTATAGAGATTTTTATATTTTAGTCAAGATGTTTTCAAAGACCTCTGCTGTAGATTGGTTGTATGTGGGAAATGGTTATCAGTGTAACATTTTTAACAGTTATTCAAAACTGAATTGAACAGACTTTACCATTGCAGCTGCATCATCTAATGTTCTGTTCAAAATAATATGCATACACGTATACAACATTTTGTAAGATATTGATGGTAAATCAGAAATATCCGCAACAAAACAGTGCGTTATCAAACTGTACATAATTCATATAATAATCTAGATCTAAGACCCTGTATGTTTGTTTTACAGTTTTCAACATTATTTCAGAGTGACCGTTCACTTATTCATGATCCCTGGTTAAACAAACCAGTACTAGACTAGGAATTGTGCCATGCCAAAGGGCACTCCAACATGGCCACCACAACTCAGGATAGAAGTTCCAAACCACCAATCTCGTCCACATTTACATGTGTACACGTATTTAAGATGTATATCAAATTAAAATTCTAAAATAAACAAGTAAACTCACATTGTCAATTTGGGGTCTGGCTGCTGAGGAGCTGGGCTGTTATGGGCTGGTTGCTCTGCAGCAAGTGGTTCTGAATCTGGCTCCAAAGGAGTTAGGGTATTACAGGCTGGTTGCTCTACAGAAAGTGGCTCTATCTGATCAGCTGCAGGATTATAGATCGATGTCATATCTGGAGTGCTGTTATGGGCTGGTTGCTCTGCAACAAGTGGTTCTGAATCTGGCTGCAAAGGAGCTGGGGTATTACAGGCTGGTTGCTCTACAGAAAGTGGCTCTATCTGATCAGCTGCAGGATTATAGATTGATGTCATATCTGGAGTGCTGTCATGGGCTTGTTGCTCTGCAGCAATTGGTTCTGAATCTGACTGCAAAGGAGCTGGGGTATTACAGGCTGGTTGCTCTACAGACAGTGGCTCTATCTGATCAGCTGCAGGATTATAGATCGATGTCATATCTGGAGCTGGGCTGTTATGGGCTGGTTGCTCTGCAGCAAGTAGTTCTGAATCTGGCTGCAAAGGAGTTAGGGTATTACAGGCTGGTTGCTCTACAGAAAGCGGCTCTATCTGATCAGCTGCAGGATTATAGATTGATGTCATATCTGGAGTGCTGTTATGGGCTGGTTGCTCTGCAGCAAGTGGTTCTGAATCTGGCTGCAAAGGAGCTGGGGTATTACAGGCTGGTTGCTCTACAGAAAGTGGCTCTATCTGATCAGCTGCAGGATTATAGATAGTTGTCATATCTGGAGTGCTGTTATAAACTGGTTGCTCTGCAGCAAGTGGTTCTGAATCTGGCTGAAAAAGGAGCTGGGGTATTACAGGCTGGTTGCTCCGAAGAAAGGGCACTTAAAAGCAAATCATCACAGTTTAAAATATCTGACAGATTGAAGCTGGTATCAATATCAGAGTCAAAGTCAACTGTTTCAGTGACAGGACCCACCGACAGGATAGGCACAAAGTGATTAGGAATCCAGTGTTCCTCAAACATATCATTCCGTGTAGATGACCACATTATTTTTACTTCAGCTTGAATAGCCTCGCTTGCTGGATGAATAACACGGTTCAATAACAGCTGTGGAACTGCAGCTCCAAGAGATGGGTAAATTGAACGGACTGTGCACTTCAGGACTGTACTTAACGCAAACAGTTGCCATATCCCCATGTATGAACCTAATTTAGTTACAGCCAATGCCTCGACTTGAAATATTTGTTTTGTTGTCTTTCTTGTAATAACTTCATTCATGTACTTGTCTGAGAACATTGTGTATGTCTTGAACAGGTTATGTTTCTTCTTTTCAGGTAGAGTTATGCATCTGTTTAAGTAAGTGTTGTCTGTGTAACACGACTCATTATATATCATTTACACAACAATACGTGTTCTTATTTCTTCATGTGCAAGTTCATGCCCAAACACCAGTATGCTCCCACACCTTGGTAAACAATTACCATCACCAACAACATTGACAGGTAGTTGTGATTGTTCCGTCATGTTATCTGGTACCAACTGACAGGCAAATTTATCGGCTGTAAGTTTACTGTCCATTATATTTATGTTGTCACTGGCCTGAATAGGGTACAGTAAATCAAATTCTGGCTTTAGCAATAGACACTTCTTATGTAGCACATCAAAACTTTCGCATCTGCTAAGTTCCTGCAATATTGCTGAAAAATATTGGTCTCTTGGCACATCCACAGGTATATCGGTGATGTGATCTGTACATGGAATTTCAGTATGTTTTTTCTTCAGGTTTTTAGGTACTTTTGATTCGCCATTATTCTTTAAGCTTTTGCTAATCTGCAAATCCCTCTTGAAAATGTTCTCAATCTTCCAATCATCAACAACAGTTACATTTGGACACCTTCCTTTGCCATTCAAGCAGAAATTGCAACAGCATGACAGCTTTCTTACTGCTAACGATCCAGATTGATGTGGTTTAACAGCATGAAGTTGTCTGGTCCCTTTGACTGTTTGTGCTGAAACCCTCTCAGGCCGATTTCTAACTACTGACTGTGAGTCAATGTACACAAATGTACGGCAAAACGTGTCCTTCGACTTCGAGAGATTTTCTCGACAAAAGTCAAACATATCTGAGGCAGAATTAAGAACAGTTCCTGCTTTCAGGGCCCTACTTACTGACGATTTGACAACCCCAGAGCAACCATCAGCTGGTCCTTTCCCGTGACTTGTTCCAAAGAAGTGTCTTTCCACTTTGAGGCTGTGGTTTGCTTCACTTAAGCTAATGTCTGCAAATGGCGTTTTAGATTTGTATTGTGCACTGCACCCATCAGTAAACTGAATCAGATGTGTGATCAGAAAGATCTCTCCTAGCAGTCTTAACGCCTCGGTTACACAGCGCTCTACCATATGTGCATCATGGGTCAAGTCATCAGAAATGAAAACAAGTTCATGGGTTACAATGTTCCGGTCAGGGGTTTTCTCCAAATTATCATTTTCTTTGCCTTGTGCCAAGTGGTAGCATACGATGGGATGTATGGTAACCTGTTGTGCGAACCAATGTGCACTCTGGCACTCCTCTTGATTCCTTAGTGTCATGTTTTCAGCAAAATCCATGACACAAAGTACCCGCCCCTCAACCAAACCATCTTTAGCTTTTATAAACTGCTGGTACTGCCAAATTGCTATGAACAGGTGCATAGAGAAGGTTTCTAAACTGTTTACAAATCTGTTCATAAGCTCTTTGTAAGTACCAACATGTTGCACTAACATCTTTCTTGAGTTTTCTGTTTTTGTTTTCAAATCTTTAATCGGTTTCATCTCCCACTGGTTCCACATAGCCTCCTCGTTTGGATCTCTTAAATTTCGAAATTTTTCTTCTATCATTTTGGTTCCACATAGCCCACATTCTCTTCTGACGCATTGCAGATTTGGATGACCCTCCTTTTCATATTTACATAAGGTTAAATCATTGGCTTCATATTTGTTCTTGATAATGTGTTGATGGTTTATTTTTCTGTTAAGTCCTTTCAGCTGAAGTTCAATAGTTGTACATTGTTCACACAGACAGCCAGTGTAAATTCTCTTTCCAACTGTTTCGACATTTCTTGGTTTGAGAGATGCAAACTTGCTGAATGAAATGATACTTTGATGCTCTTCTTTAAATTTCTTATGTGCTGCCTCTAGGGTATAATTTAATGTATGTCTCTGCTTCATTTGCTTTTTTAGCACAGTTTTCTTTCTAGCATGTGTTACCGAAATTGTTGGTTTAACGAAGAAATCTTGGACCTTCGGGACAAACTCTTCTGACATGGCATCAGACCTCTTACCCTTTGAACAATCGAACTCTGCGTCCAACTTTGACCATTTCAACAACGACTTGTACCTAATTCCAACTTGACTAGAACAAAACTTAAGCAATCTGTACTTTCTTATCCTTGATAGTTGTGATGCAAAAACTTTTCTTGCCTTGATGTCTTTTGTTTTCCTTGACCTTTTAAGCTTGTCATAACTTTCCTGGAATGATTGCATGGCATTATCAGAAAATTCTAACCTTTTTTTCTTTTGTGGAGTTAGCAATTGCATCTCTGCCTCAATGGCATGACGTTGTCTATGTGTTGCCGTTGTAACAAGTCCTTTTACAACACTAGCAAATTTCCCTGGTTCTTTTGGAAGTTTGCATTTAGCTCTATATATAGCTTTTCTCTCACCCTCAGGTGTATAGTTTGTTTGCTCCCTAGTACAAGTTTTGGGAGTTTGGTTGTTTTGGTTACATGGTATGTTCTGTGCAGATTTCATCTCTTTCCTTAATCTGTCTGCCTCTCGAATGCGCCGTTTTTTCTGTGCTGACATGCCACTTCTGAAAAATCAAATGAGAATCTAAAAAGACTTATGTATGACATGGGGACAAAACCCTGGATAGGCGCCAAATTTCAAATCAGTTTGGTTTGTAAAAGGAACTGAGATCTTTCACCTATATAACATCTGAACCAGTTTGTTGTAAATCGAAGAAGCCGGAAGCCGGACAGTGAGCGATTACAAATGATTACCTTGCACATTGTGTTCAGGTGAACTAATACACAAGAGGGTCATGATGGCCTTAGATAGCCCACCTGATCTATGCAATGAGATTTAAATGCAAAACACATGACACTGTCTCAAACTGCTTTTTAGTCCCCTACCGGCGTGCCGAAGGGGACTCTTAGGTTTGCACTCCGTCCGTCAGTCAGTCCGTCCGTCAGTCAGTCAGTCCGGCAAATCAGTTTTCCGCACTTTTTTTCTACATGCTTTGAGCTATTGAGCTGAAATTTTGTATATGCCTTTGTAATCATGTGTCACAGATCAAGTTCGCGTTTCCTGGGATTTCGTCAAATTTTTAATGAGTTATGCCCCTTTTTGGACTTAGAATATTCGTTTTCCGCACTTTTTTTCTACATGCTTTGAGGTATTGAGCTGAAATTTTGTATATACCTTTGTAATCATGTGTCACAGATCAAGTTCGCGTTTCCTGGGATTTCGTCAATTTTTTAATGAGTTATGCCCCTTTTTGGACTTAGTGCAAACCGGTAGGGGACTATGGTATTGCTTGCAATCCAGTTACTTGTTAAAAACAATCCTTTAATTAGGCCTAGTGACCTAAATGAACAATATTCGTACTTGTCCTAGATATTATCAAGACAAACATTCTGACAAAATTCCATTGCGACCTCTATAGAGTGTTAACAAGAACAACATTTAAAACAGCTGAATCAAACATTGCAACCTCTATAATAGAGTGTTAAGAAGATTTTCCTTTAATTTGACCTAGTGACCTGCATTTTGACTGTACACAACCCTTATTCTAAGAACATTTGTACAAAATAGTTTTGTCATTTTGCGCCTTTCCTGAAGCCGCCTTGCTACCCTGTTTTTCAACGAGATCAATATGACTTCAACAGTTTTTGTAGAGGGTCACTCAAAGAACAGTTCTACCAAATTATCTTGGAATCAGACAAGCAGATTATGGAGGAAAAGGATTTTAAAGTTTGGGTATTTTTCTCACTTTCTGAATCCGCAGCAACCATAGTTCTACACAGAATGTAAGTCTTTGAACAATTTTGAAAGAGGACCAGCAAAAGAACATTCCTTTGAAGTTAAGTTGAAATTGGTCCATTGGAATGGTAGGAGTTGTCATTTGTAGCTAAAGGTTCAATATACCCCTTTTGTGATGACGCCTGGTTGCTATGATTTTGGCTGGTTAACGAAAGGAAATAAGCTCTCATCAATTTTTAACTACCATCTAAGTTTGGTGACGATCAGATAGTAAATGGAGGCTCTATTGTGCTCACAATCTGTATTAAAGCAATTTTGACAATTTCAGGGGCCATAATCCAGTCATGCATGGGCAGATCTGGCTGGTTTACGAAAGTAACCGAGCTCTCATCAATATTTAACTACTATACCATCTAAGTTTGGTGAAGATCGGATAGTAAATGGAAGCTCTATTGTGTTCACAAGCTATATTATAGCAATTTTGACAATTTCAAGGGCCATAATCCAGTATTGGTTTGCGAAAGGAACTGAGCTCTAATTGATATCTAACTACTGTATAAGTTTGATTGAGATTCAAAGAAAACTAAAGACTGTATCATGTTTACAAGCTCTATTATAGCAATGTTGACAGTTTCAAGGGCCATAATCAAGTTTTGCGTGGGCTAATCTGACCGGTTCGCGACAGGAACCAAGCTCTCATGGATATCTAACTACTGTATAAGTTTGATTGAGATACACTGCAAACTAAAGACTATATCATGTTAACAAGCTCTACTATTACAGAAATTTTGAAATTTTCAAGGGCCATAATCCATTCTTGCATGGGCGGATCTGGCTGGTTTGCAAAAGGAACCGAGCTCTCTTAGATGTCTAACTACTGTATAAGTTTGATTGAGATACAGTGGAAACTAAAGACTGTATCGTGTTAACAAGCAATTGTTTACGGACGCACACACGGACGACGGACACAACGCCATCACATAAGCCCTTCTGGCCTTTGGCCAGTAGAGCTAAAAATATAGGCACCTACACATACCTGTACTTCCTCTTCGCGTTTTTCCACTTCAGTCTTTCCGTTTCTTTTTGTTTCCTTGTCACCACTGTTTTAGCCTTGCCAATGACAGAACTTGAAGATGACTGGTCAGACTTTTCTTTCTCGGCTCTCCTTTCCCGCAAGCGTCTCATCCTTTCTCTGGCCGTATCCCGATCCCTCTGGATTTGCTCAGGTGTCCTTAACAACCGGCGTTGTTGCTGTCTTCCGTTTTCATCTTCTTGAAAATGCGGATTGGTATTTTTTGGTTTAGGCGATATCTCTTACAACGCTCTGCATTAGGCAGTACTGATAATTGCAGGCATGGCAGATATGGAGCCTGCAACAATTGGGTTGATTAGCTAAAAGAAATTTTGAAACTGTTATGCATCCGACAACATAATAAGTTAACCCTTTCCCTCATATAGACGCTTTCTGACGCCTATGCAGCAGACAGCTTTTTGAAAACATAGTGACAAAAAAAGAAATTGCACAAAACGTGCTATTTCTCCTTTTGCCACACAATGTTTTCCACTTTTAGTCATGGGTTATCCATTTAATTATAGAGATTTTCTATTTTTTGACAATATATAATCAAAGTCGTCTGTTGCAGAATAGTCGTATGAGGGAAAGGGTTAAATGCAGCTACTGCTTTAAACAGCTACTCAAAAGATAAAATTGGCCATTCAAGACAGGCCTGTGTCTGTTTATTGCTGATTGATATTGAGTTTACATCTAAATTCAGCACTATAGAAGCTATACAGAGAGCTCTCTGTATTTAGTTTACATATCCAGTGTTTCTTGGTTTACTGACAGCAACACTTAATCAAATTGTTTTTATAATTTACAGAAAAGGCTAGATCAAACTCATTCTCTTTTCATGGCAGAGTTTAATACTTTAGAAAATGACAAAATATCTAGATATCCCTGTTCAATATATTTTTCTTCAGGAAGCATCAACAAGTTCAGGATCGAAGCATACAAATTATGATTGATCTGCAGCTGGAAACATTTTTAAAAAAGAAAAAATTTATCGCGATAAACATTTGCTTCTTCTCTTAAAATGTTCCTGCACTAATTTGAAGTTTTAACTCTTGTTGCTAAATGTTGTTTAATTACCTCCCTTTAACTACTTAAATATAATAATATCCCTCATGACTAAATAAGCTGAAGTACT
This sequence comes from Serripes groenlandicus, assembly GCA_031761405.1. Taxonomy (NCBI): domain Eukaryota; kingdom Metazoa; phylum Mollusca; class Bivalvia; order Cardiida; family Cardiidae; genus Serripes; species Serripes groenlandicus. The sequence goes on along the minus strand of JASEVX010000131.1, from coordinate 31,149 downwards.
CATCAAAATTGATTTTATTTCTGTAAACTGTGCATCAAAAGGCTTATATTTGAATGCCTGACAGTGTGAACACTTGTTGTGATTTGGTTTGGAGTCTTTCCCAAATGCAATGTCGTATAGATTTGGTATAAATACTTTCACTGGATTCTTACACTTGGCTATCAAGCTTTTTGCCAATAAATAAGTTTTCTGGAGAAAAAAAACAACATTAATTTATTACTATACCATAGGTTTCCTCCATGGCAAGTCTACCACTCCATAGTCATACAGCAGCTGTTCCCCAACCACCAAGTCCCTCAGAGCATATAGGCATAGTCGCGGTTTTTCATCAATCATTAGCTTTTTCATTTTGCAGTTGACCCTTTTCCCTGTTGAATCATTCACCATTCTCGCAATGTAATTACTGTCTGAGGCATCAATACTGAAAATCATTTTTCCCATTAAAACTTAAGCCAATGAGATTAAAGGACATACTCTATAGTCTATAGTATCTGCATTTGTATGCAAAGGGAAACAATATGCATAATGGGATCCTCACGCATTATCTGGATGTTTAATTAATAATAGAATATGCAAGTCATTTTCCTAAATCACATAGTAATATTTCATGATTATCAGTGAATAAGTGAATGATAACTCAATCAAAATTAATCAAACAGGGCTCAGGCAAGTGGGAGAAATAGTCTCCCTAAGTTACCAAACTTCTCCTTGTTTTCAACAAGGTGAAGTGAATTTACATTGAATATATCTAGGGAAGAATATTGTTAATGTTCAGAACTTCGCTTGAAAAAGGAGAAAAATCATCGATATGAAGGCCCAGCTTGAGCCCTGTTACAGTAATAATAATTAATTTCCTAAAAATTTGAAATGTGTGCAATACTTGATAGAAAATTTATTCACCAAAATCTTATTCTGTCTGGTAATATCAAGGAACCCAGTAGCAAATTGTTACCTACAAGACAACACGCAAAATAAAGCCTCTTACCAAAATGTTTTTCCCTGGTGTTTAAAAAAGAATCTCCATTCCAAAGTTCCACTGTCTGATTCTCCTGGATTTTCTATTAATTTTCCAGTGTATTCTAGAATAATCTCTCCATTTTGTACTTCTTTTTGGACGAACACACCTTGGCCTGTTTGTAAAAGATAAAACAATTGTGTTTTTACACCTATCAAATAAGTAATGTGGAACAACATTTGAGAATGATGATTTGAGTGAAACAAGAGCACCATGATGGTATATCACTCACCTGAGAAAATCTGCAGGTCAACATTTTTCTTAGATTTTGATCTGGTGACCTAGTTTTTGACCCTAAGTTGACTCAGTTTTGAATTCATTCAATAAGTCATAGATAAATATTCTATCCAGTCGCATGAAGATCCAATAAAAAATGAGGCTTCTAGGGTGTTCACAAGGTTTTCTAAGATCTGGCCTATTGACGTAGTTTTTTAACCACATGTGACCCAGTTTCAAACTTATTCAAGATTTCGGACAAATATCCTAACCAATGTTCAGGAAAATCAGATAAAAAATGTGGCCTATATAGTGTTAACCAGGTTTTTTCAGATTTAATCTGGTAACCTTGTTTGTTGACCCCACATGACCTAATCCAAGATTTCACAAAGACAAACATTCTGATCAAGATTCATGAAGATCCGATAAAAAAATGAGACCGCTAGAGTGCTAACAAGCCAATTGTAGAAGCCGGACACAGACGACAGACAACCATTGATCACACCCTTGAGTACTTCGAGCTCAGATGAGCTAAAAAGAGGAAATCCTCAGAAAAGAGGGAAAATGGCAGCAAATATATTTTATGAATAAAAGGAATGAAACAGAAATATAAAATAAAGTACCCATTTAAAATGTTGCAATCGTAATCTAATTTTTTTGACCACCTACCTATGTATGTATCAATAAACTTGACGCTGAACTTCGACTCATCAAGTGCAGCTACTGTCTGACTTGTAATGGTGGTATCGTTTTTACCTAACAAATATATGAACAAACAACTTGTTACAGAAGCTTTTTTGAAAAAAATTATAATTCAAACTTGTATTAGTTTTTACGTTTTTGGTATTATGGGTATTGTAATTATCAGACCTGCTAACTTTTTCAGTAAGACAATCTGTGTATATTGTATTAACAAGCAATTTCAAACACATTTGCTTCATAATGATCATGATCTTGATTTGTTTGCATGCCAATAAAGTGTTTCATAAAAACAAGAGGACCATGATGGCCCTGGATCGCTCACCTTAATTATACAATGTACTGTTATGCAAAACACATCAAGACATACATTCTGAATGCAACCTCCAGTGTTAATAAGATTTTCCTTCATTTGGCCTAGTGATCTATATTTTTTTTTCCTGATATGACCCATATTCCAACATGGACTAGATATCATCAAGACAACATTCTGACAAATTTTCAAGTTGCTCAAAGTAAAAATGCGGCCTCCGGAGTTTGAACAATATTTTCCTTTATTGAACTTGACCTAGATATAATTCAGACAAAAATCCTGACCAAATTTCAAGATGCTGAGGCAAAAAATGCGGCATTCAAAGTGTTATAAAAAATTTCCTTCAGTTAGGCCTAGTGACCCAGTTTTAAACCCGGCATGACCCATATTCGAACTTTGCCTAGATATCATTTAGACAAACTTTCTGACCAAATTTCAAGCTGCTTTATCAAACAAGAGGGCCAAGATGGCCCTAAATCGATCACCTAATTGATAGTAAATTAGTAGCAAATATTTAACTGCAACTGCAAATATATGAGAAAATTTGATCAGGGAGTGCAAATGAAACTGCAAGGAGTGGACACTTCTCAAGAAACAGCTTATCAGTAAAGGCCATTTATATCTTGAAATCTAACAAGAACTTTAATAAGAATGGAATTATAAAGTTTTTGTCATTTTGCACCTTTCCTGATGCTGCCTTGCTGCCCTGTTTTTCAACGAAATCAATATGGCTTCAACAGTTTATTTAGAGGGTCACTTAAGGAACATTTCTACCACATTATCTTGCAATCGCATAAGCAGATTATGGAGGAAAAGGATTTTAAAATTTGGGTATTTTTCTCACTTTCTGATGCCGCAGCAACCAAAGTTCTCAATGGAATTTAAATCTTTGAACAATTTTGAAAGAGGACCACCAAAGAACATTCCTGTGATGTTTGTGGAAATTGGTCTATTGGAATGGTAGGAGTTGGTTGTCATTTGTAGCTAAAATTTCAATTTACCCCTTTTGTGATGACGCCTGGTTGATATGATTGTGTAACCAATCAAAACGGCTTAAACAAATCAAATAGAGGATCATTACAGTAAGATTCGTATTATATTTTCTTAAAATCAGACAAACACTTTCATAAAAATGGAATTTTCAAATTTTGTCATTTTGCCTTTTTTCTGAATCCGCCTGACTGCCATGTTTTTCGACCAATCAGTATGGCTTGAACAACTTTTATAGAAGGTCACCCAAGGAACATTTTTACCAAATTATATTTGAATCTGACAGGCAGATTCGGAGGAGAAGATTTTTAAAGTTTGGACATTTTGTCCCCTTTCTGATGCCGCAGCAACCAAAGTTCTCAATGGAATTTTAATCTTTGAACAATTTTGAAAGAAGACCACTAAAGGAACATTCCTGTGATGTTTTGTGGAAATTTGTCAATTGGAATGGTAGGAGTTGGTTGTCATTTGTAGCTAAAAGTTCAATTTACCCCTTATGTGATGACGCCTGACTGCCATGTTTTTCGACCAATCCGTATGGCTTGAACAATCTTTATAGAGGGTCACCCAAGGAACATTTCTACCAAATTATATTTGAATCTGACAGGCAGATTCTGAGGAGAAGATTTTTAAAGTTTGGACATTTTTTTTTTCCCCTTTCTGATGCCGCAGCAACCAAAGTTCTCAATGGAATTAAAATCTTTGAACAATTTTGAAAGAGGACCACCAAAGGAACATTCCTGTGATGTTTGGTGGAAATTGTTCTTGCGGTTCAGGAGGAGATGATGTTTAAAGCTAAAAGTTAACGCCGGACGGACGACGGACAAAAAGTGATCAGAATAGCTCACCTTGAGCCTTCGGCTCAGGTGATCTAAAAATGCGACATCCAAAGTGTTAACAAGATTTTCCTTCAGTTTGGCCTAGTTTTTGACCCGGCATGACCCATATTCGAATCTAAAAAGTGCGGCCTCTTGACCTAGTGACCTAGTTTTTGACCTCATATGGCCCAGTTCCAACTTGTCCAAGATTTAATGGAGATGAATGTTCTGATAAAGTTTCATGAAGATTGGATGCAAAATGTAGCCTGTAGAGTGTTAACAAACTCAAATGTTGACGACGCACGACTGACGAGCGCCGGACAAAATTTGATCACAATAGCTCACCTTGCACTTCGTGCATAGGTGAGCTAAAAGCAAGATAGCATTTTATTAAAGACATTAAAGAACAACAACGGCTTAGCTAATCTGTGAATTATTGTCTCATACAGCTTATCAGAAAACATAATGCGAAATAAAAATGTTTTATTTATTAGATGATTCATTGATTGATTGATTGGGGTTTAACGCCGTTTTTAACAATTTCTTAGTTATATCACGGCGGCCAGTTCACCTACTCATGCATTTCCTGGTTTTCTCACACCAGTACTTCACACAACAATCTTCCCAAGCAACTGGCTGCTTTTCCACATAGACTTAGCCCATTGGTGTATTTATTAGATGAACAAGAACATATATATCAAACAAACAATTAAAATGCAGCAACAAAAAATACACCAGTAAATCTATAATGATTTGTTTCCAAGTATTGTCTAATACTTATAACTTTTAATACTTTTTACAGAATTTCATTTCTAAAAAGTTTTTTCAACAATTTGACCTAGTGACCTACTTTTTGACCCAACATAACCCATTATCAAACTTGACCTAAATCATTTAAAATGTCAACGAGAGCAACGTTTTGACCATGTTTCAAAAAGATTGCTAACAAGCTATTCTTGAAAGACATTTCACTTTTATCAAGGTAATAGCTAGTTAGCTACATATGATATTCATATCCCTACATTTTGTCTGTGACTCTCAACCACACCAGTGAGAGATCTATGATGAATTTAGTTAAAATGATTTATTCGGCATACATAAAATGTTATTATGATATAATAATCCTAACAATAAAATCTCTCTTTTGTTTCCATATCTGTCTTTCTTTCCTTCCCCAGTCCTATCTTTCTTCTCCCCATTTAACCATTCATCTGAAATGGTTATGAAAATATAACAAGAGCTGTCAGAGGACAGCAAAGCTCGACTATTTTTAGCTCACCTGAGCTTTGCTCAAGGTGAGTTATTGTGATCGCCTTTTGTCCGGCGTCCGTCGTCCGTCGTGCGTCAACTTCTTCTCCTCAGTAACCAGTGGGTCAATTGGGATGAAACTTCACAGAAAGCATCCTCTCAATGACCTCACCAGAATTCCTTCAAATTTTTGGGATCCATGCAAAATTCTGGTTTCCATGGCAACGAAACCGAAAAAACTTCAAAATTCTTCTTCTCCCAAATTGAGGGATCGCCGACTTTTGATTGACAGATGACGTTAGCCAATCAGATCGCGCGAAACTAAAGACGCGCCGCCATTTTGCCCGACACTTTCAGAAATGTCGTAGTTTTTAAAAAAAAAGTGTTGATTATGGTTAAACGGTGTTGCTGAGGAACCTGTACTACCGATAGTAGGTATCCAGATCGTCTGAGGAATGGAATTCATTTTATCCCTTTTCCTAAACCTGGAAAAAATCTTGAAAAGGCCAGGAAATCGATACGATTGTGCGGCAGGCCACACAGTCAGTTGGGCGAGGGAAAAACTGATGGAAAGGGGGAAAGCCAAAACTGTGTACGTGTGTTCAAAGGTAATTTGCATTTGTCAACAATTAACGTTTAATGTCAACAACCAAATCATTCACTTGCAAAACGAAATAAGCTGAAACGAGTGATTCGAAATACACACGAAGGTTAAAATGAAGTATATTTCGCCCACTGTATCTTCGTACAACGTTGAACAGAACGGTCGGGGGAAGAGATTTCATTCACTCGTTTATTGTTATGTTGTGTTTTGCAAGAGAATGATGCACGTCAAGAGCATTTGATATATTTTACAAATGAAATAAAGATGCGATATAATTGATTTCAGGGTTCACAATTTTGATTTGTGAGACTTCGTACCACTATAATTTCGTACCATTCTTGGCGACTTCGTACTACATTTATAATAATATTTTTTTTAATAGAGAGTTTTTCTAGAGTGTTAAATATTTGCTAACGGTATCGATTATAGCAGACATTATAGGGTGAAAAACGGATGACAAACTTTTGATTACATGTATTATGAAACTTTATTCAATATTCAAGATGTATGACAACAGATTGAAAATAATGTATAATGAAAAAAGTTATGTTTACATAAATTTATGATGCAAATGAAAAACAAAAAGACATATCATGGGAGCTTTAACCTTAGAGAGAGGGTGTCATAGCTAGGTGCAGGGAATGGGTCTGGGTACTTCAAACATAAAGCAAACTATTCTGACATAATGTAAATTTATAATACATATACCACATGCAGACTTTTGAAATCACTAAAAAACATTCCTATTTATTTTTTAGTTGAATTAGTTACAGGTTTATTTAACATGATGTTTTTGATTTGTTTGTTTGCTCTTAACAATAACATTGTGTATTTTCATGTATGAGTATTTCCTTAAGGGAAAACCATCATAGAATTACCCAGACCCATTCCCTGCACTTAGCTATGACCACTCCAAGTAGAAACCCCCCAGCAAGAAGACAAATCCTGTTTTCATGTTCGTGCATCTAAGGAATTATCTTAGAGGGAATCAAGGCAGATTGTGTGAGTAAATATGTACACATCCACTGTTTATTATAATAGGTTATTATAATAAACAGTGGATGTGTACATTTATATAAGTAAACATGGTTTAGTCTGTTGCTTTTCTTTTTGTTTTGTAAAGTTATCTTGATATAAGTGTTGTATATACATGTACCTGTTTTTGCAGTACAGTAATTACATTTTTTTTAAATATATCTGGATAAGACAGGTATACACATTATGCAGATGATATCACTGGCTTTTAAAAAAATTAATTAGTGGTAGCCATGACCTCAATTAACCAAAGTAAGCAACTAGCTGAGTTTAAGAATAATTATGATTCTATAAATCTCTATTTACTTCATCACATATATAGTAAATAATAACTCGAAACTAGAATGAACTGCATATAGGAAAATGTGGAAAACTTCATTTATTAGTAAGTTCTTCTTTTGCCACAATATTTTTAAAATTAATATTGCTGCAAACGCATCAGAAAGTGTTTATTTATAGAATACAGTACAACAGTACATTTGTTTTTCTTACCCTTAAAAAGCTAAAAGCATTTATCAACTGAGCTTGAAATACAATTCAAAATATAACTAAACTAATCTAACAATACATATATATTAAACTATTTACACAAAAACACATTTTTCATGAATATAACACTTTTACTCATGCAGATGCATGTTGATGCCTCTGCAGTGGCAGGCTATTGAAAACTGTTTGATCAGTAGATCTCCCTTTTACACAGGTTTTTGTAACTTTATTCATTTATTATACTCATATAATTTGCATTTTGATACATTTGTCATGTTTGACCCAGTACAGGAAAAAAAAATACAAGTTGGTATATCTGGTACTCTATAGGTTGAGATAAGCCTATCCATATACTCTTATTAGAACCAACACCAGTTGACAGAAGCAGATTTAGTTTAGACTCTAATCTCTATTTACTTCAACACATAGTAAATAATTACTGTCAAAACCTGAATGAACAGCATATAATTATAACTTAATTAGGTAAACATGGAAACCAAAATTATACTGCACAGCAAACTGATATTGGTCTATGTTGTTTGCAAACAAGATGTTGGTAACCCAGTTTTAACATATGATCATTTTACAGGGACCAGAGCAGTGAGTCAAGCATACAATCATGTCCACCAATCACAGACTGCACAGATAAAGCTGAATCCTTCTGCATATCAATACAAGTCAGGGGTCTTTGGAAACACAGTATCACCACAGCTGTCCAGCTCCCTCGGCTTTGCAATGGGCAGTACATATGGGGGCCTGCATAAAATGATATAGATAGATGACATTTTTGTAATATGTGATTTGATGTTAACCCTTCCCAACATACAAGTAATCTGAAGCAGACTGTTGAATACATCTTGACAAAACCGGAATTTTTTTAATAAATGTTTAATATTCCAGTTGAGTTGAAAATATTGTCATAAAAGGAGGTATTGCTTATCATGAGCCATTTTATTCTTTTGCCACAATGTTTTCATAATCTGACTGACCAGAGCTATCAATATGGGTATACATGTATATGATGGAAAGTGATAAATATTTTTCAAGTTAAACTGAAGAACTCAGTGTGATTTATTTGTATCTATTAAGATGTTGACCATCCGAATATGTTGGCTGTCTCTCCAGAGAACCAATCATTAATAGATGAGAAAGGCAAGCTTAAAAAAAATGCCTTGACCCCTTGGGATTTATAATGTGCTGCAATTAAAATGCTAATTTATTGTAAATGGGAAAGTTGCTTCTACAAGTTAATACTATTTCAGCACTGCATTACTTACATACTAAGGTCACATCCATTGCTAACCTTTTACTGGTATGTTTACCCAAGTATCAATGTGATTTGTTTACACAGGGATCACAAATAAGTGAACAGTTGCCTTGTTAAATTTGAATTTTGTTGAAATATGCATAGAATCCTAATAGAGACAACACAATTAAATGAGAGGCTAAGGCTGATCCAATGAGTTGATCACATAGTGGTGTATGTGCACTTTGGCTTGTGGATAATGCATCTACAATGTAGCAGACAGGGCTGTGCTTTAACCATTTTAGGTGCAGGGTATCACCAGCCTATATATTAGCTTCCTGGTAAAATGCAACAATTTTCAACTTGAGACATAAAAAAAAATCCTATTTATTTAAGTAGTTAAACAAGGATTTCAATAATACATTTTGTTTGTATCAATCCGGAGTCCCAATGAGGAAAACTAATTAGTATGGCATGACCCATCCGTGGATCGAACCCTCGACCTCCTGCATTTACGGCGGCTGCTGTACCACTACACCATTGAAGCTGACCATAAAGAAATTTCTTGAATATTTCTTTACTCCATAAACCATATTATTACTGAATACTGTGCAAATATGTGAACAGTGTAGATATTTATCAGAATGCATTTATATAAGCTGATCTGGATCTTTATTATTCATTTAATTAAGCCAACTTGTACCTTTTCCCTAGAAACTGGATCATTATAATTATATTATTTTCATCCAAATACTCACCAGCAGTAATGTATTCATAATTTCCTGTTGTCAACAAATGAAGCAATTGTTTGGACCCCTTGGCTTATCCAACTGATTTTGCTGGTTATCTTTCAGGCTCCATCATCAATACATGTGCACACTGGCCAGATAACCTGCAATGAATTCATGTGTTATATTATATTGTTAAAAAATGTTTGTGTTTATATTCTGAATATTCAATAGTGATAATAACATATTTGATTTGTCCATATTTTGTTTAATAATCCTTCCCTACAACACACTTGCAGCAGACAAACATTGTGGAAAAAGGAGAATTTGGTCAATATGATTCCATTGTTTTCTGATATTGTCTGCTACTGATGATGTTATAAAATGATGTTGTCAGATTGATCAAATGCATTTGGGAAAGGGTTAGCTTCCTCTAAGAGTTTATTCAATAGATTTATTAAACTTAAACAAAACATGTTGTTTTTTATTACTTTATCCAGTATTCAATCATTAATATCTAAATCCTTTCCCACATACATTATACCAGATTTGAAATAATTCTGGAAAAGAGAGAAATTACACTCTACTATAGTAATTTCACATTTTGACACAATGTTTTCAACTTTAAATCTATATTTACACTATCATTGGTAGATATTGTTAATATTTTCCAATAGATATTTTCAAAAGTCGTAGATAAATATAATTCAACCGACTAGAAGTACAGATCAATAGCGTGACAGATCAATATGTCGATCCCATTTATCTGTTCACACCTATATGAAACCGAAAGTAAGATGAGGGGTCGAACCGTGAGGGGGTCGAAAGCTCTGTAAGCCATAAACATGAATGTAATACAACAAAAAGTAGATGTAAATCAAGAATAATTAATTAAATAACATGGAAAACATGATTGTTTGTATTTACCCTGCTTTGCAACCGCAGTGTGCATCACGTATTTTCCCATTGAATCTATGAGGCTTCTCGTTCTTATGCCGTCTCTGGTAAATCTGTGCATTTATGTGGACTATAATTCCAGCTCCAGGAGTTAAAAAACGACAGGGTCTTAATGTGACAGTCTCTATCTAAAGATGTAGCCCTCTGATGTTGTCGAAGTGTTGGCGAATACGGCAGATAAGCGGACGAAAAAAATGTCCGCGACATCTTTTAACGTTACGATGTCCGCCATTGTTGTTTTTGTTTACACATAATGTCGGGCTAGTAACCGTTGCTAATGTGGGCGGAGCTAACTCGACAATCGGCGATCCGGCAATTGGTTGGCAGATTTTCAAATTAATTTTGTAGAAATGTTCCTTGGATGACCCTCTATCAGATTCCTTCAAGCCGTGTTGATTGGTCGAAAAACATGGCCGCCAGGGGGGGCGGGGCTATTTTGCCTTATATGGCTATAGTGAAAACTTAAAAAATCTTCTCCTCCGAAAGTGTAAGGCCGATTTTCAAATAATTTTGTAGAAATGTTCCTTGAGTGACCTTCTATCAGATTCCTTCAAGCCATGTTGATTGGTCAAATAACATGGCTGCCAGGGGGGGCGGGGCTATTATGCCTTATATGGCTATGGTGCAAACTTAAAAAATCTTCTTCTCCAAAAGCGTCAGGCCGATTTTCAAATAATTTTGTAGAAATGTTCCTTGGGTGATCCTCTATCAGATTCCTTCAAGCCATGTTGATTGGTCAAAAAACATGGCCGCCAGGGGGCGGGGCTATTTTGCCTTTTATGGCTATAATGAAAACTTAAAAATCTTCTCCTCCATAAGTGTCAGGCCGATTTTCAAATAATTTTGTAGAAATGTTCCTTGGGTGACCCTCTATCAGATTCCTTCAAGCCATGTTGATTGGTCGAAAAACATGGCCACCAGGGGGGGAGGGGTGCGGGCTATTTTGCCTTATATGGCTATAGTGCAAACTTAAAAAATCTTCTTCTCCAAAAGTGTCGGCCCGATTTTCAAATAATTTTGTAGAAATGTTCCTTGGATGACCCACTTTCAGATTCCTTCAAGCCATGTTGATTGGTCAAAAAACATGGCCGCCAGTAGGCAGGGCTATCTTGCATTATATGGCTATAGTGAAAACTTAAAAAATCTTCTCCTCCAAAAATATCTGGCCGATTTTCAAATAATTTTGTAGAAATGACCCTCTATCAGATTCCTTCAAGCCAAGTTGATTGGTCGGAAACTATGGCTGCCAGGGGCGAGGCTTATATAGCTAAAGTGAAAAAAAAAAAAAAAAAAATCAGGTGAGCGATTCAAGGGCCATCATGGCCCTCTTGTTAAAGCTTAATCATCAGACAAATCGGCCAGACACTTTTAGAGGAGAAGATTTTTTAAGTTTTCATATAATGCAAAATAGCCGCCCCCTGGCGGTCATGTTTTTGGACCAATCAACATGGCTTGAAGGAATCTGATAGAGGATCACCCAAGGAACATTTCTACAAAATTATTTGAAAATCGGCCCGACACTTTTGGAGGAGAAGATTTTTTAAGTTTGTACTATAGCCATATAAGGCAAAATAGCCCCCCCCCCCCCCCCTGGCGGCCATGTTTTTCTACCAATCAACCTGGCTTGAAGGAATATGATAGAGGGTCACCCAAGGAACATTTCTACAAAATTATTTGAAAATCGGCCTGACACTTTCGGAGGAGAAGATTTTTTAAGTTTTTTCGGTTTCGTTGCTATGGAAACCAGAATTTTGCATGGATCCCAATTATTTGAAGGAATTCTGGTGAGGTCATTAAGAGGATGCTTTCTGTGAAGTTTCATCCAAATTGACCCACTGGTTACTGAGGAGAAGAAGTTGACGGACGACAGACATAGGGCGATCACAATAACTCACCTTGAGCACTTCGTGCACAGGTGAGCTAAAAAATCGAATCAACGCCAGGAAGTTTAAATTTAAAGCTATATCATACATAGTTATTGAGTAATTGACACCTATGAAAAAGTTTAACCAAATTTTCTAAGTAAAAAAAGGACTTTGTTATATAAGGTCACCTTATGACATTGAACATGTGTATAAAGTTTGAAAGCTATAGCATACATAGTTATTGAGTTAATTACACTTATGAAAAAGTTTAACCGAAATTTCTATGTAAAAAAAGGGGCAACTAGAAAGGTTGTTTACATGAAAAAACATGTCTCCCCATTGCAGTTTGTCAATGACTATTAAAATATTGAACAAGGGGAGATAACTTTGCAACGAAGTAGCCCAGAGTTATAATTCTTGCAAGGTGCACAACTTCACATTGCCATCTATCTATATTCCAAGTTTCAATAAATTCCTTTAAGTACTTTCTTAGTTCTGCTCTGGAGAAATTTTACACTATTAAAATATTGAACAAGGGGAGATAAATCATACTTATTGCAAGGTGCACAACTTCACATTGCCATCTATCTAAATTCCAAGTTTCAATAAATTCCTTCAAGTAGTTTTTGAGTTCTGCTCTGGACAAAGTTTACACTATTAAAATATTGAACAAGGGGGAGATAACTCATAATTATTGCAAGGTGCACAACTTCACATTGCTATCTATCTATGTTCCAAGTTTCAATAAATTCCTTCAAGTAGTTTCTGAGTTCTGCTCTGGACAAAGTTTACACTATTAAAATATTGAACAAGGGGGAGATAACTCATAATTCTTGCAAGGTGCACAACTTCACATTGCCATCTATCTATATTCCAAGTTTCAATAAATTCCTTCAAGTAGTTTCTGAGTTCTGCTCTGGACAAAGTTTACACTATTAAAATATTGAACAAGGGGGAGATAACTCATAATTATTACAAGGTGCACAACTTCACATTGCCATCTATCTATGTTCCAAGTTTCAATAAATTCCTTCAAGTAGTTTCTGAGTTCGCTCTGGACAAAGTTTACACTATTAAAATATTGAACAAGGGCAGATAACTTTGCAACAAAGTGGCCCAGAGTTATAATTCTTGCATTCTAACGAATGTTACATATGATGACATTCGTTTAGATTAATAGTAGCCTGTGCATCTGTATGATTAGATACAACACAACATTAAAATATCAGACAGTGATTAGATTAAATTTACAGTCTCTACATCTGAGAAATTTGAATAAATATATATATACGTTTTCTGACAACTCTGCAGCTGACCACTTTTGAAAACATTATGAAACAAGTAACTGGAGGATTGCAAGCAATACCATAGTCCCCTACCGGTTTGCACTTTTGAGTCTGTTTCTGTTGTCATAGCAACCTAATGTTTAGGTATATCAAGACAATAAAGTATGAAAATAAAGAAAGGGAAATAACTCAAAAATTAGGGAAGCAAGAGTTATGGTTCATGTGCACTGCACTCCCCCTTGATACGATGTATTCATGTGTGAAATTTCATAGCCATAGCTAGTATAGTTATGGAGATATGCTCCGGACAAAAATCAAGTATGAAAATAAAGAAAGGGAAATAACTCAAAAATTAGGCAAGCAAGAGTTATGGTTCATGTCCACTGCACTCCCCCTTGATACGATGTATTCATGTGTGAAATTTCATAGCCATAGCTAGTATAGTTATGGAGATATGCTCCGGACAAAAATCAAGTATGAAAATAAAGAAAGGGAAATAACTCAAAAATTAGGCAAGCAAGAGTTATGGTTCATGTCCACTGCACTCCTCCTTGATGAGATGCATCCATGTGTGAGATTTCATAACCATAGCTAGTACAGTTTTGGAGATATGCTCCGGACAAAAATCAAGTATGAAAATGAAGAAAGGGAAATAACTCAGAAATTAGGGAAGCAAGAGTTATGGTTCATATGCACTGCACTCCGCATTGATGAGATGTATCCACATATGGAATTTCATAGCCATAGCTAGTACAGTTTTGGAGATATGCTCCGGACAAAAATTTGCCGGACTGACTGACTGACTGACAGATGGACTGACGGACGGAGTGCAAACCTAATAGTCCCCTTCGGCACGCCGGTAGGGGACTAAAAAGCAGAAATTATTCTAACCAAGCAATTTCTACGTTTGCCTTTAGTGTTTTCAATTTTGTCTAGGAATTAAACGTTCTGCTGCATATGTGTTGTACATGGGAGAGGTATAAGAGCTAATTTACAGTTATTTTCAAACATTTTGTTTAAATCAAATTAAATTGTTTAAATTAAGCATTTTATTGTGTCACCTGCGTAGCATGGTAGGCACTTACGGATTACTTTTTTGTCTGCTGTCAGTCGTCCGTCTGTCCGTCACACTTTTTCATCACATTTTCAAATAACTTTTTTTCTACTCAAAGGATTACATTGAAACTTCTGACAAATGTTTATATCAATGTGTGAGATTCGTTCACAAAAGGGGGATAATCCAAATAATTTTTATATCAGAGTTAGTGCCCTTTTCTGACAAGGCCACAGCAGGTGACACACGTGCTCCAGGGAGCACTCCATTCTAGTTTTATTTAGTTCACCTGAGCACAAAGTGCTCCAGGTGATCTCTTGTGACCACATTTTGTCCATCTGTCGGGTATCAACACCAATTACCTTGACTTGTGAACACTCTACAGGCAACATTTGGCATCCATTTTTATTGAATGTTTATCAGAACATTTATCTCTATCAAATCTTTCCCAAGTTCAAAACTGGATCATGTGAGGTCAAAAACTTGGTCACAAGGTGAAATTGAAGGGAAATCTTGTGAACACTCTGGAGGTTGCATTTTTAATTTGAACAATCAGCATATATTGAAACTTTATTAGAATAATATCATCATAGTCTATGTTCGAATATATACCAGTAGGTCATGTCCGGTCAAGAACTATAGGTTTCTATGCCAAATTAATCTTTTTCTTGCTGATTTCTAGGCCAAGTTTGAAAATGGGTCATGTCGGGTCTAAAACTAGGTCACTTCGCCAAATTAATGGAAAACTTTGTGAATATTGTGGAAACCACATTTTTAATAGATTTCTTCATGATATCTAATCTAAGTTTTAGTGAAGGTCATGTTCTGTCAAAAACTAGGTCAATAGGCTAAATTTGAGAAAAATATTTTTAATACTAGAGACTGCATTATTTGCATCAGCAGCTTGACACTTTGTTAGACAGTTTGTCTTGTCAATAGCTAGACCAATTTCTAAAAATAGATAATGTCGGTTTAAAATCTAGGTCTCTAGAGTTTGCCTACATGTGGCAAGGCTGGGCATCATAACTCAAGATATTGATTGCTAACAAACTAAAAAAAATATTCAAAATTATACTTAGGTGTTCACAAAATGAAAATGAAATAAACTAAAGCAAGGCAGATGATTACATAATATAAGATTAGTAATTTGGTCTGTGGTTTTGTGTCTATATTGTGGAACCAGGCATCCCTGGGTTCGATCCACAGATGGTTTTTGGTCATGGCAAGGTACATTTACTAGCCAAGTACTGTACTGGTTCATTTATCGAGGCATCATGAATAAGCAAACAGTTTCTATGATACAACGGAAATAATGTTTAAGTTAAATGCATACAATAATGTTTTGTTTTTATTAGGGATTTTACATAGTTTTCAACAATATTTCAGTTATATCACGGAAACTGCAAACTATGGGGCCACAACGAATTCCTGTTGGAGTTAAGTGTTTATAAATGGATTTAAAATTACATCAGGATTAAAATTGCTGTAGAGGTAGGTTAATAAATATACCTTGTCAACCCAATATGGACAATGTATTACATTTTGCAGATCTATGGGAGAATATAACAAAGGTAAAAATAGACTGAAAAATTGTTGGAGAATTCATCCATAATAGGTGTATTAGGTTATACTGGGACAGAGCTTTCAATCACAGAGTGAATCCCGCGAAATAAATTTGTATTCTATGATTTATTAGACAAAAAATAGAGTTGTTAGTAAAACGCTATGAGGGAAATAGATATGATGATGTCATCACTTTGGAATGTGATTTTCCCATGGCTTAAAATTGTAAACAATAGTGATTTAACCATTGTAGAGATGCTTCCACTAAGACAAGTTTGTGGTTCAAAACAGACGTGTCCCAGTGGACCCATCCCAACAATCAATTAACAAGTGCAATATATAATTATTATTTTAAAATTATTTGTTTAAAAATTAAACATTCCATTTCATCTTATAATAACTAAAACAGTAGTTTAACATTGAGAGTATGGAGTGTCTGACAATTTAGAGGAGACATCCATCCGACCACATCCGGGATCTGAAGGATGATCAGTGAAGAAAAGACTTGCCAACACCATGAACTTTCACGACCCGGGATATGATCAGAGTTGGAACTTTTTTATATGGTCCCCTCTAGTCATGTCTCAATTTGTGCTTGTTTTAAAACTTCAATGTACAACGTTGGAACTATATTCTAGGTACTGCAGATTACATTGTATCTGTCATCTGACAGTCTAGCAGGTAAGTCTCTAGAGCGATAAAAGTGGATGTTTGGACTGCTTTAGATGGAAACAATAAGTTGTTTAGATTCAGAGCAACTCCTTTCTGTTTTAGTGACCCAGAGAGCTTATGTTGTGACTTACTACAAATATCCTTCAGGATTGAGCATGGATTATACAAAAGGCCCTGGTCATAAAGATTAAAGAGCTCTTTGATAAAATGTAAATGTTCTGATTTGTAAGAATAATTGAAAGGTTTTTGATATGTTTCTTCTGTTTAATAATATTATGTAATATCTTGTTCTGTTCTGTTTTTGTGCTCGTTTTGAGGCTATGCCTTTTCCATATTAACCGATGTATTTGTTGTTGTTTAATGACATAATCCGCATTAAAATGAGAAAGTTCATTTAAGAGATGAAACAAGCAAACATCATTACAGATACAACTCAATATTGATTTCCAGTATTTGTTTATGGTATAATTATATTTGACTTTGGAGAACAGTACACATTCAGATAAGCCTGTCCAGCTGCACACAGTCTGATCAATATCTACAATGTTCAAATTTTACTTACAAAAGCGTGTTAGAAGGTTCCGTCAACCTGTGTAGGTGCTGATGGGGATAGAGCAGATGGGATTGGTGATCTGAACCAACACTATTCAGAAATGCAACCATTTCTGAGTAGGTTAACACAATACAAATTAAATCCAGTTTACTGACACTTTCTCTGCAGCGCTTCTGTATGTGGATCTAGATCAGCATACCCTTATTTACCCCTGAATCAAATAGCTCACAGAGCTATCTTATTTGTCGGTCATTTTGATAGCAAATATGATTAGCATAAATAGAGAATGATACAACAAAAGATGTGATAATTAGGAAAACATAAAGCTAATATCTAATATCGACTGATATCAGGGTCTTGATCTAATTAGTTGTGTACATGTATATGTATAATGATATAATGTTTGACCCCTCTTTTCAACGTATGAGAAAAATGCCAATATAAACACCTATAAGGTTATGTGAATAATGTAGCGCTTGGAACTATGCATAGGAAATAGAGCCGGTCAGAAATAAAACCATCTGTGTTTACCTTTTACGGTCTGCATGTTTTCAGGCTCATATACAAGTTTCTAATTATAGAGTTGATGGTTGGTCACGAATTCGATCCCTGGTCGGGTCAAATCAAATACTATACAATATATGTAATTGCTTTGCCTCTTCGCTGATCAAGTACTTGTGACTTACTCAAAACACGCCGTGATATAACAGAAATACTATTGATGGCGTTAAACACCATATAGAAAAACAAACAAACAGGTTATAGACGATGAATAGTGTGTGAAATGTTTGGATATACGTGATGTATCGTAAATAACAATCAGAATACGCATAAGGAATCGTGACAGTCTACACCAATGTCTACCAATGCGAATGTTGTTAGTGTAGAAAGCATGCCGTTAACTGGTAGAAAGCTATGTTAGTGTTTCTTCTGTTTACCCTTTACCACATACAACACATCTGCAGCAGCCGACCTTGAAGGCATCTCGGTCAAAGAATGAAACATCTCTCTTTATGAACTCATGCTCATTAAAAAGGCTTGAAGGCATGATGGAAAAATAATGAAACATCTCTCTATATGAACGCATGCTCGTTGTGTATAATTGAAAACATGATGAGCCATTTTTAGCTCTACTGGCCAGAAGGGCTTATGTCGTGGCGATGTGTCCGTCCTCCGTCCGTGCGTCCGTGCGTCCGTAAACAATTTCTTGTTAACACGATACAGTCTTCACTTTTAATTGTATCTCAACCAAACTTATACAGTAGTTAGATATTCATGAGAGCTCGGTTCCTTTCGAAAACCATGCATGACTGGATTATGGCCCTTGAAATGGTCAAAATTGCTATAAAAGAGCTTGTTAACACGATACAGTCTTCACGTTTGATTGTATCTCAACCAAACTTATACAGTACTTAGATATCTATGAGAGCTCGGTTCCTTTCGAAAACCAGCCAGATCCGCCCATGCATGACTGGATTATGGCCCTTGAAATGGTCAAAATTGCTATAAAAGAACTTTTTAACACGATAGTCTTCACTTTTGATTGTATCTCAACCAAACTTATACAGTAGTAAGATATCCATGAGAGCTTGGTTCCTTTCCTAAACCAGCCAGATCCGCCCATGCAAGACTGGATTATGGCCCTTGAAATTGTCCAAATTGCTATAATTGAGCATGTGAACACAATAGAGGCTCCATTTACTATCTGATCTTCACCAAACTTAGATAGTAGTTAAATATTGATGAGAGCTTGGTTCCTTTTGAAAACCAGCTAGATCCGCCCATGCAAGACTGGATTATGGCCCATGAAATTGTAAAAATTGCTATAATACAGCTTGTGAACACAAAAGAGCCTCCATTTACTATCCGATCGTCACCATACATACATGCTCTGGATTGAAAATGACCAAAGAACCATACCAGTAGAGCATAGGCCCTCATGGGCCTCTTGTTCCTCTTGTCACAATATTTTCAAAAGACGTCTAATGCAGAGGCGTCGGAATGCGTCTGTATAAGGGAGAGGATACTTGTGCTCTTTACAATCCACAACTTGTGAGTTGACAAATAACCACATATGTTCACATTGGGCTTTGTTGATTGTCTCAATAGTATTTATTTTTCAGACAATGCAGCTATCATATGATCATAGTAAATGGATACTCTCGTAGTACGTAATTGAGCTAAGAATCACATTGTCGAATCAGTGATATTGACAAATGTTTACTGAATATCGTGATTGTTTTTTTGTAATGTATGCCGTCTTCAACAGCAGTTTAATTATATCACAAAAACAGTTCACTTATCCATTACCCTAGGGTTAACAGACCAGTAATAGTCTAGGAAATGCGTCTTGCCCAAGACTTCTCCATCATGACTATCGCAAACAGGGATCAAACTCGGATTCTGTATTCCGCACGCTAACCACTCGTCCATGTAAGATTCTTCCAAATACAAGAACTATTGAGCTATATCTGCAACCGAACACATAAGAGAATAGGATTTGAGAAATTGTAATCAGAATTGTATATCAGCGTTACAGTGACACGAGTGTTGACATGTGACATGTCTCTCTGTTGTTTTTGGTTCTCCAAAGGAAACATTAAGAACCGTCAATTTTAGTTCGTAACATCAAGGCATATTCTAAAATAGTTCCAACAATTTCAACTAGATATGTATTTACAAATTTGATATGAAGAGGAATGTATGCAGAAATCTACATTTATCTGCAATCGATAGATGATAAAAACTACACAAATGGACTATTTAACTAAATGACGGTTGAGCAGAACTGTGATAAGTATCAACTTACTGTTGGTTGGTGTAGACACGCGTAAACAACAGTATGTACAATTAACTGGTATTCTTAGGTTTCTACAGCAGTAGGGTTGGACGTCAACGAATAATGAGATACACCTCTGAGGCTTGGAACAGATCTCGTCCTTTTATACCATTCACGGGCCTACTTACGAGACTGAACCATAACAAGATACTTATTGGTTGATCCCATACTTGTTATGGTGTTTCCCACGTGTGCTATTTATAGCTATATTCCGGGAATCCGGAGTCGCCCAGTGTGTGTCGATACTACACATCTAAATATAGAGCAGCAGAAACAATTTTGTGATCCATGATCACAAATATCATATTGGTCACACAATATGGTTAAATCAGTATTATTTCTACTTCATTCGTATGTTTTCTATAATATATTACATCTTTCAAAATGTTCATTGGACTCACGATCACTGAGTTAAAGGGGTCAATCCGCAAATATCCTTTTACTAAAACAAGTTCCTTTAATTGATGTATCTTTCGAAAAACTCCCTCGGTGGTGTGGCGATTCAGCGTACGTGCAGGAGGATAGTGGGTTCGATCCCCGTCGGGTCATACCAAATACTTAAAAAAAGAGGCTTTCCCTCCTTCAGGGTTGAATATTGGGTTAGTATTACAACTGACTCGTTGGTAATAGTTCTAATGTGACATTCAACAGGGTCGCGAGATCAAAATAAGACAACAGCATCAGCGTCAATTTTGCAAGGTTCATCTACATGAAACAGTATTAACCCTTCCCTACACGCAGGAAATCGACATCAGAATACTTCCAAAATATATATAAATTACAGAATATATACATCCCATAAAACAAACATATTACAAAACATAATGGGCAGAGGATTAAATTATTCTTTATGATAAATTTCGCCTTTTGCAACAATTTTAAACATGTTGTCTGTTTCATATGCGTGAAAAGCTGTCTGAATGTGAGAAAGCATTATCAACGTGACCTTAGAAACGGATCAAGGAAGAGCAGACAGACTGGGCAGTTGAACCCTCTCCAACAAACAACAAATATGCAACAGACGACTATTCAGTAACCTCATACAAACTCGTACAAGTGATATTCGAATACATCGAAGGGATATTTAGCTTGTATGCTTTACAAACAAAAGCGTTTGACTATATATATAGAATTGCTTTCTAGAATGATACGACACAGACGTAAAAGCATAAACAATTATGTATATTGGTCGTGTCTTCCCGTATTGATCTTTACTGCATCTGTGTTCATGACTTTTCAATTCGTAGCAATGTCTTTTCCTCCGTGTCGCTAACTCCTAGTGGGTTAACATTACGACTGCGTACAGGCAAGTCGAGTGTTCGGTGTCCGCCTATATGCGAAATAGACCTCGTTGCATATTCTGACACAACACTATCATTGTGGTGGCATAGGTTTTACATTATGCAACAGTCAAAATGGTAATTTTTCTTAACGACAAACTATTAACAAATGAAATATTTTGTTCAAGTCTATGCATGTAAATTCTTTTTTTGTTGACTATATTGAACGAGACAGCATCAATATACGTCGTAAGAATTTATTCATATGTTGACAATCCGGCAATCGTTGACGATTGATTATTTTTATCAACGTTGACAGTGAACATGGCTAAGTGTAATATTCCAGACAGCCAGAAAAATACAAAAAAGGCACATATCATAGTCCTTGCATCAGTATTTGGAAACTTGTTTATTAAGATGTTAAGATGTACCTAACACTCTGATTCTCCCACAATGCCCTTGTAACAGAAACGTAAAAGAACATTGGGGGCAAACTCATACGCATATGACTAAGCAGGATTTACATTTTTCAGGTTGTTTAAAAAGTGCATACAAGACCCTCTTGTATCGCGTCTTGTATCGCTTTTGTATTGAAGTAACGCCATCTTATTACAGTGCTGTACTATATAAAAGGTATTTAGAGTCATGTAATTGACCTATCGTTATGACAGGTAATCCTGTTTGAATATCAATAAACAAGTGTTATTTTACTGAAATTAACAATTTATATGCAGATAATTGCAATATCCTAATGATATGCATATAAAATAGACTAATAAAGACTTGTTTTGTCGTTTTTTTATGCCTTTGCTATAGAACATAAAATTATTAAGTTATAAATCTAATTATAATTTTTGGCGAATACATGAACGGGTCCAGGGAGCAATTTTGACCTGTAGTGTTTCTGCTAAATAATTTTAACAAATCAATATAGCTGCTACAGTGTTCTCTCCCAAATACCTATCAACTGATAGAGGTACGTATCTATCTTGAAGGAATTTGGACTCACCCAAACATACGCTCAAAAATAATTCGTTATAAATACCTTCAGTCCTTTAATTTATAATGCCATATAATGCAAAATAGCATAGCCTAGAGACCATGTTTTCGACTTATTAACATGGCTTGGGGGAATAATTAGTTTAAGAAAGCACCCTAGAAACATTTCTGCAAAAGTATTTAAAAATGAAGATTTTTCAAGTGTTCACTACAGCCATATTCAACTTATAACGTGCTGATAAGGCCATCAAAATGGTAAAAACAACCAATAAGGCATATTTACAAATAAAAATGAAATAAAAAACATCTGTGTTAGTTTAGGCTGTGTATGACTGCAAACGGGACTTAAATCAGTCTACAGACGTGATCTGCGCAAGGTCCGGAGGAAGGGGGTTCCAGTCTCTGATAGTTCTAGGAAAAGACTGCTTGTACTGTTCATAGTACAGTGTTTGGTACATCTTTTATAGATGACAAGTAGTGAAAAATCGATAGACATACAATTTTTTTTAATCAATTTGGTCTATTTATAGCTTATTGTTAAAATGTGTTTGATGCCCCGGTTACTTGTGATTTGTTAATCGTATATTATTATTTATTTATATATACATATGTATATGTGTATTTATGTCTATATGTAGGGGATGGATAAATGGAATGGTACGCAGGACAGGGTAGACGAGAGAGACAACCGACATTGTATATTTGACATTGAAGTTTATATGAAGATTTGCAAGGGGTCTTTGAACGAGATTTGATTTACACTAAAGTTAATTAGTACTCGTGTGAGACCAGTATGGCAAAATATGCGAATGGGCCCTGGTGTTTTTCTTGAATATAGTGATCTAAGCCGAACCGATGGTATGGTCGGATAGAGGAGAGTTTCTTCTACCATCAAATGCCAAAACAACCTAGGATCGGGCTACTTTTAAACGTTTGCGATGCGGAACACAAGTTGAATACGCATATTTGCGATCAATTTGGGTATCACACTGGTGTACTTTCTCCTAAATTAATGTTTATATATATATATTAGTTGAATGTCTTTAGAGCCATGCAGATGATACTGGCAGGTTATACATTCTTTTTCAATTATGTTTTATGCTACTTTCTAAAACACCACAGTTTGACGTGTTTCTTCTCAAGGATGTTTCGTGTCACTTTCCACAATGTTTCCGTCATATCACTGTGTGAGAACAGAACATAACAGACTATAAGTTTTATTCATATATGGTTCATCTTGAAAATATTTACATTATACATGGGCATACGAAACATATCAGACGATGACAATTTGTTTAATGCTAATCCTCTGTCTGGGTTTCTGTGATCAAGAATAGAACAGAACAGAACAGAAACTTTCATTAATAATATTATATACAAATACATAGGGCATACACAAACTATATACCAGACGATGTTAATATTAATGTTAGATTTAATAGCAGTTAGTGTTTGTGCGACATAGAATGGAACAGAACCTTTATTCATATAGGATTGATCTTCAACAGATTTCAATTTCAATTTATCAATTGATTCATTTACGTAATCAAAGGCCACCAGCCCAAAATACATAATAAAATGTTACAAATAATAATACATCATATGTTTTGCAAATGTCGTTTTGATAGCGTTGTTGTTGTTTTTTAGGCCGTTTTCAACAGCATTTATGTCCAATCACCCTCACAGTTCACATACTCATGCGTCCTGGGTTAATCAACCCATCTACGCGATAGGACTGATCACAGACTGGTATAAGGAACCATTGCTAATCATGTTTTCAAAGGTCGTTTTGAGTGCACTGTGTGGAGTTTTAGCCCGTCTTCAACAGCATTTATGTCCAATCACCCCCCACAGTTCACATACTCATGCATCCTTGGCGAATCAAGCCAACTATGCAATATGTCGTTTTGTTTGCATTGTATGGGTTTTGATCTTGGAAGCGAGTTGTTGCATGACTAAATAAGTGTGGAAAGAGGCATAAAATAGCTGCATGTGGGAAAAGGGTTAGTATCTGTTCACGGGTCTTCGCACCTCTGCAGGCCAAATCCCTTCCGGCGGTACAGTGAACGATTTTCCCATAACCCCGTTCCCACATATGCATACACTCCCTATAAATGAACTATCGAAAACATTGTGATAAAAACAGCCATTGCTCATCATGTTTTCAAAGGTCGTTTTGCTTGCATTGTTGGGGTTTTAGGCCGTTTTCAACGGCATGTACGCCCAATTGCCATCACAGTGCACATACTCGTGTTTTTTGGGTGATTCTACACAGCTAGGCAATAGGACTGAAAACAGTGTGGTAAGAGGAGCCTTTGGTTATCATGTTTTCAAAGGTCGTTTTGATTGCGTTGTTGGTTGTTTTAGGCCGTTTTCAACAGCATTTATGTTAAACACCCCTCACTGCTCACACACACATGCTTCCTGGGTGAATCAACCAATCTACGCGATAAGACGGGAAACAGTGTGGTACAATGAGCCATTGCTCGTCATGTTTTCAACGATCGTTTTGAGTGCACTGTACGGAGTTTTAGGCCGTTTTCAACAGCATTTATGTCCAATCACTCTCACAGTTCACAAACTCATGGGGCCTGGGAGAATCAACCCAGCTATGCGTTAGGACTGAAGACAGTAGGGAAAGATGAGCCATTGCTAATCATGATTTCGAAGGTCGTTTTGTTTGTATTGTTGGGTGTTTTACGCCGGTTTCAACATCATATATGTCAAATCACCCGCACTGTTCACATACTCATGCGTCCTGGGTAATTCAATCCAGCTACTCAATAGTACTGAACACACTGTGACAAAGGGAGCAATTGCCCGCCCTGCTTTCAGAGGTCGTTTTGTTTGTATTGTTGGGTGTTTTAGGCCGTTTTCCACATCATTCCAGTCATACCACCCCGTCAGTTCACACACTCGTGATCCCTGGGTGAATCAACCCAGCTATGCAATAGACCTGAACACATTGTGGCAAGAGAAGCAATTGCCCGCCATGCTTTAAAATGTCGTTTTGTTTGCATTGTATGGGTTTTGATCTTGGAAGCGAGTTGTTGCATGACTAAATAAGTGTGGAAAGAGGCATAAAATAGCTGCATGTGGGAAAAGGGTTAGTATCTGTTCACGGGTCTTCGCACCTCTGCAGGCCAAATCCCTTCCGGCGGTACAGTGAACGATTTTCCCATAACCCCGTTCCCACATATGCATACACTCCCTATAAATGAACTATCGAAAACATTGTGATAAAAACAGCCATTGCTCATCATGTTTTCAAAGGTCGTTTTGCTTGCATTGTTGGGGTTTTAGGCCGTTTTCAACGGCATGTACGCCCAATTGCCATCACAGTGCACATACTCGTGTTTTTTGGGTGATTCTACACAGCTAGGCAATAGGACTGAAAACAGTGTGGTAAGAGGAGCCTTTGGTTATCATGTTTTCAAAGGTCGTTTTGATTGCGTTGTTGGTTGTTTTAGGCCGTTTTCAACAGCATTTATGTTAAACACCCCTCACTGCTCACACACACATGCTTCCTGGGTGAATCAACCAATCTACGCGATAAGACGGGAAACAGTGTGGTACAATGAGCCATTGCTCGTCATGTTTTCAACGATCGTTTTGAGTGCACTGTACGGAGTTTTAGGCCGTTTTCAACAGCATTTATGTCCAATCACTCTCACAGTTCACAAACTCATGGGGCCTGGGAGAATCAACCCAGCTATGCGTTAGGACTGAAGACAGTAGGGAAAGATGAGCCATTGCTAATCATGATTTCGAAGGTCGTTTTGTTTGTATTGTTGGGTGTTTTACGCCGGTTTCAACATCATATATGTCAAATCACCCGCACTGTTCACATACTCATGCGTCCTGGGTAATTCAATCCAGCTACTCAATAGTACTGAACACACTGTGACAAAGGGAGCAATTGCCCGCCCTGCTTTCAGAGGTCGTTTTGTTTGTATTGTTGGGTGTTTTAGGCCGTTTTCCACATCATTCCAGTCATACCACCCCGTCAGTTCACACACTCGTGATCCCTGGGTGAATCAACCCAGCTATGCAATAGACCTGAACACATTGTGGCAAGAGAAGCAATTGCCCGCCATGCTTTAAAATGTCGTTTTGTTTGCATTGTATGGGTTTTGATCTTGGAAGCGAGTTGTTGCATGACTAAATAAGTGTGGAAAGAGGCATAAAATAGCTGCATGTGGGAAAAGGGTTAGTATCTGTTCACGGGTCTTCGCACCTCTGCAGGCCAAATCCCTTCCGGCGGTACAGTGAACGATTTTCCCATAACCCCGTTCCCACATATGCATACACTCCCTATAAATGAACTATCGAAAACATTGTGATAAAAACAGCCATTGCTCATCATGTTTTCAAAGGTCGTTTTGCTTGCATTGTTGGGGTTTTAGGCCGTTTTCAACGGCATGTACGCCCAATTGCCATCACAGTGCACATACTCGTGTTTTTTGGGTGATTCTACACAGCTAGGCAATAGGACTGAAAACAGTGTGGTAAGAGGAGCCTTTGGTTATCATGTTTTCAAAGGTCGTTTTGATTGCGTTGTTGGTTGTTTTAGGCCGTTTTCAACAGCATTTATGTTAAACACCCCTCACTGCTCACACACACATGCTTCCTGGGTGAATCAACCAATCTACGCGATAAGACGGGAAACAGTGTGGTACAATGAGCCATTGCTCGTCATGTTTTCAACGATCGTTTTGAGTGCACTGTACGGAGTTTTAGGCCGTTTTCAACAGCATTTATGTCCAATCACTCTCACAGTTCACAAACTCATGGGGCCTGGGAGAATCAACCCAGCTATGCGTTAGGACTGAAGACAGTAGGGAAAGATGAGCCATTGCTAATCATGATTTCGAAGGTCGTTTTGTTTGTATTGTTGGGTGTTTTACGCCGGTTTCAACATCATATATGTCAAATCACCCGCACTGTTCACATACTCATGCGTCCTGGGTAATTCAATCCAGCTACTCAATAGTACTGAACACACTGTGACAAAGGGAGCAATTGCCCGCCCTGCTTTCAGAGGTCGTTTTGTTTGTATTGTTGGGTGTTTTAGGCCGTTTTCCACATCATTCCAGTCATACCACCCCGTCAGTTCACACACTCGTGATCCCTGGGTGAATCAACCCAGCTATGCAATAGACCTGAACACATTGTGGCAAGAGAAGCAATTGCCCGCCATGCTTTAAAATGTCGTTTTGTTTGCATTGTATGGGTTTTGATCTTGGAAGCGAGTTGTTGCATGACTAAATAAGTGTGGAAAGAGGCATAAAATAGCTGCATGTGGGAAAAGGGTTAGTATCTGTTCACGGGTCTTCGCACCTCTGCAGGCCAAATCCCTTCCGGCGGTACAGTGAACGATTTTCCCATAACCCCGTTCCCACATATGCATACACTCCCTATAAATGAACTATCGAAAACATTGTGATAAAAACAGCCATTGCTCATCATGTTTTCAAAGGTCGTTTTGCTTGCATTGTTGGGGTTTTAGGCCGTTTTCAACGGCATGTACGCCCAATTGCCATCACAGTGCACATACTCGTGTTTTTTGGGTGATTCTACACAGCTAGGCAATAGGACTGAAAACAGTGTGGTAAGAGGAGCCTTTGGTTATCATGTTTTCAAAGGTCGTTTTGATTGCGTTGTTGGTTGTTTTAGGCCGTTTTCAACAGCATTTATGTTAAACACCCCTCACTGCTCACACACACATGCTTCCTGGGTGAATCAACCAATCTACGCGATAAGACGGGAAACAGTGTGGTACAATGAGCCATTGCTCGTCATGTTTTCAACGATCGTTTTGAGTGCACTGTACGGAGTTTTAGGCCGTTTTCAACAGCATTTATGTCCAATCACTCTCACAGTTCACAAACTCATGGGGCCTGGGAGAATCAACCCAGCTATGCGTTAGGACTGAAGACAGTAGGGAAAGATGAGCCATTGCTAATCATGATTTCGAAGGTCGTTTTGTTTGTATTGTTGGGTGTTTTACGCCGGTTTCAACATCATATATGTCAAATCACCCGCACTGTTCACATACTCATGCGTCCTGGGTAATTCAATCCAGCTACTCAATAGTACTGAACACACTGTGACAAAGGGAGCAATTGCCCGCCCTGCTTTCAGAGGTCGTTTTGTTTGTATTGTTGGGTGTTTTAGGCCGTTTTCCACATCATTCCAGTCATACCACCCCGTCAGTTCACACACTCGTGATCCCTGGGTGAATCAACCCAGCTATGCAATAGACCTGAACACATTGTGGCAAGAGAAGCAATTGCCCGCCATGCTTTAAAATGTCGTTTTGTTTGCATTGTATGGGTTTTGATCTTGGAAGCGAGTTGTTGCATGACTAAATAAGTGTGGAAAGAGGCATAAAATAGCTGCATGTGGGAAAAGGGTTAGTATCTGTTCACGGGTCTTCGCACCTCTGCAGGCCAAATCCCTTCCGGCGGTACAGTGAACGATTTTCCCATAACCCCGTTCCCACATATGCATACACTCCCTATAAATGAACTATCGAAAACATTGTGATAAAAACAGCCATTGCTCATCATGTTTTCAAAGGTCGTTTTGCTTGCATTGTTGGGGTTTTAGGCCGTTTTCAACGGCATGTACGCCCAATTGCCATCACAGTGCACATACTCGTGTTTTTTGGGTGATTCTACACAGCTAGGCAATAGGACTGAAAACAGTGTGGTAAGAGGAGCCTTTGGTTATCATGTTTTCAAAGGTCGTTTTGATTGCGTTGTTGGTTGTTTTAGGCCGTTTTCAACAGCATTTATGTTAAACACCCCTCACTGCTCACACACACATGCTTCCTGGGTGAATCAACCAATCTACGCGATAAGACGGGAAACAGTGTGGTACAATGAGCCATTGCTCGTCATGTTTTCAACGATCGTTTTGAGTGCACTGTACGGAGTTTTAGGCCGTTTTCAACAGCATTTATGTCCAATCACTCTCACAGTTCACAAACTCATGGGGCCTGGGAGAATCAACCCAGCTATGCGTTAGGACTGAAGACAGTAGGGAAAGATGAGCCATTGCTAATCATGATTTCGAAGGTCGTTTTGTTTGTATTGTTGGGTGTTTTACGCCGGTTTCAACATCATATATGTCAAATCACCCGCACTGTTCACATACTCATGCGTCCTGGGTAATTCAATCCAGCTACTCAATAGTACTGAACACACTGTGACAAAGGGAGCAATTGCCCGCCCTGCTTTCAGAGGTCGTTTTGTTTGTATTGTTGGGTGTTTTAGGCCGTTTTCCACATCATTCCAGTCATACCACCCCGTCAGTTCACACACTCGTGATCCCTGGGTGAATCAACCCAGCTATGCAATAGACCTGAACACATTGTGGCAAGAGAAGCAATTGCCCGCCATGCTTTAAAATGTCGTTTTGTTTGCATTGTATGGGTTTTGATCTTGGAAGCGAGTTGTTGCATGACTAAATAAGTGTGGAAAGAGGCATAAAATAGCTGCATGTGGGAAAAGGGTTAGTATCTGTTCACGGGTCTTCGCACCTCTGCAGGCCAAATCCCTTCCGGCGGTACAGTGAACGATTTTCCCATAACCCCGTTCCCACATATGCATACACTCCCTATAAATGAACTATCGAAAACATTGTGATAAAAACAGCCATTGCTCATCATGTTTTCAAAGGTCGTTTTGCTTGCATTGTTGGGGTTTTAGGCCGTTTTCAACGGCATGTACGCCCAATTGCCATCACAGTGCACATACTCGTGTTTTTTGGGTGATTCTACACAGCTAGGCAATAGGACTGAAAACAGTGTGGTAAGAGGAGCCTTTGGTTATCATGTTTTCAAAGGTCGTTTTGATTGCGTTGTTGGTTGTTTTAGGCCGTTTTCAACAGCATTTATGTTAAACACCCCTCACTGCTCACACACACATGCTTCCTGGGTGAATCAACCAATCTACGCGATAAGACGGGAAACAGTGTGGTACAATGAGCCATTGCTCGTCATGTTTTCAACGATCGTTTTGAGTGCACTGTACGGAGTTTTAGGCCGTTTTCAACAGCATTTATGTCCAATCACTCTCACAGTTCACAAACTCATGGGGCCTGGGAGAATCAACCCAGCTATGCGTTAGGACTGAAGACAGTAGGGAAAGATGAGCCATTGCTAATCATGATTTCGAAGGTCGTTTTGTTTGTATTGTTGGGTGTTTTACGCCGGTTTCAACATCATATATGTCAAATCACCCGCACTGTTCACATACTCATGCGTCCTGGGTAATTCAATCCAGCTACTCAATAGTACTGAACACACTGTGACAAAGGGAGCAATTGCCCGCCCTGCTTTCAGAGGTCGTTTTGTTTGTATTGTTGGGTGTTTTAGGCCGTTTTCCACATCATTCCAGTCATACCACCCCGTCAGTTCACACACTCGTGATCCCTGGGTGAATCAACCCAGCTATGCAATAGACCTGAACACATTGTGGCAAGAGAAGCAATTGCCCGCCATGCTTTAAAATGTCGTTTTGTTTGCATTGTATGGGTTTTGATCTTGGAAGCGAGTTGTTGCATGACTAAATAAGTGTGGAAAGAGGCATAAAATAGCTGCATGTGGGAAAAGGGTTAGTATCTGTTCACGGGTCTTCGCACCTCTGCAGGCCAAATCCCTTCCGGCGGTACA